>VZTG01008729.1:162718-267893 GCA_013397845.1 Melanocharis versteri | reverse complement strand
AAAAAAAAAAAAAAAGTCAGACTTGGAGGAAAAAAGGAGGACCATTCTCAATCTAAATAATGCTTGAAAATTGTAGGATTAAAGATCCATTTTCTGTACTCAGTTAAGAAACATATTGACGGAGACATTGCCCATAAATGATGGGGAAAGAATCTTTCCTAAATTACACAGCTAGGTATTTTCTTATTAAGCTATTTGTCTGATGCTCTTTAGTATGTGTAGCTTGCACTAAAAAGCTTACAATTCAAGAAATCTTTTCATTTTCAGACAAGGGATACAGAATGCAAAACACTTCAGCTGAGAGTGTTTGAGACACCTGGTCACAAACCAGTCCTCGGTGCTGTTCCATGGAAAAATTGGAGTAGCACTGGATATCCAGAAGAGGGCATTTGTGGCTCTCCAGTCTGTCTGCTCAACCCAAAACACTGTCTGCACTACAAACTTCTTGTGACTGGGGGGGAAAGAGCTGGAGAGACTCTTATCTGAAATGAGCTGAAGTACTAATAAGCAGTTATGGGTTATGTGTGGCATCAGTTGGAAGATTTGCTTGCAGGTTTCTGCTATCAGTGGGCATATTTATCACACAAGCTGCTATCAAAAAAGAACAACACCTTTCAAGGGCTTTCAGAACTGCAGCTGGTGGCTGCAGAAAGCCACCCTTATACCATAAGTACTAAAGGCATTTTCTGCTAAAAGTTCAGTCCAACCTATTAGACTTGATAAGCATTTAGACAGTGACTCTGGCTGTTTAGGGGCAAGAAAAAATTCTATTTCTCTATTTGTTGTAGAGGAAAGAAAAAGAATAAAAAGTTCATGGAATGTTGTACTTGATGCAATATAATTCAGTATTTGAGGTATCACATGGAAAATAAGCTACAAAAAAAAATGACTTGACTGTTAAAGTTTTTAAATTCCAGCTAATTATGCCTTTCAAACCAAAGTAGGTGTTTGAGTATGATAGATGGAGGTGGTGTTTGTTGATCACATAGCCTTGAAACCATGACACCTAAGTTCTAGTATATGAACAGAGCAGTCAAATTTGCTTTTGAAGAGTCAAGTTAGTAAGACTGAGACACTTCAACTTCTATGCCTAATAGATGAGACATAAAATATGATAACTTCTGGGGGGGATTACCAATGTGTATGAAGTTAAAGGAACCTAATCCGAGCTTTTTCTTCATATAAGCATATTTGGTAGCAGAACAAATATTTTGAAAGTGCCTATGTTGCGAAAAATCATAATATTTAGTACACAAAATTAAATTGTTTTGAAAGTAATTTCCAGTTAAATAGATTTTTTTTTTTTAAATTAGGAAAGTCCCCATGAAAAGTTACAACTGAACTGACTGAGACCCTGTGTTACTGTGAAAAAACCTGACTTCAGTAAACCCCTCTTCCAAGGGGCACTGAAGCTTTCTAACCATATTTTCCTCCACTGTTTTGCCGGAACTAACAGGACTGACTTCTGAGATACGTGAACTTGTGTCGTGTGTCACATGTAGCATTCTGAAGGCTAGTCTCCTGGGCTCAAGAAAAACATTTTTTAAAACTAATTGCAAGCCAAAAATGTGTTTGGTTTACAAACTTTGTTAAACTTTAGTGGAGTAGGTGTAGTGACAAACCTTGGGAGGTAGAAAACAATCATTCCAACATGTATTGACGCCATTTAGTTTCCAATAAATGAATGTCTTTTACCATTACCTCAGTTAAAACTTCTCTTTTTTGCTGATGGTGGAGAGTGCCTGGTGAGTAAGAGAGTGTGTGTGTGTGTTCTCTCTCTGTTGGGAGAATGTGAAGGGGTGTGTAGCAGTGTCATATCTTTGCTTTTTTTTTTTTTTTATTAGCTACTTTTTGCAAATTAGTCCTGCTGAATGATTGAATTGTATACATTTTTAGCAACTCTCCCTCCAGTTGCTATAGCAATGCTGCAGCTATCATGATGTGTGAGTAAAGCATTGGCTTTTGGGAAAAGATTGCGAGACCAGCTGATGTGGTTTGAATGAAAGAGAGAAGCTATCTGACATAATTCTTTTGACCTGAAAGTTTGTTTTTTGTATTGAGCAATATTAGTTGAGAGAAGTCTCTTTTTCCTATAAATCTTGCCTTGTTTAGTTTTTCCTCTGAGATTTCAGCACATCAAACTAATTGAATAATACTAGATACAATTTGTAAAGAAGTATCATCAAATTCATTCCAGTTATCCCTCTATACTGTATTTCTCACCAGTGCCCTCTTGAGTTCTTATTAAGTGAAATTTGATGAGCTGTGATGATTGCAGGGTCACCTTCCTGATTCACAAAGAAGCTGCTGCACAACAATATTCTGTAAAGGATTACAAAACTAATCCACTAATTTCTGTCCCTCCAAAGACTGTGTTGCTTATCTCTTCAGGGTGGCATGAATGAAAAAAGAAAAATGGCATTTTTTATTAACATATCTGTACAGTACCTGTGGCTGAGATGATCCTAAATTTAGACTGTCATATTCTTACCGCTGACTGAAAAATAGATAATGAAAAGAAAATAGCTGCATGCATCCTCAGGAAATGAGAGACCTGGAAGATATATGACTGATGTAAGTGTCTACTCCATTTAAGGGGGCAGAACTGTGCTGTAGTACATCAGATGAGGTTTGTCATTCCCAAATTCAAATTTGTGTGTTGAAGAGTACACACCAAAATTGCAAAGAAAAAGGCTGTACAGAAGGTCTTGAGTGCACCTCCTCTATGAGATGGCAAAGATGAGGAATCAAGGAGTGTGAGGAGGTGGGGAGGATGTCCATTCTTATTGATAACGTGTTACAGTTGTGAAAACCCATGAAGGCCCAGACTTGTACCTGCTTTTAAAAAAAATTAAAAATCTCATGCATTTAAAAGTGCCCATTATCATGCACTTAGTTAATTTTCTTGTGTTAAAACCAACAGGATTGCTCATGATGAGTGTCTATAGGTCCAGTAAAACATTAAAAAGAACGGTCAGAGGACTATTACAATATTGGTTATGCATTTTTTCTTGGTGTAAGCAGAAAGGTTTCAAATTGTTCTACTACATGTCGAATACAAAGACTATGGTTGTAACTGGTATAAATGTTTCAAGTTCTTCTGTCATTAAAAGGAAGAAAACAAGAAAAATAGAAAGTGTTAGCATACTTTTGGATAGGAAGTACGGTTCTAATCAAAGTGTAATTTATTTTTCTCCATGTTTTCAGAGACATTAATTATTGGTGGACTCCTGACTGAATCTGGAATAAGCATGAATCTGTCCTTGGTCTATAATGTATATGATGAACAGGGCTGGTACTAATTAATATGTCCCACAGCTGTATTTTCTTCAGCTTGCTAGAACTATTTTTTTCTGCTGGAAAGTTGTCTGAATTTTTTTTTCAGCACAGACACTTGCAATGGTTGTTACTAAAGATAGCAAAATTAAGTATTTGCATTTTTGAGGGCTCTGGATGAGCATTTTTAAAGATTGTAAAGACAGCAGAAAAATACTTAATGAAGGGTCTAATATGCAACACATGACATTAATTCAAAGTCACGTGTAGTACTAAGGAACTCAGAAAATTACTTCAGGCTATAGGAGCCTGATGAGAGAACAGATAATTTCACTAATTAAACCTTATTATTGGAAGGAATGAATAAGGAATATTGAGGAAGCATAACTCATGATATTAAGGGAACTAGACAGAGGCTGCCATAAGCACTGATACCACACATCTGACTTCCGTCATCCAAAACTTGCATAACATATCACCTAGGTCGTTGTCAATTGCTCAAAAATATAAATGATAATTTTTTGGTATAACGACCTGCCTCATTCTCTAAATTTTTTTTTCAATTGTCCTGTCAACTAATAGGCATTTAACTCTACTAGAGGGCGCTGGAAGTTACGGGATGGCTGGAAGAGTTTTTGTAGCCAGCTGAGTCATTATCTCTAAAGTATGCAGAAAATGCTTCATCACAAAACAAGTATCCAGGTACTCCAAGGTGCAGAGAAACAATTTTATTATACAGCTATAATAACGTACTATAACCTATTCAGTTAAGTAAATGTTTTCTTAACTGGTGCAAACTGTATCCTCTCAACTCTAACGGATTTTATTTATTCTTTAGTATCCCTTTGGCATATTGATTCAATGAATATGATCTACTTTAGCAGCAAAACTGATGTGCATAAGGAGGTCTTTGTTGGTTTCATCTCTTTTGCAGTCTGTCACTATACACTGCCATCTCCAATAAATTTATTCTTCCATCACGTATGCACCCCAGGCACTCACTGTAGGTTTCCTTCTGCCACCACTACCATACTGCTTCCTGTCTTAATTTGACTTCAGTCTCTTTCCACTAGCTTTGTTCTCTCTGCTTGTCTCTCTTAATACAAAACACATCATGATTTCCTAAAATCTGAGAACTTTGAATCTTAATTACTCCATATGTCTCTCCCTGTATTTATCCCCTTTCAGTGCTTCCTGCTTTGCTTCTGTGAATTTCATTATTTGCCTTTCAATCTGGCTTTAGACTTAATTCTAACAAGAGCATAGTAGTAAGTGTTCACTAGAAATACTACTAAATAAACAGCCCAATTTTCTGTCAGCACTTCTTGTCTGGTGGTTCTGGTTCTGATAAGAATTCAGCAATTACCTCTGAGCAACCAGTTCACTCCTCCTGTGCTTCTTTTCTCAATTCTTCAATTATTTTGTCTGTCTTCTCTTAATAAAGTGATTTTAGAGTTAGCAAAAATAGAATCATGCCAGTGCAGAATGTTAGAGGTTGCAAGGGGCCTTTGAAGCTCTCTTATTCCCACACACTTCTTAAAGCTGGTCCAATCATCTCAGTTTGTTCACTGAGTTTTGAATATATCCAAGGACACAAATTGTATATCCTCTCTGGGCAACCAGTCTCAGTGTTTGACTGTTTCTCTAAGTGTTTTTACCTCTAAGGATCTGGTATTGTTGCTGAGAGTTTGTGCTGTTCTATTGTCCAGGGGTCTTCTCCTTGGAATCTAATATTCTTCGTTGCTAGAAAGAGACTTTATACTTGAACTGAAGTTTGCCACTCAAGAAAATTCTTTTTGTCTGAGAAATTAAATAAAAAATATTCTTAGGCTTAGAAAGAAGTTTCCATATAAAAAATTTCTAAGCCCATCATTAACAAATTAAAAGAAAAAGAATATAAAACTGTCCTGATTGTTTTGTCCACTGGATAATAATTCAATGTGTTTTTTCACAAACACACCAGGAAAACTGAACCACATTATTGCTATTGTATCAAGTATGTGCAGTGTTTTGGGCATTCAGCAGTTGTTTTTGTTGACATCAAAGTGAATAATATGACAGCTGCATTTTCAAATGTTGAATCACAAATTCTCTGATTTCTAAAAGCATGTTACAGGTAACTCTTGAAGTCAATACTGAATAAGAATAAAACCGAGACCCCAAAGCCATATGGGAGAATATTGTATGCTTGAATATGACAGCATTTTATCATGGCTGATAAAATTGCCTGTAAATTAACCAGGCATAACTAAAATAACATATGCAACCTATAACTGCAACCATTCACAATGGGACATGTTCAGTCCAACTGCTATGCAACTCCCAGTTCTGGAACCCTGGGGAAATAGATGGGTACTGCCATTGCATTATTATTGTTGTATGACTAAGATTCTCTTTCTTACCTATGCCTGTCTAAATACAGCCTTTAGAACTGAAAACTGAGTTCTGATTAAGAGTTTCTTAGGGCCAATCTGTATACCTATGCAGTTTAGAAATATTAAGGAGCAAAGATAATCTGCTTGAATAGTAAAATTATGTAGGCCAAGATATCCCCATATCTCCCTCTTTCAGTCTGAAGTGGTATTAGTTTGACTTGCTTTTAAATGGAAAATAAAGCTAGAAATTTCCTCTGGATTAATTATTTTCTTTCCAGTATCTCTTAATCCTACTTAGTCTTTCTCCTTGATCAGTTTTTAAAGATTGAGTGATTAATCCTACCTGTCCCAAGAACAGAGCTAAGAAGTAAGACTTTATTTTTTGTAGTTGTCACACTTCCCAGAGTAGGTAAACCTGTGGCAGAAGCAAGACAATTTTGAAGCAATTTGTGAAGAGGTAGTGGTTTTCTCCACTTCAGTTTTTTTTTGATTTATGTCTTGAGGCAAATCTGAGCATTAAGAGTTACTTCCATCCCTTCATTTGTCTATTCTTTGCTTCCCTTTTTTGATTTGAGTGATGATCTTGGTAAATATTCAGAGCATTCAGCTGTATGTCTGCAATCTGCTTCTTGCCAGAGTTGTGTGTCTGTGGCTGCCATATAGGATGGTCTTTTCCTCAAAATCTATCACTTGATGCTGACATTTGAAGTTTAAAAGGCTTACCTCAATACCTTGGTCTTTCAAATCTGTCTCAGGTTCATGTACACACAAAGTTTAATTAAATTTACAAAGTTATGAAAAAAAAATCCTCTCTATCGTTATTAGTTAGCTTTATCTGGAGTCACTTTTAAAACTAGGCAAGACTAATATTACAACTCAACAAGTTTCTAACAAAATAAAAGACGTCTTTGATTACAGAGGTGGCAGGTGGAAAATATTGTCAACAAAATAATCATAAAGCAGCATAACAACTCCAAATTATATTTAACAGCAGTTCATTTTCATCTTAGCACTTCTCTTCCAAGAATCTCAAGGAAGGTTTTGGCTTTGAAAGCTACAGAAAATAACATGCCCATTGCTCTTAGACTGTCTGACACTGTTATATCAAAGTAGTCTGAATGTCTAGCATGTTACCCCTTTGTTTCACAGTTCTGAGTATCTTTTATCCCTTTTTGCTTCAGATAAAATGTGCTCTGCCTTTTCTTCTGAAGCTTAAGAAATGTAATGGTCTTTTTCCTATGAATGTTCTTGATTTATAGACCTTTATTAAAGTTGTTTTTGCAACTCCTGTTTTCACCAGTTTTCTTCTGAGTTACTTCTGTTGCCAATAAAGGCCCTTTGCCTTTAGGAAATAGCTGTGGAATAACTGAAGACCACTGAGGTTTTATAAAGAGTGAATTTGAAGATAGCACCTCAGTCAGTACTTAAATTTGGTTTTGTGTTGCCCCAGAGAAAACAATAAATTTTAATAAATCCACTTCAGACCAAATAAATGTGCTTAATAAATTGTTTCCAGGCCATACCCTGGGCTTTGGAGATCTTCCAGTCTCTTTTGGCTCTCCCCATTTGATGCGCCCAAGCTGTTGAGGCACCATGTTAGTGTAGCTGCAGGCAGCTGCTGCAGGAGTTGGGTAAAACTTGTCCATAGAGAAATGTTTTGGATGTTCTTACAGTAGTATTCATACCAATAAATATATGGCAATATGTTGTTCCACGGCTTGAGCTTTACTTTGTTTCCTACTGTGATCTCCTGTATTCTTACTCCTTTGGAAAACAAAGGAGAGCATGCTGCTGATTAAATAAATACCAAAACTGAAAAATCTTGAACTGTCCGTAGAGCATTTTGGTTTCAATAGTCCATGCCTCTTTTTCTGCATACAGCTTATGGGCATAAATATTCAGAATTAATAACCTGACTATGTCAAAGACACTTTAACTAACATAAAAGCAGGAAAAAGATGAGATGCAGTTGAGTCAGGAGAAAACTTAACCTATAAAAACCACCCCACCTCCTCCATTAAAATGCCACCTGCCTCCTTAAAACAGTCTTTTAAAATATTAACAGAAACTCTTCTACATTCACTTCCACGACAGATGGGATGGAAGGAAAGGCAGCTTTAGGCAGGGTTAGGACCCCAAATCCTGCAGATTCCACATTCTGAACAAGTGGTGCAATATCCAGTTGACAGTCTGGTTTATCACTGCAGGACAAAGAAGCAAAATATAATTAATTTTTCTTATGCTCATCCTTGTCCAAGAAACAGAACTGGGAAAAAAGCATCCCAAAACATATTCCTATAGATGTGAGCTGTGTCTATAATAAATTCGAAGTAGCATTTTTATGCCTTGCCTAATTACTTACTTGAGTTATGCTTCAGTAACTTTAGAACAGCTATTTAACTGTTTTTAGTTTAATTGCTGAGAGTAGCATTTAAATCTCACTCACTTCAGTACCACCATTCATCACAGTCAATTTATATAGAATTATTTTTTGTGAAAGAACGAGAATCTTTTTTCTCATCTTTTTTCCCCATGCAGCTCATGTAGGTACCTTGAGTAGCACTGATCTGGAGTTTCTTGGCAAACTGTTAATTATCTCAGTTTCATTATTCTATTAACTATCTTAATTTTAATGTAATAAGAGTTAAAAACTAAGTAGATTTTGTAACAGTTAATTATTCCTTCGACTCTAAAGTTCTGGAAGGTGTAAGTTCTGTTGTATCTGTACGGGACCACAGAGAGCAATGATGAGATTGCCACTACTATAAACCTAAAAGTTTAGCCTTTACTTTGCTTTGCCTCCTGACTCTTGAATGTGTAACCATATAACTTTGAAGTTAGCTTTAAGTATTTCTCAGTGGATTTACAACATGGGGTTGTTTGCCTCAAATGCGTGGGAGACAGGTGGGAATAAAGGTGTGAGTGTGTATATATATATATATGTATGTGTAGAAAGTACAGACTAACTGAGCAGTAGTGAAACACCCTCTCAAAATCTTCTGGAGGTCTGAGTGATACGTTTGATCACCAAAATTTAGAGAAAAATGTGGGTTTGTACTCTTAAGCTCTCATCCGACATTCTTTTCACCTCTCCTCAGCAATCTGTATTGGAAGAACGGGCCAAGCAATGCTTAGATAGCTGCATTGAGTTTGATTGGGGTTTTTTGTGGTTTTTTTTTGTTTAGTTGGGTTTTCTTTTGAGGTGGTGGTGTTTTGTTTGGTTTTTTTTCCCCATTTAAACTCATTTTACTTGGTTCTCAAAAACTTTGTTGAATTGATAAGTTGCCCAAATTTCAAAATAGGAAATGGATTTTTTTTTTTAATTCTCTGGAAAACATATAAATAAATGTGCTAGCCTTTATGAAATGTGCAAATAAAGCATGTTCATAATTTTCTGTGCAAATTAGCAGAATCATTAGCTGAAAATTATATTTCTGCAACACAGGATGAAAGGGCCTCATCTTCTTTATAGGTGTTTCAAATAGACATAAACATCTCTTCCAAGCTACTGGCTTCCTGGGAATCAATAGTGCATGTGTAATGCATGATTTGTTTAATTACACAGGCATTAAAAAAAAAAAAAAAAAGTAGGTAAAGGCCACGTGTGTTGGGGAAAGTTAGTATACTTTTCAGATTTTCTTCTTGAAAACAATGATTTTGGAGCAATGTAACACAGGTATATAACCACTGCTTGCCTTAAGATATGATGGACAGATCATTCAAGTATATAAGTCCATTCATGTACTTCTGCAGACGTCTTGATAGTCAGGAGAAAAATGTGTATTTAGTAAACATAATACAGCATCAATCTTATTTCACTCTTATTAGGCTTAGAATCTAAACATTTTTAACAACCAGTACTGTTATTTAGAATATAAAATGCAAAGCCTTACAGATATTTGAGTATATCAGGCTTCAAATTATACACATATCATATGATATATAAAAATTACAATCCAGACTTTCTCAAAACTTTACATGTGAACCTCTCCTGTGATATAGGGAGCTGGGGATGTGATATTTGTGCTTTCTTTATTATAAATTTGCTTAAACATACCAGTCAGGGATAACAGTGGTAATCACCTTAATCTGTGATGTACTTATTTTCCTTCATAATCTTTTGTTGGGGAACTTGCACAGGAAAGGAAAGAATAGTGTTGCTGTGGAGATATGAAGGCTGCTGGAGAGTGAGCAAGGAGATTGAAGTAGACAGGTAGGAAAGAAATTATTAAACTGAAGAGTGGGAAAAGAGGTGTTTTGTTGGGTTTTGTTGTTGTTGCTTGTTCGTTGGTTTCTGTGGGTTTTATTTCTCTAAGGCTGGAATGGGAAAGGTCTGAAAGGAACACAAAAGGAGACGCATTACCAGTGACAGACATTTGAGAATGAAACTGAGCTGGAATCATAAGCTTATACTGACCTACTTTTTTATGTGTGTAAATATCCTATAAGAAAATACAATGGTATTTTCTCTGCATGTCACTTTTGAAAACATTTACTGGTTTTTATTTAAATAATTTCTTACCTTAGACCTGTTTCCCACATGAAAAAGCTCATAAAGTCAAAACTGGTGTTTTTTCTCCGGCAGCTTTCAACTTTAGGAGTAGCAAACATCTTACTGCCCTTCAAAGAAATAACCCCCTCCCCACAGAACAAATAGGAAAATGCATTTCAAAAAGAATGCAGTAGGACATAATTTTGGTATAACTTGCTAGTGGTGTGCTCTCTAGTCAAAAGCACTTCATGGTAAATTATTGCCTTACATTATAGAAAACCCAAGTGAAAAAAGATTGCAGATTTCACATCAGGAGATACCTGACTTAATTTGGAATCACATACTTGCCTCAGCAGTGAAACTAGATATGAAGTGGGCAAAAAACGTTGACTTTCAGGTCTGATTCACTCTACAAATCTTCTGCTTTCTCATGTAGACATAACTTCAGGGAACTGAGGCAGGTAAGGGCAAAGGAAAGCCTTGTGAGACAAATTCGGATGGTGGCAAGAAGAAATAATATGACTGAACTAGAGACAGAGATGAGGTGGGAGAGAGAAATGGTGGCAGTCTTGCTTAGAAAAGCTGAAGCACATTAAGAGAACTGAGAAGAGGAGTGAACACTGAGAGAGCTGAGGTCTTGAGCCCAACCTGGGAAAAAATGAGGATGAAATGGGGAGACTGATTCTGACTGCTCTGGAGAGCACTACCAATAGGTAGTTTGAAAGCTAATATTTTTCTGTTCTTTGGAGGCTATCTTTGAAGCCTGTGAATGAATGTTGCTAGTTCCACCTCCTGTGCTAGTCTGTGATTCTATCTTGCCATTTCTAGAGAATCCTCTCTATACTCATGCAACAGCTTTGAAATAGATTTTAATGCTTCAGTTCTGATGCCAAGTTCTACAGGCATCTCAAAAACTGCTATGGATGGAATGTTATTTTAATTTCTGAATTGCAAACTGGGCAAATTTTGCTCTGATGATGTTATTTATGGCATCTTTCACATCTTAAGCAACTGGTTTTGCAGGCTTACCCTTTGTCAGAGGTTTTGTGTGTTAGCCTGTGCCAGCATGAATGTGTGAAACTCTTGCTTGGTTTAAGTTAATGGAAGTTTGTTGGAATTTCGTTTGGATTCTCGTGCTGCTCCAAGTGTCCTGTGCCTTTTAAAAATAAATAAATAAATAAATGAAAACCCTACAAAAATCCAAGGCTTCATATCTACCCAGTAAGTAACTTCATCTTTTGGGTTTTTTCATTGCCATAGGCTCTCACCAAAGTGACAAGTTATATCGAAATTTTAATCTAGGAGCTCAGGAAACTTCCATATGAGGCCTCTGGCACTGTAAGAACATGGCTGTGCATGGATCTGACCAGCATGCATCTAAATTGCACATTAAATATTTAAAGGGCAAACTGAGCCACTTAATAGGGTTTTAGATAATCCCCACCTGTTACAGTGGAATCATTCTGCAACCATTGAAACATTTTAGCCATGGAAAAGGGAAAATGTGTAATTTTCTTCTCTCTGGGTATTCTCTATGACAGCAATTAAAATTTTTCTATTAACTACATGTTAAGTATATATACTTTTCTATTTAACTGATACGGATATTAGCCAGAATGTTATGATGATAGCTCTGCAGAAATATTCAGGTTCAGGTCTTGAGTTTTCAGGTCAAACTTTCTGCAGTTGTACTTTTTAACTACCTTTGTCTTGCTTTTTGATACAAATATTAATTACATATTAATAACATATTTCCAAATGTATTTAGCTCTGGAAACAAAACAAGCAAACATTGACTCCTACCCTCCAGACTGCAAATCTAACCTAAGATTAAGATGTCCAAAGCAAATCCAGAATCACAAAAACTTATTTTGCATAATGTTTGTTTTAGCAGTTTAGCATGGCTTTACCATGGGTTTAATTGCAGAAAAAATGCACCTGTGTGTTGTATTTTCTATCTTAAATGTCAATTTTTTAGTTTACATTCAGATATATTCTCTCTGCATATATGTGCATATAAGTGAATTTACAGATTCCATCATTACAGCATCTTCTATTATATTAAATTATAAGTGAGAGTTTTTTGTTTAGCTTTTATTTGCGTAGAGTCTGGTTTTTGAGATCAGTTAGGAGTGAGTCACCTGGCAGCAGAATAAATCATATTCTCCTGGGACATTATGAGACTGTTCATTCCTATTTTCAGGTCCAAGTTTTCAATCCCAGAGACTGGAAGTTCAGTTTACTCTGTGGCTGGAAAGAAGCCCTACTCTGTCCTGTGAGTAGACAAGTGTTTCATCTTTCTGTGGGACACTTTCATTGTAAGAGAGAGCTTGTATCTTTTTAAAGAGCTTTAGCAGTTATGAGGTCACTTTATTTGTAAAGGTCATGCTCTCTCCTTTGTGGTGCACCTGGTAGAAGTGGAGAAGGGAAAAAAAAGGAAATTTTGCAGAGACTTAAGGTCTTATGAACTTCAGTAGCTTTTTTATGTGGGTCATCCCATCTTCCCCCTGCTTCCTTTTTAGTCTTCTCAGTGTATGTGTTAGCATCTTTTTTGTTGAGGGAAGAGAGAGATGAGACCATAAAGGTAACATTTAAAAGTAACGTCAGTCAGGTAAGGAGAGAAACTTCATTCCAGTCCTTTTTAAGAAGATAAGTGAATATATCCTGTGTGAATGCATTATTTTTTGTAATGTTTTCTAAGCTATATTGTTTATATAAGCAGAATCTGGGCACACTAAAAACCTAAAAATATTTTCTCCAATGGCTGTCCATGATATCTTCACATTTTGGCATAATTGTATGCAGGCTTCGACATGCAGGTTGAATAAATATGACAGTTTCTGCTTCTTAAAAGAAATAATCTATCAGCTTTGTATAATTGCATTTTTCACAGTTCTGTCAACTGGGAAAAGTCTTTGACTAATAAGTAGCGCTCAGATTTAACTCAAGATGCATACACCACTGAAACTGGCAACTCTTATCTGAATAAGGAAAATAAATAGATTAAGCAAGAAGACACTGTGGTGCTTTAATTCATTAATTAGTTATAAGAAAGCTGTCCTGGTTTTGTCTGAGATAGAGTTAATTTCTACACAGTAGCTGGTACAGTGCTGCATTTTGGATTCATTATGAGAATAATGTTGACACATGGATGTTTTGGTTGTAGCTAAGTGGTATTTGCCCTAAGCCAAGAACTACATTTTTTTTTTCCAGTCTCATGCTCTGCCATTGAGGATATGCACAAAAAAGCTGGAGGGGAGCATAGCAAGGACAGGTGACCTGAACTGGCCAAAGGATATTCCATAACATACAACATCATGCCCAGTATATAAACAGGGGAGTTACCTGAAAGAGGGAAGGGCTCTGGCATTGGTCAGTGAGTGATTAGCAATTGTATTGTGCATCACTTTTTTTCTTGGGTTTTATTTATTATTATGGTAATTTCTGTTACTGTTATGCAATATTATTATTATATTTTACTTTGTTGCAATTATTGAACTTTTCTTAACTTGCGGGTTTTACTTCTGGTTCCTCTCCCCATTCCACTTGATGGGGGGGCCAGTGAGGGCTGGCATGACATAAGCAAAGAAACACAGTCCTTGCTTTTGCAGTGACCAGTCTGACAGCATTGCAACAACTTTAAATTTTTGGCTTCTGCTTATTCCATTGTTATTGCTGAAAGGCAGATATGTAGCTTGCATTTTGTTGTCGTAATATTCCTTTCTTTGCAGAAGAGAAAAATGAAAATACAAATTCCATCTATAAATAGACTATGAGAAGTGGAAAATCATCTCTTCAATGTGTGCCTGTGGGAGAATGAAAGATTATTCTTTTGAGAAGCCAACATTATATATACCAAAAGAGTAAATATCTGATTATCATTTCTATATGACTGCAGCAAAATATTAATGTTTTTTCTCTAATTAAACTTGAACAATAGATGCTTCCTGGAGCATTTTTTAAAGATGAAAATTTGTTTTTATGGAACGAATTCTGATACTTGCCTCTGACTTAAGTCTTAGGCAAGTTCCTAGGAGTGTAAGGTCTGAATTTTGCTTTCCTGTCTAATTTTTTTTTTTTATCCTGAGGGTCATAATCCTAGCTTCTTAAGGAGAAATTCCTTATACGCTTTTAGGTCACATACCAGTGTGCTTGATGCTCTCTAAATGACTGTTGCAATGACTTCTGGTCAAAGAGAGGCAATATAATTGCTGGTGTTGTAGATGCCAGGTATAGCCCTCCTGCAGAGAGGTCTGAGGAAGGGCACCACTGCCATACCCAGATGAAGTAGAAATAGTGAAATCGAAGAATGCCTCAATTGCCTAAGGAAAGACTGACAAAGTAGACAACTATTTCAGAACTAACAGTGTTCTCTGTAATTGTTTGATTGAAGCTGATCAGCCTCACATATTGGGAAAATATGCATGTCAAATCAAATCTGTATAGTCCTTTGATGTTTGAAGAAATGATAGTGCTACCGCAGTTATCTTTGTCAGAGGTGTGAGGAGGAAAGGAGATGTGGAAGTGTGTGCTAACTGCCTCCTGTGTTAGGGACCAGCTTTAGCACGACCAAGATCATGTGCTAGATAAAGAATTGTACTCACTTACACCTGTTCTGTCCTGATTACAGCTGCATCTCCGTCATGGCAAAACCAACCCTGAACATAAATGGCTAAGGTCACACTTCTGCAGTTGAGAGTACTCAAGATGATTCGTGTGATTCTTCTGAAATCAGCTACATAAAAAATAAACTTAGGTTTTAGCTAGACTTTGCTTGGAGATAAGTTAAGTTAGAAATGCTCATTGTGAGAAAAAAAAAAGTGATAGGAAGTTGAAATTTTCTTAAACTATGTTGAGAGAGACAACTACTATTTATGGTAATGTAAAAATAGGTTTTTTACTTTAGCAAATGCTCTGAACTGGTTGTTGTATATGTGCTCATATGAGCTAATTTTAGAACTCAGAAGCTCTTTTATGAAATCAGATCTCATGAGTTTAGAATATCACTTACTGTAATTGGCTACTCCATAGATCACAAAAGCAAAAAATATCTGGGGACTACCTTGTGCGTTAAGATTTTAAGCAGACCTATGAAATAAATTTTTCTAGAATTTTTTTGGTTTTTAGCATTTTTGATGACTTATTTTCAATATCTTGAATATGTTGGAATTCAGAGGTCTCATTTAACTTAACCAGATAGTGTGTGCCTTCATCCTTGAGTAGTGAAGTAAGCCAGCAAGGGGAAGAGAGATGCTTGGATTTGTTTATTGAGAGAAATATAACATGTATGTTTCTGAATACACTGGGCTCAGTTACCTAATACATAGAAATATACTATATAGTTCACAATTAAAATTATTCTATTAAATTACCACTGAAATGCACTTGATTATGATTATCAAAAGTCTAGAAATGGACCATGTGTTTAAACATATGCCATTATAAGAAACTTTCTCTCTTATTTCATCTATGAAGTATGTTGGAATTGTTTATTAAAATCAGAATAGTTTGGGTTGGAAGGGATCATTGAAAGTCATCTAGTCCAATCCCCCTGCAATGAGCGGGGACATCTTGAACTGGATCAGGTTGCTAAAAGCCCTGTCCAACCTGAGCTGGAATGTTTCCATAGGCTGGGCATCTACCACCTCTCTGGGCAACCTGCTCCAGTGTCTTGCCACCCTCACAGTAAATGATTTCTTCCTTACAGTCTGGTTCTACCTTCTTTTAGTTTAAAGCCATTACCCCTACTCCTATCGCAATAAGGCCTGCTAAAAATTCTGTTTCCATGTTTTGTATAAGCCCCCCTTAAGTACTGAAACGCCTCAGTAAGGTCTCCCAAGAGCCTTCGCCTCTTCAGCTTGAACAAACCCAAACCGGTCAGGCTTTCCTCATAGCAGAGGTGCTCCACCCCTCCGATCGTCTTTGTGGTCTGCTCGGGACTTGTTTCAGCCGGTCCGTGTCCTTCCTTGGGTTGGGGCCTCAGCGCTGGATGCAGCACTCCAGGTGGCACCTCGGGAGAGCAGAGGGGCAGAATCCCCTCCCTGGCCCTGCTTCCCACACTGCTTTGGATGCAGCCCAGGACAGTTTTGGCTTTCTTGGCTGTGAGTGCACATGGCTGGGTCGTGTCCAGTCTCTCACCCACCAGCACCCCCAAGTCCCTTTTGGCAGGGCTGCTCTGGATCTGTTCATCCCCAGCCTGTGCTGATACCAAGGTTTGCCCTGACCCAGGTGCAGCACCTTGTGTTTTGGCTTGTTAAACCTCTGGAGGTTCCCATGGGCCCATTTCTTGAGCTTGTCCATGTCCCTCTGGATGGGATCCCATCTCTCAGGTGTGTCAACCCCACCACTCAGCTCAGAAAATACAGAGATAAAAATGGAAGTTGATTATTTTATAAATGTCTTAATTCAAATAGCTTCTTCGGTGAAATAGAACAGAAAATATTTCCTGCATTTATTTCCTTTGGAATAATTTTTTCATTATTTCTGAATTTCACGGAGAAGCTTTATAGGTAAAATGGTTATTCCATAGCTCCCACACACCTTATTGAATACTGAAATACCAGTATTAAGAACTCTTTAAAATGATAATTACCTTGCCATGTTAAAGTGCATGAAATTCATATCCTTTTCCAGGGTATGGAAAAATAATCCTGTTTAAAATAATGCATGATTTTACATTTCTGTGAGCATGTGCTGATACTGAATTGTATAAGCAATAAGTGTTTATACACTTGGAAACTTAACTGTCAATGTTGCTTGAAGATAGTTGCAATTTATTAAATTAGGATACGCTAAAGATACTGTACTTCTCCCAACTTTATTTCCTGTCCAGAGATTTTTTTGTCTAAGTGCTCTATCCTGCATTGAGGGCAGAAACTCTTTTCTGTCTGATAATGCAGTACATTTGCAAAAGGGATTCCAACATTTTCCCAAACTCATGGGTATTAAAGACAGTGCAATTATTAAAAAAAAACTTTTTAAAATATTTGCTGCTTGATTTTCTCAGAATTACTTTTTCTTATGAAGCTGAAAGGTTATGTTCAAAGCACAATTTTGGAGTAGATACAGGGAACATTAATTTGTTTTTTTAATATTAGCCAAACTGGAGTGACATATTTCTGCACTTGTAACATTCTGAACCTCTCTTTTGAGGTGAAGTTGGTGTAAGAAAACATTTTCTATACCAAAATGTTTTCATTTTAAACTGTGTAGTACATAAAAATCAGGGCACGTAATAAATTAATGATAACATACAATTTCTCTTGAAACTTCGTCCTACTTTTTTATAGGTAGTATTTCTACAACAATGATTTGTCACTGTTTTAGTCCAACGTGTAACCAATAGATGTAAGTGGTGATCAAGAAGAATTTACTAACTTTTTGCATTCATGTGTATGTCCTTTGGAATTTGCAGCTCTGAGAAGCAATAAGAATATGCACCCAAGAAAGAATAAAACAAATCTTTAGCAAGCCAGAGATAGTTTCTGTCTGCCAGTTAAAAACCACAGATTGCCATAAATTACAATTTCAATATCACTTTCACAAGTGTGGTCACCATAATTGTGCTGCCTGACTGAATTATTTCTAAAGCACATTACTACTTAAATGGCAGATAGATGCAACTTTTCCCTGTTAAACTAGTGAATTTCAGCAAACCATTTCCTCAAGTATTTTCACTTGAAAAAGCCACAGATTCATTAGGGAAGACAGAAAAAACATTGTTCTTTTCCGTGCAGCTCTTTGCCTGTGTGAGATAGTTTTGCTCTCTTGCTGAGCCCAAATGATGGTTGAAAAAGGCACAGGAGCAAAGTAACTAAAAATAGTAGGACAGAACAGTGCAGCAAGAAATAAGAGCAAAGACTAAGGGAAGAAAGAGGTAACTAAAGAAAGACAAAAAGACAGAAGAACTATACTGAAACATAAATGTCAAGAGGAAAAGAGAAAACAACTAATACAGGAAAGAGTAAAATCAAATGATGCTTTATTAGATTTCTTTAACTGCTGTTACATTTTGTTTGAAATATTTTCTCATAACATTAATTCTCTTATAGGTCTTAATAATAGGTGTTAAACCACGACACAAATAAATGTAAAACATTAAACAATTAGAAAAATATTATTAAATACTCATTGCATTTATAGAAAAATATTCCACTTTTCAGGTAAAGTAATGTATTTAAACTTGATGTCATTTTATCACTGGGATTTAGAAATGCATGATGGTTTTGTGTCCATAGTAAACCAAATATTAAAATAATGTTGTTTTATCAATTAAAATATAGTTCAAGTTAAATGAAAAAACCCCACCTTTTAAAAGGAAGGGGGTATGTCTAATCTGGCTACACGCGAGGAAATATGTATTTGCATTATGCATCAGGTGACTGGGACTGACTTGTTTCCCAGACCCTGATAAATTTGTGTCTGCAAAATTATACTGATGAGCTACTTCTGTTTTTCACAAAATGGTATGGCCTCAGGACCTTGTTCTTCTTGTTGGACTGAAAGTCACTTTCCGATTTCTGTGCCTGCTCTGTTTATCTTGTATGTGTGCTGTGAAATACTCACTCTGCAAATATTTGCTCTATAAATCTTTTCCTTCATTGTGAATTTATTTATGGTGTCCTGGTTTAACCCCAGCCTGCAACTGAGCCCCACAGAGCCACTTGCTCGATCCCTCTGATGGGACGGGGGGAAGAATTAGAAGGGAAAAATGAGAAAACTCATAGGTTGAGATAGAGACAGTCTAATGGGGAAGGCAAAAGCATGTATACAAGGAAAGGAAATCAAGGAATTCAATCACCCCTCGCAATGGGCAGTCAGGTGTTCAGCCATCCCCAGGGAAGCAGGGCTCCAACACGCGTAACGGTGACATGGGAAGACAAATGACATGGCTCCAAATGCCCTCCTCACTTTCGTTCTTCTTCCCCCCACATATATACTCAGCGTGGTATCATGTGGTCTGGAATATCCCTTGGGTCAGTTGGGGTCAGGTGTCCTGGCTCTGTCCCCTCCCAGCTCATTGTGCACCCCAGGCCCCTCACCGGTGGGGTGGGGAACAGAAAAGGCATTGACTCTGTGTAAGCACAGCTCAGAAATAACAGAAATGTCTCTGTGTTAATAACACTGTTTTCAGCACAAAACCAAAACATCGCTGCATACCAGCTGCTGTCAAAAAAAAATTAAGTCTACCCTAGCCCAAACTAGCAGAGATGTAGAACTTAAAATCAAGAACATCAATTCAGTAACTTTCCCTGACTGTACTCCCTGCAACAGACTGACTGTGTACTGAGGATAAACAAAATAGAAGGTCATCAGCTGATATGAAAATACACAAATGTATTTTTGAATTCTTAATTTAGGAAGATGCAATCTATACTATAAATTCTGAAATATCTACTAAAACTGACAGGCTTATCAGTCGGCAAAGAAATCAGTCTGGTTGTCATTGGCTTCAGCACACTTTCTTGTGAGCTGAGAGAGTGATGAGATTTTCTCCAAGGACATGAAAGGCAAGTTTAAAAGTGGGAAAGTAGAGTGCTATAGTTAAAATATGAAGAGTTATAGATAAGTATTTAAAGGGTGAAAAGAAAGCCACCAGTATCACATCTGTCTACAACTCAGCCTATTCATTTTTCTTCTTTTCTTTTTCTTTCTTCATTTTCAGAGAAGGTAACTTATTGGTTAAAAGCAGTAGTTTCTAAATAGCTGATTAGACAACTTGCTTAGGATTATGTAAACTAACAAATGTTTTAACTGATTTTTCTCACAGAAGTTTTCCATTTGCTAAGTAAGTGCAGTGGGAGAGTAGGATAGTCTACCTACTGATGTATTGCATTGATTCTACTTACATCCTATAATGTTTTAACATGCAATCTGGCTGCACCTGGCCTTTTGGAATACTGTTATGGTGTGCCTAGTTATAGGAGTATGATTCTAATTCACCAGCTGTGCAGTGAAGATACCAGCTGTTCCATCCATTCATGCTGCACCAAATGGGTTAAAGGTAAAATCCTTTCTTCAAGGGAAGTTGTGAGATGGTTCCTGGGGCACAGCTGAAGTGGCTGCTGATTCTTTTACAAGCTGGCTCCAAGAAGCTCCAGCAACTGCCTCTGAAGGAACTGCTTTGGTCACAGCTCCTCCTGACCTACACCCACCTTTCCTCCCTCTTTTGATCAAACAGAAGAGGAAACACAACCCAAAAGCGTTACGCAATTTATCCTGCGGGTATTACTGAAACGCAGAGTTGTCTTTGTGAGGACATGAGAAATGGAGGCTACAGAAGGAAGGGAAATTTTCAAAAAGATTAGAAGTCCTTTTACATAGAGATCCCATCTTTTTTGGGCATTGAGACTCAGGAGAATTTTGAGAAGCCTGCTTGAAGGAAGGAAAAATGAGAGAGGCAAATCTAGCCTTTTACTCCAGCAGCTGTAAGAGCTGTACTGAACAGAGAGCAGAACTGCAGGCTTGCTATAAGCAGCTATAACTCTTGGTTAAAAACTAAAATGCTTCCCCTTTGCTTCCATTTTTTTGGGTATTTTTTTTCTTCTCTGTTTTTTATCTACCTGTTTACTAATGAGAGGTCTTCTTGCTCCTCTTCTAACCATGCTAAAAGGGTGTGGGTCAAATAAGAAGCTGATGGAGAAGACCTAGCCCAAGTGTACCCAGCATTGTGGCCTTTGCATGTATTAGAACTGCTTAACACTGATGTGTAACTGGAAAATACTTAGGCAGCCATTTTGGCAGAGATGCTTAAGAGAAACAAAGATTGCTAGAACTGCACAATTTGCAGAAAATAACTTTATGCTCTTGTTATTGCCTGGAAACATGGATTTTCAAAGCAAAAGCTACAAGGATGAAAGAGAATAGAAAATGAAAGGAGCATGCATTCCTCTAGCAAAAAACATCTCTTAAATTTCTGTAGTGATTATTTACACACTTTGGCATTTGAAAACTTGAATATTTTTTACTCATGTTGTCCAAAAATGGATTTTGCATTTAAATTAGGATAGAAGGCAATGATAATGTCATAAGATGAAAGCAATAAAACAAAGGAAACCATAAAAGGTCGGTTATGCTTGGCATAAAATAATTGTCTCTAGTGGCAAGAGAAATAACATGTACAGCTAGGAGAAACCATAAAATCTCTAGAGTATTATTGAAAAGACATGAGTTACATATAAATCAAGCTATACCTTCTAAAAATAAAAAAATACCATGCTAATGCTTAAGTGCTAAGTACGTTACTTAGTGGTAGCTGTACAATTTTATTTAACATAAATAATAAATATTACGCCTTCATGACTCCATATTTTTCATGGAAAATAAAAGTAATCAATTCTTTAAAAAGCAGAAGAGTCAGTTTTATAAGGAAGGTAACCTGAATTTAAACCTTAGGAGATTTTATTACTTTTCAGAAAGTACGAATGTTATAATTGCCTTTCAAGACTTTAAAGTAAGTACAATATGCCCTGTCATAGCATACTTTGAAATAATTTGTAGGAAAGAGTCCTCACTGCTGTACTTGAATATAAAATAAGAATTGCTTCTGGTAATTTTTTGCTTGATCTCACAGTACAGAACAATAAGTAAACTGGTAGGTGAAAAAAAGGTGTTTTTGCAAAAATGTAGTGATCACGAAAGATTTTAGAAGCAGCTTTTCTTCCTTTTCTAAATTTATTTCAAATCTTGAAATAATGCTTGTGAAATAATGAAAGAACCAAACCATTATGAGCTCTAATAATTAAACTAGAATTCTATCAATTTCATTATCTTACATTGCCAAAAGCGAGAGCTTATGTTTTTTTTTTTAAGAAATGCTAAGAAAATTTAATATAAAAAAGTGTTTTATTATGAAAGTCACACAATACAGAATCAAATTCTTCCTTAGCATCCTTTTTATTTTAATCAATCTGGTTCTATGTGCTTAAATTAACCTAGTTTACAGCAATGTGAAATTAGACCCAACTAAACCATTTTTACTTTCAATTGTCTTCAAATACTATGAAAAATGCAAATATATGTAGATTTTGGAGCTTACTTTATAGTGCATTATATTGCAATTAAGAATACGGACATGCTAGTTTATTTTTAACTTTCATTTCATGCACATTACAATCACTTCTTTTCAGAATGCAACTTTGTTATTGTCCTGAGTAAGTTTACAGTTATGATCTTCCTACATTTCATTCAGTAGCACTAGGTGTGCTTTCTGCTTTATTGTTTATTTGAAGGTATTGCACAGAGAGTACTTGGTGCACAATTAATGTTGGCCTCAAAACTTGAAACAGGTCCTTTAAAATAGGTGAGTTTCTGATCAGATCAGCCTGTAAGGAGTTGATTTAATTCTGATGAACTAATGTCTGAAACTGCAAGCTCTAGGAAAAACACTGATTTGCTCTCAAACTGGGTCCTTAATCCTTTTAGGCTTTTGTATCTAAGTGTTGTTTCAGTGAACAGATAAGGAAAGAAACAGTACTTGCTGCATTTTGTCATCTGACAAGTTACACTGAGCAAATTTTCTGTGTGGGGTTGAGGACAGCTGGTAACCAGAGAATATTTTATTTATATTTTGGAGACATGTAATTTTGATAACACTGAATGTTTATGCCTCTGGGCATATATGATGTACCCTCTGCGTGTACCTTCTGCTCCAACCCACTGCCTGCTACTGACACCCATTCAGAGTTTAGGAGTTTGCATCTGAGTAGTTATAACAAACTTTCCACTCTCCCTGACTTTGTACTGAAACAAACAGTGGAGTAAATGGATGGGTAGCAACATCCTTCCATCCCTCAAGAGGCTGTCACTGCTGTAAGCCTTTAGGTGTTTGCAGAGCAGTGCTGTAGTCTCTTCGGGCTGGGCACATCTCCACTCTCTGCTGAGAAATAAAGAAAAGGTATGAGACAGATGTGGAGATTACGTTTTTTTCTCATTCACCATTTCAAACTAATAAAGAGTCACAGTTCTGCCTCTTAAAGCCTAGGCTGAATGAGACCAACTTCTTTTCTACTGTGCCATATTTTTAAGACCATCATAGGAAAAATGCTGAAAGTTTATGAAGGTTCAAGTTAATAGTATAAGCCTTTTTATAAAAACATAGATTCCATCAAAGCAAAAATAGAGTTTCAAAATATGGCAGAAAATTTGTAAAAATTATGTACTGAAATTCATTGATTTTGTGCATAAATGCACTCAAAAAAATTGAGTTATTTCAATTATAACAGAAAGACATCTATGGAATAGGTAAAGGTATCACCAATTTGTAATAAAACCTTAGCAGTTATGGAGCAAGTATGTTCTTCAAGCACAAATATCTCCTATATTTATATAGGAAATGTTCACCAAGGGAAACCAAGTTTTGACTCCATTGCTCTTGCTCCACTCTCTGGAGCTATTCCTACAGCTTGCATGCCTCTCATGCCCAAGAATAGGAATTCCTACCTTGAAGGACCCTGCAAATCTCTCTGTCTCTCAACCCTGCCTCATCCTTGTTTCCTCCCCCTTTAACAAGAATAGTGTGATTGTTAACAGCAAACAACAGGTCAAAATATAGGCCATTATTTAGAAGACAATCTCTAGAAATATGCTCTGGGCTGCAAAATGTCTGAAGATGACTTCCATACTGGACTATTATGTCATATTGGCATGAAACTGGAGTTAATTGAAAAAAGAAGTTATTTTTGCTATGATATTTCTTCAAAGATGCCATGTCCATCTTTTAGGACATTCTATAGAAAGGCAATGATACTGATATTACTGGCTGGTATATGTACTTCTGTTACAAGTATTGTTGCTGTTTTCACAACAACAACAACAATAACAAGAAAATAACATCACATCAGGTAATTGGTTTCTATAGAGAATTAAATAAAGCAATGATATATATTATGACATATTAGCATTTCCACCAATCCATGTGGCTTTGGAGAAATAATGTGCAATTTTATTGATAATTTTTGAGCATATATATTTATTCAGTTAATTTCAAAGGCTGTTCCAAAGAACTAGGGTGAGGGAAGAAGAATAACAAAACACAGTTTTCAGTAATGGTTCCTTTTCTTGCAAATTGTTTTTGCAACACTTCTAAGAGAAAACATTAGGATAAATGTAATGCTGTTCTCACTTTGCCAGTTTTTGAAACTGGTCTATGTGTTAGTTGTTGCTCACAGATAAAAAGTAATCAAAAATAATTCAGGATGAGTTGCCAAATTAATAAAGGCATTAGGTCTAGATTCACTTAAATTTTTGGAAGGAATGCAATACGCTTTTCCTTATGGCTTCAAATAAAACTGCAGAGCAGATAACTAGTGATACAAATTCTTATGTTCAATGGAACTAACAAGCAGAACTATATTTGCACAACACTGACGATTTTTTTTTTGCAAGAGGAATATTTATTAACACAATATATTTATCAAATTTGTGTTTGCTTCAGTAAGTTGCTTGGTTTCATATAGACTCCTCCAGAACTTTGGAAATAAAATATTTTGGCTTCTAGGTGTCTTGGAAATGTCCTTTGTTTGGAAGGTGTGCTTCTCATACAATCAGTTTGAAGGGGCAAGATGAAACTAAGTAGTTCAGCTTTTAAAAATATTTTTGGACCAACTTAATGAATCCTTTTCTTCAAACTTTGTTTTCAATATACAATGACCATATTCTTGGTTCTTTCGTTACCAGTTGTTTAAAATCTTTTCTAAAGGCCCCCCAAGCCATTAAGGGAAGATAATGCACTCCTGCATATCTCTGTGAAATTAATTAAATGTCTAATACTTTATCAGATAGTAAATACAGGGATATTTGGTATTTTAATTTAACAGATATTCTCTTACATTTCAGTATGCTGATAAATTGTTCAGAATGAAGCTAAATTTCATGAGTTACAAGGAATCTAATAACAATAACAAAAAGAGAGTTTTGAAAGCTTGAATAAAATCTTTTGCCTTTTAATCTTCTGAGAGTTGCCTGCATGAGCTTCACTCTGTCATAAGCAAAATAAAGGTTGCTAAAAGGAGGAATGAAATAGAGGTGGGGGAAGGAAAGAAATTAAGATTTGGAAAATCATACCATGATGTATTTTCATAGCATTCTAAAGATTTAAAACAGATATATGAACTTCTTTGTGAAGAAGATTGTCTTAAAATTTAGTTTGAATTTTCTAACTTCAGGACTTAAAAAAATGCAAAATAAGATAGCTGGGGGAAAAAAAGCTTCTTCACAGTTCAGTTGTTGCACTAACAGATATAGTTACTATATCTATTTAATAGTAATGCATGCTAATTGTATAAACATACCTGTTAGAATTCTGGTCTAGTGCTGTCTTCTGCCGGCTGCAAACTATGCTTATGAACATGCCAAATGTAAACTGCAATAAACATAAATCAACTATTTTCTATTAAATTCTCTTACTCTTGTTCAGTACATCTACCCAAAGCAGATAACCGATTGTTCATTAAGTAAGTTTCACAGAACCTTAAGATATTTTAAAAACTGAAATTGTAACAGGCCTCAGATTATTATTATTTTTTTTAATGTGGAACAGGCAAATTTGGAAGTAACTGACCTTTAAGTGGTAAGACAATTTCTACTTTAGATGATATTGTTAATGAAATTCCATTATAATGAGGATAACATAACAACTATGGTAATTGCATTGCAATAAGGAATTTTTAGCCTTGAAAGATTTAAAAGCTAATTACCGAATGCCATACTGAAACAAATGAAACTCTTTATTTCTATTGTGGTAATATCTGAATTGCTACTAAGCTTTTCCTCAGCAAAGATACTTTCTAAGTGATGATAGGCCTAAATATTCCTATTTAAGCTCCAAAATAAGTTTTTGCACAGCAGCCACATTTAATCTTACTGGCACTGTTGCCTGGTACACATCTGTAGAGAAACTGCCCTGAAGAAAAGGTGAATTATTTCTTGGTCAGGATGGGTGATGAAGAAATAACCTTTTTTTTACACCAATGATAGGAATCAGCTGGAGATCTGCCCTGGCAGAAACTGCTCTTGAGTCGTGTCTGCCTTGTGCAGGTACAACCTTCTGGTTGAACCCCCAACATCGTCATGGATCTCTTGCAGGGTTCTCTCTTGATTGTGGTCATCCCTTTTCCCCCCCCCATCAAATACCTTTTAGAAAGCTTTCAAGAGTAAAACCTTTATAGAATAACACTTCCAATCTGCATGAGCAGATTTTGATGCTGATGTGGAATACAACACAGGAAAGAACCTGATGTACATGTGTAATTTTAAGTTTTTTTTGAATGACCCTCCATATTTGAACTCTACATAAGAGGGAAAAAAAAGGGAAACAAATAGCAGAGTCTGAATTTTGTTTATCCCTTAGTAATTTAAATTTTAAAATAACCTCAAATTATTTTCAGGGAGATTAACTCACTACTTGAAAATCTATGTTATTTTCTCAAATCAAGCAAGCAAACAGAAGTGCTGCCAGTTAATGCATTTTGAGTTTATGCCCTCCTTTAAACAGCGGGTATAAGTATTTACCAGGGTACTTTCAGAAGCTAGTATGTGCAGGCTTTCACTGGCATTTCAACATAAACAATTGATGTAGAAAGCAGCATAAAACTCTAGAGCACGCGTGCCTGCTTCTGTTGTAAATGCCTTATAGCAGTTTATGATGTTGGCATTGTATCAGGCTCCTAGATCTTGTGAAGCTGTTGGACTAACAGCACTAGAAGGAAGCATTTTATCTTCCTGGATAGAAGCAAACATCAGAAATGTTAGTGGGACACAGGCTTTACAGCTTTCCAAAAGAACAAACAGCACTGCCTCAGCCTCAGTGACTATAAAGCCAGGATTGCAGTTAGTTGAGCCACTGTCTGCTTTCTCACCATGTACAGCAATGTTTTTGGGAGGGTGGCTATAGGAAGGTGATGTACACAACATCATGGCAACAGGGTTATTGTGCAGCGTGAATTTAATTAGAGGCCATATGCAAGTGCTATTTATTTGGATATGGCTAATTTCTTTTGAAAAGGAAAAGAAGAAAGGTATCAGACGCCTCAAAATATTTGAATCTTGGACTTTCTGCCTGTGAGGTATCGTTCTGGCAGTCAGGCTTTGAAGAAGACTGGCTTCCACAGAAAAGGGACAGTGAGCAACACAGGGTTTCAGACAGGAATGGACACCAAAGTGTCTCGCTGTGTGTTCTTGATGCAACTTCTTTGGTTTTTTTGCACAGTGATCCACATTGCTTTATTGTTATGAATAACTCTCATCCTCAGAGACCCACAGTGACAGTCCCTCCCTTCACTGAAGGTAATGGGAAATTTGCCAGTAACCTTAATAGAGACAGGAATAAGTCATTTATTCTCTGCTGCTGAAACACATGAAAGCTTGACAAGTCTATGAATAGGTAGTTTCATCGTCTTCTTATTTTAGAGTCTATTTTCAAATGTTCAGACTGTATCTTCAATGAGAAAACTTAACTAGTTTGTGTTACTTAGAGTCTTGGGTGCTATGAATTGCTCTCTCCTGAAGAAAACTCTTTTCTCAGACGATATTCAACAGTTATAGTTGTAGAGGGTGCATTATTTATATATTTCTGAAAAGACACAACTTCCCAAGATGTTTCTACTTTTAATGGATATCATGATGTGAAAACCAGAATAACTTCAATCACATCTCATAATCTTACAATCTAGCTGTAACACTGAACATGTTTGTTTCTTAAAGTCTTTCCTTTTTCTCTGGTTAAGCATGCAACTGGCTGATATTTCACCCTCTGTAATTCATACAGTTGGCTTCTAGAGGATATAGGATACAGGAGAGAATGGAACCCAACCACAGAAATTCCTTAAGAGAACCCTTCAGAGGAATATTTAGGAATATCTGCATTGCAGGTTTAAATGCATTTTCACATTGAATAATCCTTGTAGAGTTGAATTTTATGAAAGAGTGAACTTGGTTTGCAACACTCAGAGATTATTAGTTAAACAGCTTTGTTTCATTATATGACTGCTAATTTAATATTCCCTTACAAGCTTGAGAATAGACATTTTCCTGTCATTTCCTTTAAAATCAGACTTGTTTGACTTCTCTACCTTAAAAGGTACAAAAATACTTCAAAGAGCAGTTCTCTGTATGCAGAAGCATTTTTTTTTATGGTGGCTATAAAGATTTGTTATATTTGGAATATTTCACATTTATTATGTTTTTGCAGAAGCAGTTTTTTCAAAGTTGTCATACCACATTACAGAGTTACCACAAGACAAGGGAGGTTGGCCAGGACCTCATGACATCGTCTCATTTAACTTCTCCTGCTCAAAGCAGGGTCAGTTAGAGTTGGTTAGGACGCATGCCTAGTTAGGGTTTGAATACCTGTGAGGCTGGGGACTCCACAAATTATCTGTGCAACCTGTGCTGATATTTGACCACCCTCGCAAGAAAAATATTTTATTATGTGTAAAATGAATTTTCTACATTTTAATTTGTGCCTATTGCCTCTTGTGCTGTCACTGGGGAATGCTGAAAAGAGGCCAGCTTCCTTCCTCTTCTTACCTTTCCCCATCAGATTTTTATATACGTGATGAGATCCCCCTGAGCCTTCTCTTCTCCAGGCTGAGCACTCCAAGCTCCCTCGACTTGAGCCTCATATGAGAGATGCTTCAGTCCCTTAATCATCTTTGTGGCCCTTTGTTGAATTTTTCTCCGGTATGCCCAATTACTTCCAGTATCTGGAAGTCCAGCACTAGACCCAGCACTCCAGCTGGGTCTTACCAGGGCTGAGTAGAAGGGAAGGATCCCCACTTTGACCCATTAGCAATGCTTAGCAGCCCAGGAGGCTGTTGGCCACATTTGCCAGAGGGGCGTGTTGCTGGCTCATGGCCAACTTGTTGTCCAGCAGGACCATTTTTTTTCCAAGCTTTTTTACTTTCAAGCTTTCCATGCTTTAGTTACATATGGATAGAGGAAACATTAGAGGAGATACTGATCAGACCAAATTTTCTTTTCAGGTATGACTTCACTCTTACATTCTTGTGATAGAAACAAGCCCAAAGAGGAAATTTCAGCATCTGATTTTAATTAACCTTCTTGAGTCTAATTAATTTCACAAGTTTCAAATGAAGGTGAAATGGTGAGTTGGTGTGTTATTTAAAAGCTGTTTAGGGGAGAGAGGTTTGTAAAGAGTGTTGGAGAGCAAAGGAAGGAGCTAATTTAGTAGGTGAGACCAAGTCACTGCATTAAAAAGAACTAAGGTTTTTGTGGTTTGGGAGGTTTTTTTGTTTGTTTGGTTGTTTTTTTATGAGAGGCAGTTCAAGGACTAGCTCATCTGTCAACAGTTTCACAAACTATGAAATACAAGCTTCTGGTAAGTAAGTAAAGTACTCTTAATTTGTGGATGAGGTTTAAATATGTTAAGTGATATAAGGACGGCTGGGTAATGTGTCCTCTTTTTTAACCTAAATCTATGTTATAGCCATGTCCCTGAAATGAGAGTGTTCATTTACCAACATAAGCCTGGACTTTCTTGTACTTGCGATATTTTTCTTCTCAGTATTACATGTGTGCGTTCCCCCTTCCCCCAGCCAGCTCTGTGGCACTCAGCCACTGTGAAGCCAAGCAGCACTTGTGAAGCCTGCTGTCTGTACAGCTCGTGTATAATTGAGCTATGCAGATGCAGCAGCTGAGTCTTTCTTAGAATTGCTGCCTGTGTGATTGAGCTGAAATACTGGAGTTGTAGTGATTATGCAGATGAATTATGCTTGTTGATGCAGGACTCTCCAGTACAAATGAGGTTGCAAATACCCGAAAATCTCTTTACGTCCCCGTTGCAAGAAACATGTCGGCTTTAGATTCCTGCCCAAAGCAGCTGCAGGGATAGTTACATCTTTCTCTCTAGTGATCTTCAGAGTATCTGACTGTACCTTACAGCTGCCTTCAGCCTTTTGAGGATTAAACAGCTGGGTAAGATATGGGCATTAGACTTCTACTGAGACCTGTGAAAGACTAAGTGTTTGTAACTTCTGGTATTTTAGCAGTGTTTGAATCTGCTTGGAGGTAAAGCTTTAGATTGTGGGGGGGAATATTAGATCGTTTGCTGTCAATACTAAAATGCACAAGCTTCTGTTAGAGCATCTACTATGTACAGGCTATGTTTGATAAGCTGTCAGCTATTGGTCTTCAAGCAAGACAAAGTTCCCTATTAAGCCTCAGTTGTTGCTTTTGATTTTTCCATAATTGCGTCAGCACTTGATAGTGAAGAAAATGCAAATTTTTATTAATAGTGGAGGGGGTTTTTGTTTTCTCACTTGTTTTAGTTACTTTCTTTCTCTGAGGATGACTTTTCTGTGTCACTCTGAGTAATTTTGTGGTTAACGTGTAGTTACTTCTGGATTTAGGTCTTAATTTTTGAGGGGAAAAGTCAGTATATCAAAGAGCCTTGAGCAACACAAAGAAAATGCACAGTTCTCCCTGTTGGCTTCTTTATGTAAATGTCTGTATTTAAAGAAAGGTATGACCTGGCTTAATCAGCAAAACTCACCAAGAGGTGAGTAACATCCCTAACTTGAAGTTCTCATCTGCTGGAATGATTTCTTTGAATCTCAGGTGGTCTAGAGTGGCTGCTCAATGTTATTGATGGAGGCATTTGTTCTCTGTTGTAAGATTATTCAGGTAGCTGTTGTACAAACAGTGCTCTCGTTTTTGTTTTGCCTCCTCTCTGTGACCTTATGGTGTATTACGAAGTTGGGGGGAAAACAAAAAAATTCATTAACGTGGTAAACTGCCTTTTTCTTTCAGCTTAGGTGCTGACAAAACAGTATCAGTTTTCTCTGATGCTTTTTACTTCTGCTTTTATTCAATGTCTTTAGAAAAAGAAAAAGCAGTAGCTCGATAAGGTTACATGGGAATTGCAGCAGTCAGTGAAGTCCAAAGTCTACCTGTTTGGGTCGATTTTCTTCCTGTTGTTTTTGGGTAAGGAGTGTGTGTGAGGTTGTTTTTTTTTTTTTTTTTCTTTGTTTAAGATTTTACTTCAGTAGCTTTAGATGCAAGCAGTTGTTCAGGGCAAGTCTTATCTTCAGGGTGTTACAGCAATTCTGTGAAAAGCAGACATAACTGTCAAATCAGATTTTATTTTTATTACGCTACTCAAGAGTAAGTGTCTTCACCCATGAACATCCCCTCCAATTCACTGTGTCCACAGGCGTTTCACTGTTACCTTGATTTGATAAGGGCTATCTGTGCTCTTGTGTAGCACTTATTACAGCAGTTGCTGAAAAGCTGATGTTTATTTTTAAGTCTCGGATCGGAGAGTGCCAGCATATTTAAGGCAAGGAACCACTTTGCTCTCACAGCTGACGGGGCTTTACTCTCACTTTCTTTGCCCACAGGACTGCCATGGCTCTGTCTGACTGGGCACTCCTGGAGGAGTAACAACAGGAGGGGAAAGGAGTGAGGAGGAGGTGTATGAGAAAGAAGAGCAGGAGAAAGCACAAATGGCCCCTTAGTGGTCAAAATGAAGTAGCCCTAATCCTAAAGTGCTGCAGGCACTTGCCATTCATTCAGCAATGTGTGACAGAAAAAAAGTGGGTTCTAATTTAATGTTCATGTAAGCCTGTACCCTTTGCAGGGAGTTTAGTAAATTGTAGCTAAATGTGTGATCTTGAAAGAAAAAACATGGGATTTTTTTGTGTGAAATAATAACAAGGGCTATTAAAAAAAAAAGAAAAAAAGGAGGTGACTATTTGGCAAACTTTCTTCCCTAGAATAGTAATTTCCAGCATAAAGGGCTGGTGACATGACAGGAGGCACTAAATGAATTCTAAGTGCTATATTTAGAGACTGTTTTCTGGATCTAGCTAGCAGCAGTACTTGACTCCTGGCCTTCTGACTTTATGCTTTTTAGACACCCTTATGTGAAATATTAATAGTGAGACATTGGAAACTCAGTTTGAAATACTAATTCAAATAGTGTCTTTGTAAGGAAGGTTCTTTTTCATACTTAGTCTAAGATTGCAACTTTCTGAACTGTGGAGTACCTGCTTTTGAAATTACAAAATACTTAACTGCTTATTGCCAAATGGTAGGGATGAGGAAGTCATCAAGAGATGAATTAGAAGGTCGGGATGATATTTCAGTTAAAATTTGTAATGTTTTGATATAACCATTATGAACTGTGTAATGCTATTAATTTCAACCACCTAAGAGGAAAAGCGTGTTTTGACTAGTCACTTTTCAAAGAGCTATTAATGAACTGTTATATTTTAAAAGATCAATGTATTTTATAAGAATGAGATTTCATAACACACTGGTAATTGTAACATGGAGTATTAGAGCTATTTAACTGTTCTTTTCACAACAAAAGCTTGATGCAAACCTGCTGGTTTCACTGGTAAACCCAGAATCAAATAAAAGTGACAAAATCTAGGGCACCAGGACAAGACTACCTGTAGTGGCAAGGTAGCAAAGGAGTCCTAAGTAATGGCTCTTCTTGATACTTGCCTGATATATTCCCCCCCAGTTAGGTGCAGGAAGAAAATTCTGGCAAGCATCTGAGTCATAAAAATAGCTACTTGTTTTGTTTGTCACAGTGATGATATTAGACCTTCGTATGAGGGCAAACAGCTTAGCTGCTCTTTACTGAAATCTGAAAGAAAACAAAGGTTTGCAAAAAGGATTACCTTGTGGAAATCCTCTGTACCATAGGACACTGGGATAGCAGCAGATGCTGATGGTCTGTGCAGCAGGCCATGCTTGTGCCCAGGCAGCTTTGGTGCCCAGGCTCATCAGCTTCTTGGAAGAAAATAAAAATGACACCTGATACAATATTTGAATAGTAACAAACTATAATAACAGTGCTTTATGCCAAACACAATGACAAGTTAGAGCACTCCACCAAGTTTTGCATGATCAATGTGCTGCAACGTGACAATTAAAGATCATTTGGATCAAGTGGTAACTGTCATATCCAGCCAGTAGGGAGTGTTTGAGTACCAATTTGGCATATGAGCATATGGCTGGAGTCCATAATGGCTGATGCAGTGGTAGATCCCTCTGAATTTGCAGCTGTACCTCATCTGATGATAAAGCAATTCAAGAACCATGAGCTAAAAATGTCAAAATATTTCAGGTTGCCACAACAAACTGTTTAAGCATGCAAAAGTGCTGTATTTCTTCCAATTTATATTGACAATCTATTCGGCAAAATTAGATAGACTATGCTTTATATTTCTGTAAGATTTGTACTCCTCTGAAATGAATCCCAGCCCATTTGAAGGCTGCGTTTTCATTATCCACAAGAAATTACTTCTACACATACATTACACTTGTTGGCAATGGTATCAATATATTTATATAGGCACTAATTCAATAATGTATTTAATCACATCTGGATTTTACTTTTTTTTTTAGCAGATTGGCAGATAAGCTTCTTTTATTGTAGGAATAGTGTCTGGAAGAAAGTGGACTAATATAGCATGAAGGCTTCTCTGCACAAATATTCAAAAAAATTTAATTTGAAAACTATACGCTGGAAAAAAATTTTGTTGGTAGAGAGTCCAGAGAAGAACATCTGTGCGCCCAAACTTGGTAAAATTATTTGGGGGATAAAGAGAATCTGTTCCAGGAAAACAAGACAATACTGGTCCGGAATTTAGAGATTGACTAAATAACACAGAATCTGCTATTTTCACTTACACACAGTTTCCAGAGTAGGAGGGAAGGGACAAGTGAATGTTTTAATCCAGATTCAAAACGTCTATGTAAAACATGTTTACCAAAATGTGTAAATGGTACCTCTGTAAAGAAAAAGAAACAGCGAGATATACTTTCACTGAAATAATGTCTTCTCTGTTCAGTTAAATCAACATTTACCACCAATACTAAATACAGCTGAGTGAAGATAATATGAACAGCTCATTCTGCTGATAATTTTACTTAAACACCTACTATCTGAGATATTTAATTAACTAACTCAATTTCTGAGACAACAGACATGATTCTAAATGTTCTTGAGTTTTCCTTTTATAAGGAAGGCGTCATAAGAAGGAACCTTTTTTTTATTTCATAAATGTTATACTGTTTTGGTTTTTTTTAAAGTTTTATCCACTGCTGAATTTCAAAATATGCCACTTTGCTGAATTGCCTGTGTTGGTTTGACATCACCTTTTGTCTTTCGGAGGCTTAAGCTATCAGGGGCCTTTCTGGTTTAACTGGTATTTGGGCTTATGTGTCGCCATTATTTCTCTTTCATTAAGCTTTGCCATCCCTTTTAAGGGTTCAGGTATCTCCATTTCAGTTCTGACAGGTCTGCTTACAACCTGTCCACAAGCCAAAGGTTTGTTTAATGAAACATATGGGAGCAGCCAATACTATGATTATCCAAATAATTGCACTACATATTGCCAGCATATAAGATCAGATGGCCAGTATGTGCTTGGATAATCAAGGCTCCTTCTCACAGGCTATAGTTGCTGTAGTTAATTTTGTCTTCCTTGGAGGCCAGTGGGTGGTTTGTATGGTTGAATTTTAGCTATTCAATTGCTGTTCTATTAATACTATTGTAAAATTTATTCTTAATTTTACAATCTTATTTAAAAACCAGCTATCTCATTGCAAACCTCAAGTGTAATTACTATGTGGTGTTAGTTTACATTTTAATGGAAAAAGGTGCACCTATTTGACTTCCTTATTTTATGGATGAAGGCATCTTATAGCTGTAGCTTTTTTTCCCCCCAGTCATTAAAGTGGGATCTTTTTGCCAATGGAACTAAAGTCCTTTGTCCTACAGCTACTAATTTCATTGCCCACTTGAGCAAATAAACCATTCACTTCAGGGAAGAAATTTATCAGAAGAATTTTAAGAAGGTACTTGAAAAATGCTACCAAACTGCTGTTTTGTGGAATCAGGAAAATCAACATTGTGAACAAAAGAAGCAGATTATCTAATCATAAATACCTTCATATCAGGATCATCAGAGAAAGAGTGAGCACAAAATTATCTCATAAATATTTTCTATCAAAGTGTGAGCTTCAATGTACTTTTATACACATATGCATACTACACAACACATATGCTCTGCACAAACCAAGTATTTTAAATCAATATGGTTGTCTTAGGCTCTGGTTATCTCTAGTGAGGGAAATCGTAGTTCTGGCTGTCAGTATAACCTTAAATCTGCCTCCAGTCGTGCATAGTACTACACATTGCACCTAGAAAGGAGCACTGCTGTTACAGTGGTGTCTACTCTAGACCTGATTTGTGCAATGATATATACATAAAAGTTATAATGGCGCCAGCTCTCTTTTGTTCCAGTGGGTTTGTTTACTTAGGTATATTCTAGGCTATAAACCACTGTGCTGCAGTCTGGCCAGTGATTTTGCTGGTATTTCTCAGATAAAGCATCTTATGCCGCTAGTGAAATGTGACTTAGTGTGTGGAATACAGCTGGTATTGAGCCAGTTGAGTTCTTGCCTGTGCGATGAACCAACAAGCATCGTGCATGTGAAGCATAAAATGTGTGGTGCAGGGTAATTTTTGTTTTAACCAAATGTAAGGCCTCCAGGTATGGCAGTGCATACAGGTCAGAACATCCACCCGGCAGCCAGCAGTAGATCTGTAATGCAAACTGCTCTCGGAACCTGAAAGGTAGAATTTCATCCCAGCAACTGCCTGGATTTGTTTGTATTTATACCTGTTACATGCTATAATTCTATAGTAATATCTTGAAATCTACTAATGATTGCTTTGATGCCCTGGGGCCTCGTCAGAAAGTCCTGTAATTGCGTGTGGTAGAGTATCATGGGGTGTCATTAAAATGGATGGTTCACTGTCTCAGGTTCCTGGGACCCAACAAAACGGCCTATCCAGTTGACAGGCAACGCTTCCCATTTGGAAATACCTTATTTGTTGATATAACCATGTACAAAAGCTGTGGACTGACATTTCATACAAGCACTTGAGTGACTGTGTTAGTAAGAAGAAAACTCTATGAGTAGCCTCTGAAAAGTACTTGGAAAGGCTTTCAAAACTGCAGTTTTGTTAAAAATTGTGATAATGCCTCTATTAACATGATATTTGAAACACTACTAAATTTTTCTTCTAGGAACAGATAGAGAAATAGAGAATTCATATGCACTTTTTTGGCTTAGAATGGGTTCTTCATCAATCATCTAATTTCTCATTTGAAAATAAACATTAAATGCTACAAAGCCAGCGCTTTTTACAGGAGCTATCATTATTGGAAAAAAACACCAAAAAACCAGCAACACCACTCCCCCCCCCCAAAAAAAACCCAAAACAACAAAAAAACAAAACCCAAAACAACAGAGACCAAACCAAAAACCCAGCCAACTAAACAAAAGCCAAAACCCAAGCCAAAATGTGTTAAGAGGGTTTCATTACATCTGCTAAACAACATTTGCCCAATTTCCTTGTCTGTTTTGGAGATAAGGAGCCAGGTAGCTGGAGCATGCTAGTGAGCTTGCATTGACTCTGAGTGAGTGCACAAAATGTTTTATTTTTTTATTGATCCCTAAGATGGGCCATTCTTGAATGTCACCATGCAAATACTGCAATATGACTAAAATTCATAAGTTAGAGAATGCAAAGACTTAAAACCTTCTACAAATGAAAGGACAAGTTATCCTTGCAATATGCATGTATGTATGCATAAATATGTATATAGATAGATATTTATGTATGTATGTATTTATGTCTCTACGTACATCCATCTGGAATGGATGCACGGAAATATACCACTAGTGATTAAGAGAAGAGAGGGATTTTTGTGATGAAGATCTAACCTCTTCTGTTTTCCTGAGGATGTAATTTACTGTGGGTTAATGGAACAGATGCTGGTTTCTGTCAGACTGGAGGCTACAGTCAAGTGTATCCTCATGTTAATCGCCATAATTAACTTATGTCGTAATTAAATGAGTTCTAAGACTTCTGCTTTTTTAGGTGTAGAAAGAGGAGTACAGGAGACTCTCATGAAGCTGACAGTTATCTTAGCAATGATAGGTGGAGCTGATAGCACTGTGATTCTTTCAGATGGGTGATTTATATATTTTTAACAGTGCTTTGACATGAAACATTCAGGTTCAGAAAACAGAAAATGCCCCCCCTGAACGGAGAAATACTGAAAACCCATATATTGTGTCTAGTACTAATGCTCAATCCATGTTCATTATTGATCTTCTCCAATAAATCTGCATGTGTTCAAGTGCATAATGGGAAATGCAGTTATTTGATGGGCTGGTTGTCTGCTCCTCTTTCCTTCCTTCTACTGTCTCCCTTATTCAGAAAGAAAATTTACACTGAATTTTGAAATGTACATTTTGTAATTTAAAGCCATTTAATTTTCATTCATTCAAAGCTGGTTTATATTTTAACTTAAAACTTTCTTTTCCTTTACTCTTTATTTCTCTGTTCTTATTTTGATTTCTTTTACTTATAATAATTTCTGTTGAGAAGTTGTCTTAAAAGGAAGATGAGGAGAAATATTTCTCTGACTGTGGTACACAATAATATCTTCCCCTTAATCAGTTACTAAAAATTAGCTGTTGTTTGATACTGAACAATAATTGGATTCACACTGAACTGAAGCTCTGGGGTCATTTCCCAGGAAGTATTCTCTCCCCCAGCCCTTTTCCTCCCACCCCCTGTGATCTCCCATATATCCTAAGAGATTAGTTGGTCAGGAACTTTGAATCCTTTTATAAATGAAGGAAGCGTAGATGTTTGTCATAACAATCACACTCATTTAATAGCTCATAACTTAAAAAAGCAATTAAACCAGGGACTTATTCAACATGGTTTGAAGAAAAGGTTTTCAAGCTTGTTTCTTCTGTATTTTTTCCTACTAGGGGAAACTTTTGCTTTGTGTAACTAGGTTAAAGAATAGGGAAGGGTGTCCTTTCAGATAAGGTATGTTTTCCAAAAGGTGTTCATTGAAAGCAAATGCAAACACTTCTTTGTATTTGGAGTAGTATTGCAACAGCTACACTGGCTTCATTTTTTTTCACTTATTAAGTACTTTTTATGCTGCACTATCTATTTACAGGACTGTGTGCATTCAGAGGTCATGCATGTCATCAAATGTTCCTTTACTACTGACTTTGCTCTGACTGGACTGATACAGTCTATGGCATCACAAAGTAATTAGCGAGGGAAATGAGGAAATGTTTTTTCTTTCCTACATTGTAAAACAAAGATGAAACTCTTAAAAAGCAAGCAGTAAGGAAGTGTAAAAGAGGAGCACTTAAAAAATCCTTAAGTTCTTATAATACAAGTAGTGTTTTTTGAGCATCTGGCTTATGAATTCTTTTTTCAGGGATGTAACTCATTAACAACCTCTGTCATGCACTGTAGATGCTATTCCATCTCTAACCAGTAATTGACTGTTAAGTCATCTTGAGTCAACTAATCTATAGGCAGTTCATCTATCTAGAATTAATAAAAGAACATTTCTCTTTTCTAAGTACAATCAAACTTTCAATAAACAGCAAGTATTTTTTCTTTGAATTCTATTTCTTTATGGAATTGCTTTTGCACATTCAAGTGATGTGGAGGTGAAGGAGGATGAGGATCGCCTTGTCTTGACATCTGCACCTTTAATTACATACTGCTATTTGTGTGAATCTTTCTGGCTGAAAAACCTTTCTGCAGCAGTGATTGAATTATGGGGCCTGCTAAGATACACATTTATTTCAACATTTTTTTTGTTTGTGTCAGTAACTTTTGATCAAACCTGAGGGTACCAAATAATGCCATATAAACACAAATTGTTTACCTGACATTCTTACCCTCCTCTGAGCATCTGGAGTGCCTTACTGTTGAGTGTACTCTTTCAGGATACCTGCCTCACTGCCATTCATACTGAAAATTCACTACTGGCCTTTCCACATGCTGCCTGTACTGTCCAGAGCAGGGCTGCTGTGACCGCAACTCCATGTGAATGCCAAAACCAGCTGAAAAGCCTTCTAATGAAACTCAAATGATTTGAGTGTCTCAGCATGTGCAAACTGGTGGGAGCCTCAGTGAATTCCTCTGCCAAATTGCATTTACTTAATAGTTATGTTTTTATACCACGAGGAAGCGTGCAGCAGCTGTTCACCTGTAACGAGGGGTGTTTTCTACTGAATGCTGGACTGAGACTCTGCGGTTTCGGGAAGCTTTTCATTTCCTTACAGTTATGAGTTTCATACCTTGCAGTTTTCCTGAATTTCAACCTATTTCTCAGTGTGATGTCAGGAACATGGCTCAACTGTTTTGTATCAATAACACTTAATGTGACAACCTAGCTGAAGTGTTTTCCTGCCCACACAGCTGGGTGATGTTCGGGGGGTTCCAGTGTGCTGCTTGAGGAGGCTTATGCACTTCCTTAAACTCTTTTCATAGTCTTATGGGTACTAGCTTGTAGAGTACATAAAATTCAGCAATCAATCACCTTTGCCCCTTTGAGTATGTCCCTTTTCTACCATAGTTTCTGCTGCTGAATATTTTCCTGCAAGCTAAAAATATCTGTTCTATATCAGGCTGTTTTAATCCTTTTACCACTGCTCTGGATCTGTGTCATACCCTGGGCAGTCTGGCAATTGAGAAACAACTATTGTCCAGCCTAGGAGCTCGAGGTATTGATGTACTTCAGCAAACAGGTCACTTATTGTTCTCAATGTAGGCTTTGACTTGGGTAATAAAATATATCCAAGTTTTAATATAGGTCAAAGAGGAAGCGAATTTAAACTAATCTGCCATTGTCATTAAAACTTGATCTTAAACTTTAGTCATAAGGTATTAGCCAGAAAAACAAAAGCTGAAAATAACAAAGGAAATTAGCAAAGTAATTGAGACTTCCCTGTGCCTTTCTTTTATTTCACTGAACATAACTTGTCCACTCTACAATTTTCTTTTTGTTTTCCCCAAGCAGCAGTAGATATTCAAGGACAATTTCCTTAAAATTAGCTGTGGAAAGTGGATGCTATCTAGTTGCTAAGAGGTAGATGTTTGTCTCTCTAATGAAAGACCACTTTGGCTGCTCCATCTAAAAGGCCTCACTTATGGATCTCTGCAGTCATGTTTTTACCTACAGATGATAGGCTAGCAAAAGCTTTTATACAGCAGTGTTCATATAAGTAGACCTAAACTAAAAGCAACTCTACCAAAATAAAAACTCTGAACAATGTTGTCATTCAGACTGGTGCATTGTTTTAGGAAAACAATGACTTGGGAATGTTGAAAGAAACAAAAGAGAAGGCTTCCAGTTAGAAATTTCTGTATGAACAAACTCACGTATCTTAAATTTGTGTATGTTGTATGCTATGGTGCAATTTTATTGTCAAAAAGCAGTGAAATGCATGTGGCAGGTTCAGGAAAGGGAAAAAAAAACAGCTGAAAGAGTGTCTTGTAACATTTGTTCAAATGAGATCTTCTGCTGCTCATACTCGAGGACTGCTGTGAAAGTTAATTTTTGTTAAAAGGAAGTGGCTTTTTGTAATAGGCTTTAGTTTTTATTGAAAGGATGAAAGTAACAAAACAAAAAAGCCTATTCTATGGAAGACAGGATACTAAATCCCCCATCATTATTTCACTCAGGAGCTAGAAAACTGTTTTCAAGCAGTATAAATTAGTTGTATGCCACCATATGTGTATGTTTGACATTCTCCTGATGCTGTATATTGTACCATTGTGGTACTTCACCTGTTTGGCAATGGCCTGTATCCTGAAACTACAGTTTTAAGTTGATCTAGCAAAAAAAAAAAAGGAAAAAAGTAAACTTAAAACTTAAAAGCCTCTTTTGAAATATATTAGTGTGACCATTTTTGTACTGAGTATATCAGTAGCTGAGAAAATAATACAGACCTGATGTTGTTGACTAGAAGTTCTCTTTTAATGATACAAGTAATTTTAACTGGAAACCTTTCAACTGGCTTCTGTAATCTCCGTATAGCTGTCTGCATTGTAGAACACCTCTTGCATCTTAATGTGCCCTTTAGTTTGTCAGCAGTAGCACATCAGCCAAGATGCACGCTCACTTTCTATAATATTCTGATAACATAATGCAAGCAATTTTAACAGATGTTTTAACAGTAAAATAGCTGGAGGTCAGTTCTCTAATATTTTGAGGCTAGAGGTTCATGCAGACCAGTGCAATCTTCAAAAGATTGCAGTATCTGAAGTAGAATGGGCTTTGTTCTTTTCTGAATCTGACATTGAATCTAATTTTTCTGAAAACAAGACTGAATAATCTAGAACTCTGTGTAGTTTCATTACATAACACCCTCATCTAAATGACCCATCGCATTCTGTCTCTGATTTAGCAGTCACTTGTTATAAAACACTAAGTTTAGCAGCACAATTCAGCTGTTTAGGAGTTATGCTGCAGTTTTAGGAAATAATATTGATTGTATATGATTTCTGTTTTCCACTCCTTGGCACATAACAGCCATAAACAGTCTCATTTTTGATATTTTTGCAGCGTGTTCTGAAGATGTTTCTGCCAGATGGTGTGTCTTACGAAATAACTGGGACACTGTACAAGTGAATGTGCTCCCTGAGTACTTGTGAGCTGTAGTTGTAATAGAAATTGTTACAGATAGACCTGCTAGCACAGTGTATAGCGAGCCAATCTGTCAAACTCCACCCTGAAACTTCTTGATATGTTAAAACTAGTGCGTGTGGAATTGGCTCTCATTTGTCTTGATGGAGGTAATTCCATATTTTTTCCTATAATTTCAAGTTGAATTTTTCTCAGTCTTCTAGGGATAAAATGAAAAACCTTATGCTGGCAAGAATAGAACTGTGCTGTTGATGGAATATGTTAGGATGCTTTTTTCATTCTTGTATCTTTTAAACTTTCTCTTAAGGTTTTAAAGGTGGGCAAATCAATCATTGCAACACAGTACCATTTTACTATAGTAACATGGTTTTTGACTTCTTTGAGGGAGCATTTTAAAGATGAATAAAAGCACAAAATAGATGATGAAAATTTCAGAAAAAAAAAGGGTTAGATAGAAAGGGTATGTGAGAGGGAAAAAGGTCATCTGACAGAGATTTTTCTGAAGAAAAAATGACAGGGAAAAATATACCATCTATCTCAGACACTAAAATAATAGAACTATAACCTTTTGTCCGTGCAGTAGATGAAAAAGAAAGTCAACATGTTCCTTCACCTACCTGCCAAGGTATCACCAAGGAATCACCACTCCTGGAGCAGGAGGAACCCTAAATTTGTTGTCTTAACGAGTACAAAGTTCACCTGCAATAGCCTGCTTGATGACAGTAGTGTTAGCCAGGCTCTTCTATACGTCCTGTCTCTAGTACTGGGAATCTGTGGAAGCGCAAGTGGCATAAATGTGGAGCTGTTGGTTTGTACAGGCAGTGCTGAGAACGTGTATGAGAATGGCTGGAGTGCAGTCATGACCTGCACTTGCAGGCAAGACATGCTTGGTTGGTAGAAGGAGCATGTTGTTAGGCCCCCATTAGTGACTGGGAAAAGTAAATACTACTTATGTGCCTTGTTCTTCCAGCAGCTGCAGGTCTCCACTCAGCTGAGGTAGCACTTAGTTCAGCTGTCAATCAGAATTATGAATATTGGTATTTCTAACAATTCTTTAGATTACAAAGCTGTAAAAAAACAGTAGGATTATAGTTGTTGGAGATTCCCTTCTAAGGGGAGCAGAGGGCCCAATATGCCAGCTGTGGAGGTTTAGATAAGATATTAAGACATTCTTTACAGTGAGAGTGGTGAGGCACTGGAACAGGTTGCCTAAAGATCTCCCTGATGTCATCGCAAAACCTCTCTCAATGATTTCTGACCGGTCTGGGAAATCTGGAGACATCCCAGCTGACAGGAAGCTCGTGAATGTTGTCCTGATTTTCCAGAAGGGCAAAAAGGAGGACCCCAGAAACTACGGGCCTGTCAGTCTCATTTCAGTGCCTGGAAAAGTTATGGAGAAGATTATTCTGGGAGGTATTGAAAAATACCTGATAGACACTGCAGTCATTGGTCACAACCAGCATGGCTTCATGACAGGAAAGTCCTACTTGTCAGACCTGACTTCCTTTTTTGACAAGGTAACTCATGAGTTGATCAAGGGAAACCTGTTGATGTAATCTTTTCTGTATTTCAGTAAAGCTGAACAGTATCCTTCTGAAGAAAATATCTAGTACACAGCTGGATAAACACATCATGGGATGGGTGAGCAACTGGCTCATGGGTTAGGCACAAGGAGTTATGGTGGATAGGGGGACATCAGACTGGGGACCTGTCACTACTGGGGTTCCACAGGGCTCCATCCTCAGCCCTGTGCTCTTCAACATCTTCATTAATGACTTGGACACAGGGCTTGAAGGGATACTGAGCAAGTTTGCAGACAGTACAAAACTGGGAGGAGTTGTTGATTCCTTTAAAGGCAGAGAGGCTCTGCAGAGAGACTGAAACAAATTAGAGGGCTGGACAGTCACCAACCATATGAAGTTCAACAAGGGAAAGTGCCAGATTCTGCACCTGGGATGGGTAATCCTGGATGTACAGACAGACTGGGGAATGAGATGCTGGATAGCAGAGCTGTGGAAAGGGACCTGGGGGTCCTGGTCGATGGCAAGTTGAACATGAGTCAGCAGTGCCCTGGCAGCCAGGAGGATGAACCTGTCCTGGGGGGCATCAGGCACAGCATCGCCAGCCAGGCAAGGGAGGGGATTGTCCTGCTCTGCTCTGCACTGGGCTGGCCCCACCTCAAGGGCTGGGGGCAGCTTTGGGTGCCACAATACCAGAAAGCAGTCCAAAGGAGGGCTACAAGGATGGTGAAGGGTTTGGAGCAGAAGCTGTCTGATGAGTGGCTGAGGTCACTTGGTCTGTTCAGCCTGGAGAAGAGGAGACTGAGGGGAGACATCATTGCATCCTCACAAGGAGAAGTAAGAGGGCCAGGTGCTGATCTCTTCACCCTGACTGGTGACAGGACTCATGGAAATGTCATGAAGCTGAGTCAGGGGAGGTTTAGGGTAGGTATCAGGAAAAGGTTTCCACCCAGAAGGTGGCTGAGCCCTGGAACAGGCTCCCCAGAGAAATGGTCACAGCACCAAGCCTGTCTGTGTTCAAGTAGCATTTGGACAACAGTCTCAAGCACATGGTGTGTTTCTTTGGGTGTCCTGTGCAGGACCAGGACTTCTATGGCCTCAATGATCCTGATGGGTCCCTTTCAACTCAGCATATTCTATGAAATTAATTTTTGAAAACCCATATCAAGGCATTTGCATTCCTGAAATTCTTAACTAATGTATGATAACTGTGTAATGATAATGGATATAACTGTAGTAATTTTTCAGTTGCACTGGCTTTATCAACTGTAAAATGTCCTTGAGATGTAGCTGATTTTTAACAAGCCACTTATAAAGACAAACAAGGCAAAGTACTGTAGCACTATTCAAATTTTATCAGTATTAATTCATGCTCTATATTTAATTTATTTTACCTGATAACTCAATACTTTAATAGTACATTTAATTAAATTGAGATTCTGTGCAAGTAAAGCAATTCTAATTCTCAATGCAAAAAATTAATTAGAATAAAAACTAATATTTACTTTCATAATTATTTATGAACATAGGCTATTTGACAAAATAATCCATGGGTATTCTGGGTTCATTGATATCTTAATTTGTTGCAACACCTTCCCTTCATTATGTTTCATTTGGAAATTTCAATGGACAAGCATAAGAAGCTGAGGCACCAGGAGATACATTTAGGTATGCTCAAAAAGTGCTCTGTGGTAACATTCATCTTTGAGCAGCCATTGGAACTATAAATATTGTATGAACAGTTAGACTGGCCTGCCTACAGCTGTGTAACCACTAGTGGGTAACACCAGGAATTTTGTGTGTAACTGAGCAGAGGACATCTTTCAAGATCAGAGTAAAGGTACAGACTGTAAAACAATGTGGAGGGGTTGTTTATGTACATCTGCACCCTTCTTTTTGCTCTTTCTGTGTTGGATTTCTGTCCTGGTATTGGCTGGGATAGACTTAATTCTCTTCCTAAGAGACGGTATAGTGCCATTTTAGATTTAGGCTAAGAATGATGTTGATAACATGGTGATGTTTTAGAATCATAAAATCATTAAGGTTGGAAAAGAGCTTCAAGGTCATTGAGTCCAACCTTTGAGTTTTCGGCTATTGCTGAGCAGTGCTTACACTAAGTCATGGACTTTGCAGGCTCTTACCCCACCAGTGAGGAGGCTGGGTGTGCCCAAGGAGTTGGGAGGGGACAAAGCCAGGACCCGGACTGGCCCAATGGATATTCCACACCATGTGGCATCACGCTCGGCCTATAGCAGGAAAACTGGCTGGGGGCCACTGCTCAGGAGCCGACTGGGCATCGACTGGGGGGTGGTGAGCGGTTGTATTGTGCATCACTTGGTTTTTATATTCCAAGTCTCTGATTTTTACTAATATTTTCTCTTCAGTTTCTGTCTTATTTAACTGTCTTTATCTCAACCCATACATCTGAATTAGTTTTTTTCCAATTCTCTCCCCCACCCTGATGGGAGCGGAGTGAGCAAGTGGCTGTTTGGTTTTTATCTACCTGCTGGGTTAAACCACAACATTTTCAGAGGCATATGAATTACTCTGAGTGTGACTAGATAGGACTTTTTTTATTTTTTATGGTTTCTGTGTGTCACGTAGAACATTAGCCTATAGTAATTTGACATATTTAGATAAAGAAAAATATTAAACAGATAATATTGTTCAATAATATATTTGATATAAATTTCTATTAACTATTTCTCAAGAGTGAAGGAAGGCCCTAAGGATTTAAAATACATGATACTTGCAAGATTTTTCAGATAATGTTTCTGATTTTGTATTATTCTGTACTGATAACTGCAGCAAATATTTAGGCACTTTTTTCTGGACTTGTTAGCAGACTTCAGATTAAATGATCAGCTTAAGTTAATGAAACTGCTGATTTTGTCAGTAAAGTGGTTTCTTAACTGGTATATTTTTATGGAGACATGACTGAGTTTGATTTACTAAACAAATGAAAAGGATTCATTATGCTCTTCTCCCCATATAATGAGTTTCTGTAAAATAGATTATTTATGCTGATTGGTACTCTAGCTGAAAAATTTGTGTCCTGTGGCTTTGCATAAAAGTGTGACAAAGGGGAACTCAGGTTCTGCTAATGCTCTAAAATGTAATAAAAATCTTACTGTAGTCATCTGAAATTCAAGGAAAAAAATATCACTAGTTCTCATTCATTATGAGCACCGATAATATCAAGAACTTTTGTTTTATGCATAAACTTGTCTTAGATTAGTAATATCTGTATTCTTGCTATATATTTATTTGACATTTTGCCTAATTTATTTCTCAAAATTGTCTTACAATAATTTCAAAACCTGAATATTTTGGAGGCTTGAAAAATATCAAACTAGCTGAAGTACCTAAATAATGGAAGGACTGATCATTTTCATTAGTGGCTGTCACAATACTTCATCTGTGATTCTTTTAGACTGCGAGTTGTACGCATCAAGTGGAGTGCTCTAATTTAATCAATGGGCACATTGAACTCTATCTCAGTGTTCATAAGTCTTGTGCAAATTGAGGAGTAAAAATGTTTTCGGTGCTTATAATTGAAAAAGAGCTAATGTACACAAAGATAGCAGGTGCCACTTTTTAAAATGGAAGTGCTAAAGAATCAATTTACTGCAGACATTTGTATATACACTCTGAACTTGTTGCTTTAATTTCATAAATATTATAAATAACAAATGCTGTTTCTACATCTCCCGGTGGAATGTAAATCACAACTGTTGTTTACATGCTTACTGCCTGGAGACTCAACATGGAGCTACAGAAAGAAAAATCACTGCTGAATAATATCTATCCTATGGTGAGAGTTCTCCTTTCTAATGTAAGCTTTATGCACAGACTATTTATGTCTCCCAGGTTCAGAATGAATGAGAAATCTTACTGTTACATAAAGGTTGAACCACTTGCTTTCTGGAATAAGCATTCAACAAAACAAATCTGGAAGTGTAGATCTGCATATCAATGGAAATGGCAACATCTTTGCTGGCTTTTGAACTGCATGAATGTTTAAATCACATTGCACAAAACTAAATGACTGATTCCCACCACTGCTGATACACACACACACACACTCTCTCTCTCTCTCCCCTGCTCTGATTTTATGTGGTGGTGCACTGTGAATACTGTGTGTACAAACAAAGCTAAATTTGATTTATTTAAAAAACATATTGTCCCCAAGGGTGCTATGTCATCTGTGTTTTCCAAGTTTGCACAACTATATAGGGCTGGTAAATGTCTGTAGAAGAAGAGAGACTGGAGGTAGAGAACCTGGGAATTCATGCCCTAAATATTGCTGTTTTATTTGAGTAAATAACAAAAACAAGTTGGAGTGGGAGGCAGAAAATTGGAATTCTATTCTGGGACAAGCTTTGAGTATGACCCTCCTGTTTTTCATCAAAAAGGCTTTACAATTTGGTTTTAACTGAAGGAATTCCACCTATAACATAAAAATCCTTACCCCCAAAACTATAACAAAAAAAACTCACAGCAAAACCAATCAAACAAAATCCTCAAGCTTTTAAAATAAGTAAACAAAAACCTTTTAGTCTATTTATGAGATTGAGTGTAAGTTATGCACTAAGTATTCTAAGCTTGAAATATATTGTGTATAAATTGTTAGTGTAAGACTTTTCTCTTGAGTTGACACTTTTGTGCTCTTTTTTTTTAAAAAAAGTAACAACTCCCAAGTAAATTTTCCAATTAATTTTCAAGGATTGTTTGTAAATATCAAGATGATGGATTTATGTGAATGAACTCATGAATATTCCAAGTATGAAACATTCTATCCTCTACAGCATTTGAACTTGTTTGACTTGTGGATGTCAAAGTAGTCTATTGGGAAGCCACTCTGCTGTGACATGTTTTCATAACTAGCTTTCACTGGAGCTGCTTTTCATACTTTTTCTTGTCTGACTATTTAAATACAGTTGTACAGACACAGCCAATAAAGCTTTCGAACAATAACGCATAAATCTTTGTTCGCATTCATTAATATTTTAGAGAATGCAAAATACTTAAACTCAAAGGAAGTCAGATCTTTATCTAAACCCTCCTTCCAATCAGTAGTAAAGACCCCACAGCATTTCCAGTAGGCCTGTTGATCTTGGGTAGATGGACTTCTTCAATGTTTGGTCCTCCTAAGTGCATTGTATCTGATGCTTTAGCACAGGATGGGTTTTCTTTAGGCTTTCAGTTCTAAGCAGGCATCTCTGTACATACTTCTGTGATGCTCCAAAAACAACTTCTTAGTAATGCACCCTTTGTGATGAATGCACCCTAAAAATTGTATCTCCTATGGATAGGAGATGCAATATATATCTCCTATTTCCTGCTTGTAATTAAAAAGGAATGTCTCAGTTCTGGGTGTGGCTGGTATAATTGAAACAGACTTTCCCTTTGTATGCTCTTAACTCAGTAGCAGAAAAAATAACTATAGATAGATGTGCTCAGTACACTCGCCATATGCAAGTAAACTTCTTCTTTAGGAATGGATGCTATAAGATTGATTGGAAACTGACCACCCTCATCAATGAACACCTCCTGCTGTGAGAGGAGATGAGTAGAAAAGAGATCAACAGTAATGGGAAAGCCAGCAAGCCAAACCTTAGTATAAAGAAACTCAAGGTGAAGGAGTTGCTCTCTGCAACACTGTCTGAACAAGACGTGTGAACTGAAAACTGATGAAAAGCAGAGCATAGCATCTAAACTAAGTTTAGGGAAAACTTAGAATATGAAGATCAATCATGTTTATTTAAGATGCGATCTTTAGGAGCTAGTGGGCAGAGAGAGCAACTGTTACTTGAAAGTTATTGATGTACAAAATACATATTTCTTTCAGGTTGTCATCTAGCGCTTATTGGAATGGAAAGAGACAAATGCTGTGATCAAGCAATTGAAATAGTAAAGATTTTTCGTTTACGTTTGATTTTGGCTCCTACTAGAATTGAGCTGACTGTTTTCTATTGCGATACTAGACTGCATAGTTCCTGTGGTATTAAAGTGAAAAATAATGCTGGGAGGGGATGGGAAGGGAAACTAAAAAAATGATGAATTTATGTATTATCATTTGTGTGTTACTCATAATTGTTTAAAATAAACAAATAAAGCAAAGCAGAGCAATAGGAAGAGTGAAGGGTAGGGAGAATGTAAATATAAAGCATAATAGGAACAGACATCTATACAAATATATTGCAGGTGTCAGTGAGAACACTAGTTAGATAAAAGATCTTTCTCAGTTTTGTTGTGGTAAACATGAAATAGAATTTTTCATTGCTGATACTGTGTACTCATCAATTCTACATTCCATCTGCAGTGTACTTCCACTAAAAAGGAGCTCGTTTATTGCTTGTGTATTTACTTTCATATCTATTTGGTGGTAAGTGGAAATAAAAGCTTTGACATGTTTCATATATAACACTGAAAAGAAAGCTTCGAAATGCAAATCCAATCATAGCTCATTTAAAAAAAAATCAACCACACAGAAAACCATCCAAAGAAACAAAAAACCAACCAAAACCTAAAGAAATTGAAGGATGTTTGAGAGGCTTGGGTGAAGTGTGACTGGTGAAAGCTTATCCAAAGATGAAAGAAAGTGCATTCTGTGCACTTATACTATAGAAATTGAAAACAGGAGCCAGACGCAAAGGTTTTTCTCTAAATATCAATGGCCTTACTTGCACTGGACTCCCTTGGTAAAAACAGTGACTTCTGCTCAGAGTAGAAGATGTGCAGAGGGAGCTTTACGTCCTAGAGTAGATCTAGACAAGCAGCAGCTTCCCCATCCCTTAATTTTTTTTCAGCTTTGTAAGACTTCAGTTTCATTCTGATGTGAAGCCCTTTGAATTTATTGCATATAAAACACCTTTAGATTAATTTTGTTAAATCTCTTGGTGACAGTCAGCACACATTCAAGACTGAGGAGAAAAAAAGAAAGAAAACTTGCTAGTTTATTGAGATCAAGGACTTGGACTCAGTCTCCCCTATACTGTGAAATTTTTATCATGAGCAGTCTTTACAGAATGTCTGCTCATGATTTTGGGAAACTTGGTCATTATAGTAGAGCAAAGCCCAGTGTGTTCCACATTACTTGAACATTTCCAAGGGATGGAGGTGGTGTGGGATAGTTCAGGCACAAATATGATTTTTCTATGATTCCCACAGTATAGAAAAATGGCTGCAGAGGGACATGAATATGATCAGAACTGTATTATGCAAAGAATCAAACTTGTCCTGTAGGATCTTCACTGGACATGGTGCCTTTTCTTGGAAAAGCTTTAGAATGATGGATTGCTATTCTTTAAATTTTTTTCTACAAATTTGCTAATAAACATCAGAGAATGTGACATTCATATCCATGACTGTCTGTAAATCCACTGGAGGACAGGCATAATGAACCTAAGACATTATCTTTCCCTGTCTCTGATCATTATTTTTTATTTCATTAAATGTCTGTTACTGGAGAGGTCAGCTAGATAGTAAAGATATATGAATAGATTCTAAAGAACAGCCAATTAATCAAACGAATATTCAGTGAAAGGGGTAAAATATGTCAAATGATCAAAATACTGAAAGATAAATAGCTCTTTCAGGAGTACATCTGAAATTTCCTACTTTCTGAATGAAGCTGAGGAAAAGTTACTTTAGCTGAAGCTATCAAGGTGACTCAATAGGGATATTCAACAAAATTTTTTCTTTGTTAAAGATTTATTTGAGCCATATGTGATCACATATGGTAATAATTGTAAGTCTGGTTTTCCTCTTACGTCCCAAAAACAGTATGAATCAATTATTTTATAAATTATATATAATTTTGCAAATTGTATATTTAAAAATATTATTTATGTGCTTTCTGAACCTGTTGCAATCTTGTCCAATATCATTTGGAAAGTGACTTACAAACTGGAGCTTACTGTGCTGGATTACTACCTTCATGTTACCCCAAGCAACCATAGGAAGGACCTGAAAATGCTGTTCAGGTACTGCGAACAACTATGTTATGATGCAGGAACGTGGTGTTAGTGTGTGGAACACCATGTTAACTAAATAATTTGTGCAATTATCATTTCAAAAGCACTTTGGCATAGCAAAAAGTTTAACTGATGGGTTTTCTGTGTGACATGAGTGTTCTCCGTACAGTCCTTGTTTAGCACTCACACTGCCAGCATTTTGAAACAAAAATCAGAAACTAGATTTCTGGTAATCAAGACTTTTTGTCACATGCCTCAGCTGGGAGATGTTGAAATCATCAAATCAATGGCAAATGAATATGAAACCAACTTACTGTTGGTGAAGCAACACATGAGTGTAATTGAATCCTTTAGTGTGAGCACAGACACTAGCTTTATAGCAGAAAAAGTATACAGAACATCATATTTCTGTGTCAACTTCCTGAAAATACTGATAAATCATCCTCCTGAGATTCATGGCTTCTTAGATAGAATAGGACACTTTCACACATGAGATACACTTAATATTAGCCAATGCCTTGGAAGACAGAGAACTCTGACCTACCAGCATTTTTCACTGTTCTTGTCTGATCTAGTCACGGATCTGTATGTGAGCCATGTTAACCAAATATTCACTGGTCTTTCTGTTAAGGTTAAAAGTCTGTGCACTCTGTTACCAATATCAGTGTTCTGATGTGAGTAAGAGAGTAAATCTTAATGTCAAAAAGACTCTGCTTTGTGCTCCCCGCCAAATAACACATGGAAAATAACAGTAGTGTGCTACTACATTATAGCAGGGGCTTTGGAGAAATCTTAGGAGTATACACAGCTGCTGAGCACCACTATTCTGGACACTAAGTGAAAGTAGAGGTTCGTTTGCAGCCAGGGTAAACTGACCTAGGTGTGCTGTCAGAGCTGCAAAAGAAAGCAAGGTGCAGTAAAATATCTTGTGCTGTGAAAACCTTTTTTTTTCAAGCATTGAAACAGGACATGTGATGTGTTGTTCTCAGAGTGGCAAAACCAAAAAGCACTCTGGGCTGCGCTCCTACTCATCCTGTCCGAGTAGACTCCCTCTTGTGGCTCCTTAATGTTTGTTCCTGTAGTACTGCATGTAAACAGGCGGTATAGACATGGGAAACAGGAAAAGAGGGGAATCTCTCAGCCGCTAAAGGGCATCCATTATTTCTCAAGGCGGAATATGGACAGGAGTTCTGATAAAAAAATAAATTCTTTAATTAAAACAATTTGTTAAATATCTTATCTGCATATAAGAAAATAGTTTTTAAAAAGTGCTGAAATGACTGTGTGCTAATCAGTGTTTATTAACATTATGCATAAAACTGTATCTTATCTTTAGCAGAGACTACGGCAGGGTCCAGACATGAATAATATAATATTAAGAAGCTTCAGACAAGTTCAGAAACATTTTACAGCCTGGTAACAAACTCAGTTGTTTGCTGTATGTTTTGTTGAGTTTATAGGTCTGGTATTTGAACTGAAGCTGAACTTTCATAAAGTGAGGCACTCAAGCTGCAGTGCGTCTGTAATGAAGAATCACTTTTTGTAAATGATGTGGAAGTACACAAACACTGACAACAAACATTTAAGCCAAAACCAGCATTGAACTTCTCCCTTTCTGTGTCCACAATTGAAAGAATTTGACTTCCTGTAACATGTCTTTTTTGAGAAAGGCCAATTTTGAAACTTCTTGTCAGGACAGTTTTCTGGTGCAGCTCTCCACCTTCAGCTTGGAGACAAGTTTAGTCTTCAGTAATCAGCGCGTAACAAAGACAGCACCTGGGGTCAGTCAGACGTTCTCAGTGGCTGTCTGAACATATTTGACCAGAGATGAGAGATCCAGTGAACTAGATCACTAAGAAACTTGTAAATGTTGGCTTGGAGCAAGTTACTTGGATATTGATGTTAATCAATGCATGCAGCTGCTGAAGGAAGCTGATCCAAGGTGGACTCTTTTGCTCCAAGGGGTAGTAGAATGATCAGGATTTGCTCCTGTGCTGGACAATCTTGGGAAGGGGCAGGGAAAAGTGGGCTGTAAATAGAGGACTTTTCTTCAACGTATCTGAGGCCAGACTGTCAACAAGCCATACTAACAAACAGATATATCTTACATTCTGCTTGATCTAATCGTATGCTCATCTCTTGGGTCTTTAGCAGCTACTCAATAGATATTTGCAGGGGCTTTGAATAGTATGAGGTTTTTTTTCAATTTCTTCACGCTGTAATCCACCACTAACTTGTAATCTCCAGATAAGACAGTTTCACAATTCAAGATATGTATTAATTTTCTGAATAGACAAGAAGTAATCAAACACATTTGTATTTGAAAAGTAGTCTAGGGTCTGTTGTAGAAGAAGAAAACTTCTCAGAAGCCTGAAGACTTGCTTACAATTTCTACATAGTGGGATTTAAGAGTTTGCAAAACTGTAATTTTTGATCTTTGTAACAAATAAAAATTAAAAGTGTTGCATTTGACAAGAAATAAAATGAAATTAGTCAAATTAGTGACATGAGTTCTATACTTGCCAGTCTGTGTTGCCTCATGGCTACAATTTTGTTAATCAGCCAGTTGGTTATAGGCAATGTTTCCATGAAGGAATATGGGGCAATCAATTACTGTCCTGCTATGAGCTCCATTTTTTCCTGCCTAAAACCATTCTCTTATGGAATTGTGTGCATTCTATTGTAGAATAGCAGTGCTGTGACAGAGGAAAACTTCAAAGTCCTGCTGCTGGTGTAAGGGGGTAGAGAGGAACAAGGGAGAATTGTGTTTTATGACTGTGAAATGACAGCCTGTGTCAGAGGTGAGAACGACAAGGAGCAGTGGGTGTGGATGGGGTCTTCTAGTATGGCTCAGAGTGCCCTCATGGGCATGTGGTTGTGAACTCTGATATTACAGAAATTTCTGCGTGTCTGTACTTTGAAAAGTAATATCTTATAACAGCTCCAGATTTTTTTTAAAGAAATGAAGCCTCCTTTAAAACTCTACTGCGTGTGTCTAATTTTGATGCTACTGCATTTGAATATCTACTTTATCATTGTTCAGACTTTGTGCGTAAGTATTCGAGATAATCAAAGCTGGATGTTAAACACAAATCACATTTCATCATACTTTGTCTTGCATTTGCTTTAAATTTATATAAATAACCTCAGAAACTAGGCTTTGAATTCTTGTGTTTGCTAAAAGGAAGCGGTGCAATTTTGGTTGTCCTCTATCAGTGAAAACACTCTATAGCCATTTTCTCTTATAGGAAAATAAGCAATGTACTCATTCTTACTTATTAATAAGTGTTTGATAAAGTGTCAATGGTGATCATTGCAGCTGTAATACAAAACCTGCCCATATACCACTACCCCACTCAAAAAGAAAAGAAAAAAAACCCCTAAAAATCAGATGACACAACCATTAAAATAAGGAAATAATAATAGTACACTGTCCTAAAAAAGAGACATGTAACTTCACCTTTTTTCTTTTTAAAATATAGCTTCTTATTTCATGGAGAAGGGAGTGAAGAACAAATAAAGATCCCCGTATCTTGTCAGCTCCTTAGCTTAGCCTTAAAACCAGCATAATACAAATGAATAAGAAATGTCTTTTGTTTTTGATCTAGGCGGGGGAGAAAAAGCCTCCCTGGAAACTATAAGCCTTGTAGCTGTACTCAGTTTAGATGTAGATGGTGTCTCTAATGAGCATTCTAATCATTAGGGATTTTTCTTCTTTTCATGAATATGCTTTTACTTCTAGGAGAAAACATTTGCATCACTGTATTTGAGTTTATACAGACTGTTTTTAGTACAGATGAGATTAAATTATTTATCATGGGAAATATTGGCAATTTTTTTGTTTTTTCTTATCAGATCACTCTCACAAGTTCTTGTTTCTGTAAGCACTCTGGCACTGTGATGTATTTAGCTGGCATCTCTGTCTTCTTGAGAAGGTCCCTGATAGCTGGGACAGGTCAGCCCTCTGGCAATTCCAGGCTGCAGTTCTGAGGTCAGATATGACGTATCACCTACCTATGCCCTTCTGATGGGGGTAGTGGGCACTGGGTGATATTTAAAATGGCAGGTGCCTGCTTCTCATCATCTGTGATCTTGGAACAGGGTACTCAAGCCCTCCTAAGGAAGATGAGGGCCAGCTCAAGCTGCCTTCCCTCCCTGGAGGAGTGCACTGTGCACCCCTGCAGGAGAAATCCAGATCCCAGCTGGAAAGGTTACCATTCGTCTCACTTGCATTTTCTTGCCATTTATAAGGAAGTGGAGTATGTTGGAACTGATAACAGTTAAATGTGTGCATTTTTTAACACAAGTACCTCTCTAAGTTTAGTTCATATATGAAAATGAATTAACTGCCATTGCCATTCCTAATTTTTCTCTGGGTGTTTGAAAAATTACCATCTGCACTATTTGATACAGTCAAAGCTGGCCACTTCTGGTAGTGTGTAATATTCTATGGAATCCCTAATGTATCAGGTAGTGCAAAAAAAAAAAGAAGAGAGGAAAGTAAAATTGCTTATCAAACTATGCAGACTATAAAAATGATGCCTACCTATACTGAGAGAAGGAAAAGATGTTTCTAAGGAAGCTGCTGTTCTAAGCAGAAAAAAAGGGGCATACACAAATTGTTAATCCATCTTGCAGCTTGGCAGACTTACAAGACAGTTTTCTTTTCAACAGAAAATATTGCAAGAAAAAGCAAATAAGGTTTAAATTATTCAAAATCAAGTACAAAACTGGACATGAATCTCTTAAATGAAGAAGTTTCAAATACATTTTCCATTCTAAGGACCCATGGTGCATTTTTATATCTATTAAAATTTATTTCTGTCAAAATAGGCAATGATTTTGACAGAAGTTGAAGAAACAGTATGTAATTTTTTTCATATAAAGTTTGAGCAGACTCTTTAACTAGATAGATTCCTATTAGAAGATGGATGTTTAAAGTTTAAGATTCTTACAGTCTTCCTTTCCTAACAGGAGTTACACAAAATGGCATTCATGTATTTTACCTGAAATTACTTAAAGATCAAAGAGGTATGTAAAAGATTTTCCCATTAAGGACAAGAAACTCATTAAAGAGCTATAAGTAGATCTGAAATGAAATATAGTAAGGGAATATAGTATCATATTGTGAGAAGGCTAATAAATACTTCTCAAGGCCGCTCAACAGAATACTATTTTTTCTTGACATTTATCAGCTTAATAAAGGCTTCTTGATCAGAAGTTTTCTAGACAGAGATGAAGAGTGTTGACCTTATTTTTCTAAGGTTTTGAGGATTGTCACATGGGGATCTGGCAGTAAATATATTTGCAGAGTAGAATCATATACCTTGTCATTGTTCACAAGAGCAGCAGGCTTGAGCAGGTAAGAGGAGATAATTAGTTGCTCAGGCAGTATTTACCTTCCAAAGTTTAGAAGCCCTCTCCCTTTTTTTTAGTGAAAGATGATTTTTTTAATGTAATTTTCTCTGAGTATAATCAGTAGAAACTCCATCATTCTTAGCAGGAAACGTGTAACAGAGTACCCCCAGAAAATCTTACAGCCCAATTGACTGTGCTAGATGTATTCTAAGTGTGAATTCAGGAATGGCTTTTTGGGTCCTAATGTAAGCTGGGGATATGTCCCCAGTATGCAAATTCTTACCGCAGTTTTGAGGGACGGTTACCTGCCCTAGCAAACTCTGTGTGTTTCTGTGCTGGAGGGACAAGAAATTTGGCAAACAGAATGGCACACATCTCCACACCCCATCTCCACTGTTGACTGAGGTTCAAGTTGTGGTTTTTTGTTTTGGTTTGATTTTGGGTGATTGGTTGGTTGGTTTGGGGGTATTTTAGTCTTTCTTGGGCTTTTTGGTTTTTTCAGAGACACTAGTGACTTAGCTAATTCTGTAGTATTGTACAGGCTAATCTATTGCAGGTGAAGGACTTTCTGTCTTTGAACTCAATAAAGTTCATGTTTTTTCCACTCTTTTCCTTGTTGCCTGTCCTCGACTGCATCAGTCAATAAGTTAGATAAGGCAAAGAGAGGGAGGAGGCATTAGTGACAGCCCTGATGTTTCCTCCTCTCGCTGTCAAGTGTAGGAAAAACAGTAATGAAAGCTGACAAAAACTTAAACCCTCTATCCTTTCAGAAGCTTTTCATTTATTCCTTAAAATATAGCCTACTATCCAAACTCCTTTCTCTTGGCCCTTCAATGAAATGTTGCCTCCTAAACTCTACCACAAAACACCCTCCATCTCTTATGAGGCGGAGTCAGTCACTGGTAGATATAAAACTCATTTGAGAGTGTCAGTGTTGTGTAATTTCACAGATAATTTTCTGTGTTTGCAAAGTCAAATCAGTCTAGATCTTGGATTCTTCAATAACAACTGATATTTGAAGGAAATTTAGTTCAGATTCTGAAAAAGAGAGGTAAAACACCTGAATTTGCGCACAAGCTTAATATCTGATTCCAGTTTAAGAATATCAAGTGATTCCTTATTTCTCTTAAAATATGTGTTGTCTTTCATACTTTTCTCTCTGTTTGTCAATAAATATTTTTCCTTTCAATTGCCATTACACAATCATATTTTCTCTTTTCCACCATTCCTTGTCTTACACTATTTTACCAAGGAACGAGCTTCTCTCTTTTGTTTTAGTTGAGGGTTCTAAGATTTTATTTTGCCTCATATCTCAGAGAATTATATATTTTGTCAGCAAAGAAAGCAACACAGGGAGCACATGCCACAGGAAGCATAAATTCAGATTCTCTGCAAACTTCTTAGCTTCAATCTCTGTCATATCAATGTTGTTTATGTTCTCAGCCTTAGAATTTCCCTTAATGAGAACCAGTGCCTTGATTTCTCTGATTGGAAACATAATCAAGAAGAGGATCTGGCCACTATACACATTATATTTAGTTTGATTTTGTATTCAATAACAACCACTGAGTTTCTGCCACCAGCCAATATCTCTACTCTTATTATAGGCAAATGGAATCAATCAATTACTATTTTGCTGTTACAGATCAACCAAAAGCTGCTATTTGCTTTATACCTTTGCTGAAATCTTTAGATGATGCCTCACTGCTTCAGTTTATTCTCCTGTATTACTTCCAGAGGTCTTTTCTTGTTTCTAGCAATAATGCAGTGGTTTATTTCCCTGCACACTTAAAAATTTCTTCTCCTCATTTGCTCCTTCCATGTAAGATGATGCAAATATTCAATCATTTTTCAAATCACTATAAAAATCTGTTAGCAGGCTCTTCACAGGTGTTTGCTTCTTTATGAATGCATTATTTTACATCTTGTTTCTTTTCTGTAACTATCTGAGGTAGTTTCATACATAGTGGTATCACAAATCTATTTTCTTTGAAAATGTGGCATTCTATTACTGATTTATTCTCTTGCTACGTTAAGGTAAAATGTAAACTGTTGGTTTGATTTACTTTGGAGTGCATATTAGAGAGTTTTGAAGAAAATGCAACAGGTTTTATTACCTGTCATCTTTTAATTTCCAGTTATGTCTCTTTCTAATGTCACTTTCAACTATAATCTTAGATGTAGTTTCTGCCAAGAAGAATCAAATTTCATATTCACTGAGTCTTTTCAATTATTGTTTTCTCCCTAGTTCATATCCCTCTGTTCAATATTGTCCTTTTTGCATTTGCAAAGAAGTAGTTCTTAATTACTTTTTTTGAACACATTTATTTTGTCAGATTTCTTAAGTCTTAGAGAATATAGAAATGTAGGTATTTGATGTCTTTAATTGGTTTCCAAATGATTGCTATTATTGTAATCAGCTGAATTACTAATCTTCATTCCACTTGAAGACAAATCCAAACAATCCACCTAATTGCTCCAATTCTAACTGATTTCAAAGCAAGGTGTAAGAGGAATACATATTTTTGTAGACAAACACTTATCAAATAAATCAATCCAGATCATAACAACTAAACAACTTACCAAGTTTACTACAATACCAGAGCTGTTATTATTATTATCCTCTTGCGTTTTTATGTTTCTTGCTAATTGGAATGATGAAAAACAAGAATTAAAAAACTTTCACGGAACTTTTAACTGTTCATTTTTTTGTAGTTTGAGAGAAATATTTATGATCATGCCTACTTAAACAATACAAGTAGCTATCATATTATTCTTCAAAACAATGTAAAGGAATTCATAGTGGAAAAATTTTCCAGTGGATGGAAAAGTATCCAGGTCATCACCTAGTATTGATTGCAAGTGCATTGTTCCCTGGCTTTTTTTTTCTTCATTCTGTGAAACTGAGTTTGCTGAGCAAAATACCTACAGCTCCATAAATATACTGTAACTGAAAATGTGCAAATGTATTGATTTTACTGCAGATGGAATTAATAAAAAATATGTGTTGGATCAACTTGATAATTATCTTGCAACTATTTTGATATGTGTTGAATGAGCTTGCAAATTATACTAATTAAAAAAAAAAGTGAACATGAATACCTTTACCAAGAAGGATTGATTGAATCCGCAAGGAAGCTGTCATTCCACAATCTCTTCTCCCTTTATATATATATATATATACACACATAAATATACATAAATATACATAAATATATATATATGAAATGAGCAACCGTAGAGACAAGATGACAGTAGTTGCTGGTTGTTACTTCAATATTACCTAATTAAGAGGTGAGCCATTTTGTGCTAAAGTAAAATCTTAATTTTTTGGGGAGAGGGATCTGTGCAAAGAATAATACTATTCAGAGAACTTGTAAAATGTTCACTTTGCATGTTTGTGCTTAAGGATAGATGTTTTAAAGTCTTCCAAGAATACACTGAGGGACATGGCACTTCATATACTTTGTTCTATTGCAGAAGAAACAAAACACAAACTTTCTGATTCTGCCAGAAAAGATGTCGTTTAAGAGATGTCATCTTGAGTCAAAGCTGTCAGGAGATTTGCTGGTATTGTAGATTATTCATTTTATTTCCTTTTTTTGGCAACTGATTAGATTTTTTTTTTTTTTTAAATTAGGGAAAGCAGTTTTTCAATAATAATTTCCATTAAAATTTTCAAAACGATTTTAAGGTGTAGGAATGGTACATAGTGGCAGGTCTTGTAACAAATGGTGCACATTGACAGGCACTATATGTAATTGTCATAGGAAAGACTGTTTAAATAATTCCATTTTTGATACTAATGGAAGGTGGGGGAAGGAGACTTATTAGTTTTTCTTGTTGGACATGAAGTGTTTTTACTAAGAAAAACAAAACAAACCAAAAGACTATTCAGCATCTCCAAACAATATGGGGCAGCTTTAATTAGATGGAAAATATGTCCTCAGATATAAAGCTTGATTCAAGCTTTGATATTTCACTCTTCAAAAACTGCCCACACAACAAATACCTATCACTAAAAATGATTGCTAACATTGTCATGTATTATTGTTACTACTGCTACTTAAAAATGCCTAAGTCAAAAGTCTTAATTTTATCATTATCTTCCCTTAGTCTTGATTGAAAAGTTTTGCCAAAATAGCGATTCTGAAATTCCTATCCTTTCACGCTAATTTCTCTGTCCAAAAGAAATAATTCTTTCTACCGGGTAGTCCAAGGTAGGTGTTCCATGTGTTCATCCATTTTTTTTTCCTGATTTATTTTTGGAGGGCTAATGGAAAGAATTTATCATAAGTGGACACCAGGTCCTGGTTCTTGAAAATTCCACAGGAGCTGGAGCTGGGTCGCACACAGAAGGAGCAAGCAGTTAGCTCAGTGTGGCTGTGGCATCAGCTGGGGAGAAAGCAGGGGAAGTCTTTCATATGGAAGGGTTTGTTCAAGGAAGAATGTGGGTGAACCTGGCCACCCCTTTTTGCAGGTACTGGCTGTAATCATTGCCTGCTTTTGATGACTGGTCCTCAACATCCTTTTATCCCCACCTCACTTGTGTGCAGTGCAGGTCTCTCTCCTCTAATCTGTTTTGTGACTGGAAAAACAGTTACTGTACATCTGAGACGAGCTGAGCTTTATCCTGACTCTCTTGTGGTAAAGAGATTATGGGTGGTAATAAGCCTCATGGCATTTTAGTTTTCTTGGAGTGCTTCATTTTATAAACTTATGATACTACTGTTAATGAATGCATGTCATTCTGGTGAACTAATTATTGCTCAGGAGCAAAAATCACAGATTTCAAGGTGTCTCTTTATTTAATGTCATATGCCTGCTCCTTTCATCTGGGAGGGTGATCTATCTGGGGGGTACTTGCAAAGGGAGAAGATAGAAGTGGAGGTATTAGGCACTCCTGGGGAACCTGTAGCCATCAAAAATGGGAGTCCCAGGTGACAGGTGTGCCGCAAACTCCACTCTCGGGATGGTTTTCTAAATAGGAAGTTTTCTATTTAGGGCAGGGGCTCAGGAAGGCAATTTTTCCCCCTATTTACATTAAAGAATGAAGGTCTTAAAGCTTGATTCTCTGCACCTAGACTACTTTAAAAAACTCTGAGTGAAGTATAAGAATACACCTCAATTTAAAAACTGATCTTAAAAACCATTTCAGTTATAACATATGTATATCTTTATGAATTAATTTGAATGTATTAATTGATAGTATAGACTAATATTTATTCATATTAGAAATGTAACTGAATTTAAATATATCTTCACGTTAATATCAAAATGTCTTGGCACCATACCCAGATTAGTCGTTAGTAGTCAATTAACTTTTTGTTTCCTGTGGAAAACTAAATAAAAGCAAAAAACTCATCTATTTTTAGAAATAGTGCCTGTAAATTAATTCGAGGATGGAAGAATATAAACATTAGTTTAAAACCTCAGAGGGATGGCTTGATTTTCTCTGCCATTAAAAAGTTCTTTTTTTAACGAATGCTTGTCAGGATCTATGATAAATGTTCATACCAAGCAGTGCTATAGCTAAAATATTCTAATTTCTAATTCTGCCCTGACATTCCCTTCTACTTGAGGAGTAGGTCAATGCAGTGAGTAGATTCTGATTCTCTCTGAGCTTTTAGTGATTGTGTTTGATTTTTTTCATTATCTATACTTCGTGCTGATCAGAAAAGAGAAGCAAGAAGCAAGAAGATCAGAAGAGAAGCTGAGAAGCAAGCCCAGTGATATGTTGATTCCAATATGAAATGGCTGACAATAGATGTCAAAAAGAAGGTACAAGTACCTCACAGAAATTATTATAGAATGACTTGATGACAGAGAAAATTTCTTAATACACAGTATTTTAAGATTTACTCATCCACCCTAGGTTTTTAGAGCTTCTGTCACTAATATCCTCAGTTGTTTAATTTTTGTATGCTTGCTTTTTTAAATTTCTTAAACTATTGGCAGTCTGATAGATTTCTTTCTTGTAAGACATTGCATTTAACAGCTTAAATATTATATTAAGCCAGCTACAGTATACTACATATTCTGAACTCCACCCTAAACTTTCCTCTTGAAATCTATGCAAAAGTTGTTTTCTCAGTTTTAAAGTCCTGGTCTGTGACATTATAATATTTTGTTTGTTGTAGCTGACATTTGTGATCCCAGTCTCGAAGCCCAGCTACTGCTGACAACTGGGAGGGGTTTATCTCTGCAATTTTTTTAAAATGCCAAATGGAAAGTTAATGAGAAAAGTCCCATACCTTATTCGCATATATCTGTCTGCATTGATAAACTGGAATTGGCAAAAAATCCAAATCCAAGGATTGTAGTAATGCTAGAGGGGGAATCGAGGGTAGGAGGCAAGTTTTCCCTTTTGGGGAGAATATAGGCAAGGATTGAGTGACTACGTTTTCATTTGCAGCTCTTACTGCGTACAGTTTAGTTGCATACTGGAGTGCAAAAATTGTAGTTGGTCTAAGCGGACACTGATTTGTTCCAATAAACTTCCTTAAGACATGTTCCAAGTTGCATTTGTTGTTTCTGAAAATATCATACAAGATATACAGATCTGTATTAGAAGTTGCTTTTGATTTAATCAGTTTCTCTTTCTTTGTTCAGGAGAGCATGGTTAAGATCATTATATAAGTAATTTCTTGCTGTTTGCTGGAAAGCCCTGTTCTCCATTACCTGTACGTCAGGCTTAGTAACTCTTACCTCAGCATGAAAGAAAAGAGAAAGATCTTAAGATGCGTGAACAACAATAGCTAATCAAGCACAGTAATGATGCAGAGCTTATTTCCTTGTTTATGTAATCTGTCTGTGCCAAACCAGGGCCCGATTCAACACCTCTCTAAGTTAGTGGCTGTCAGTTTAATGCAGTATCCAACTCAAAATTGTCTTACACAACTAAACTCAGGAATGACTTAGCTTTCACAAGTAATTTAGAGACAGAATTATTTAGTTCACAGCTTTTTGCTCTGTTCCATTATCATGTCTGTGGTAGAATATTTGATCCTTTTAATCAAACAGCCTCCCCTCAAATAATTAGTCCTTACCAGATGTATCAGATAAGTATCTGCATACATTTGATAGGCATTCATGAGAAAATTGTATCCTTTTCTCCTAGATAGCGTTATATGCATGCAATATATCCAGGTAAAATATGCATTGATATGATGTAAAAATGGTTTCTTTCTATAGCTGTAAGATATAAAAGTTAAAAGTATCATTAGGGAAGTAACAGAATTCATGACAACAGTTAGAAATACTAAAATTTTATCTAAGAGCCTAATTGTTTCCTCTTGCAGAACATTGCTTTAAAAAGTGGAAGTTTAGAGAGGAGAAAGCTTTTCCCCCATCCCACTTTGCTTTGTTGGAATCAAATCCCTGCAGTGGCACTCAGGTTTGAAGTTTTGATGGATTTTTCGGTACTGTGTTGTGCACCCCTCCCTCACCACCCATCTCTTTGGCACCCCATCTTGATTTCAAGAGCTTTCATTGCTCTTGCGTTATGCTAGTCTGTACCTTTCCTGACAAAGTCTCTAGCAATGCCTGTGTAACTTATTAATCTGCTCTTGCATTCCGTGTCTGTTTCCTATATCCATTATCAGAATTATCGACTCTAACTGTAAACTTGTGGAGATAAGTGCTGTTTTTCCTTGGGGCACTATCACAGTCTTGGTTTGGTCCACAGCACTGCTGCAAGGCTATGCGATAATGATGATTAATGACTCCACAAAAATCCCATTACTACAGCTAGCTTGAAATGTTCCGGTGAACATTTCATCTGTAGATGCTGATTCACAGAGCTCAAAATGTGTCAGCAGAACCATCTTCAAAATGCAACCCCTGAGCTGCTGTCTGGACTGTGACAGTCTGCTCCGTCTCTTCCCCTGCCAGCTTCCCAAGCCTCAGTTTCCTTTCCCCATCAGTGTGATGCTGCCATGCAGTCATCTATTCAGCTCTTGCAATGGCACATGTCATCTCAGATACTTCACTAGCCAACCCCTGAACCCTTGCAGTTTTGCTTAAGAGGTAATGCAATTTTTTCTCTCTGAAATATTGAGTAGAGACTACATCTTTCAGTGTGAAGTATCTTTTCTGATACTTTCTGCTTTGTATCAACCTGTATACAATAGACGCATCTGGTCCAAACTTCTGCCTGGGATAAATATGTAATGTTTGTTACCAAAGGGACAAGTGAGTTTGTGCTGATTCCAGTGTACTATAAAAGCTGGTGTTGAATCATTCATCAATGTTCGTAGAAACAGGTCAAGAACTGGCTTAGGATAGACTGCAGAGCGTTCCCGGGAGCCTGGGCTGGAGGTTGAATTAGTCCAGACCCAAGTTCCCAGAAATTTAGTTGGGCCAAATGGAGTGGGGACAGTAAAGAATTTCGGAGAGTGACACAGTGGTCCATGAAATGTTAGTGTATATTGAACTCTACCTACAGGCAGTGTGGTAACACTTTGATCCTGAGCAAAAAACAGTGGTACAGATGAAAGACATGGAAGTCACAGGGCTCTTCTGTGAAAATTTGCTTTTGGACATTCTCTTCACCATAAAAGATAGTTAACATAGCCTGAGGAACTCTGGCAGACCTAAAGTGGCATTCTTTGAAACCCATGGCAGAAGCTCTGAACTGATAGGTGATACATATATAAGAAGCATGGGAAGAATTTCTGTGACTTCCCCCATGACTTTATCCTAGAATGAAAGTTTTGAATTCTTCCAGGATCAACCTTTCTTTTTCTTGGAAAGGCAGTATTTCCAGATCATAGGGTATTCTGAGTTGGAAGGATAATGCAGGTAATGCAATTAAGAGTCCAACTGTTAAGTGAAGGGCCTATCCAGGGGTTGAACCAAGGCCCTAGGTGTTATCAGCACCATGTTCCAACCAACTGAGCCAAACTCAGCATCCACAAGAATTATTTTCTGATGACACTTTGTGTTGTACCTGACATCTAAGTGCTGAAATATGCTCCACAGTCACTTGTCTTCAAAGTTAAATTTGTTCATGAAATATCTGCTGTGAGTAGTGAGTTGCATAATGAGGAGTTTCTATTGGTAAAAGTGTTTTAATTGGTGAAACACTCTATTTATTCCTAGTACTTAAAATTCTCCCTGAGTTAAGGTTAGGAATCAGATTTCAAAGCTAACTTCTGCTGTGAATACTTGTACAATTAAATTTTAAATGTGTTTGCTCATGTGGATTTGTTCATTCATTCAGTTACAAAGGAGAAATATTATCAAAACTTTCAGCGGAATAAAATATTCCTCTAAAATCTCCTGTAGGGAATCACTAGAAGAGAAATACTGCCTTCTGTATCACAAATAATTTCTGAAATATAAAAACTAATAATAACATATTGAATAATTTCAGATTTATATGTTAAACAAAATATCTTTGATATGTAAAGAGTAGGAGAAATTCTAAATATGCCAAGTTTTTCTTATAATTTTTCCTTTGTAAATATGTTTTTCCTTTGTAAATAATATAGATTCATTCAGAAATTGGTGCCTCTTTGTTCTAAAGGATTACATCTATATGGACAGAATTATGTCAGAATTTTAAAAGAAACTTAAGAAGATACACAAACTACACTAAAAATGGCAGCAACTATACCCAGTTTAGGTTCTGATTGGCTTCTGATCAGGAAGGCATTGATATATTAAGATATTTATTATATATATAATTCATAACATGATGTTAGCTGGTTAGTTAAAGGTATCTACAATTTAAATTCTTGTGCACATCCAGCCTCCTCACCAGTGGGGTGGGGCTGGCTGAGGAGCTGAAATGTCTTTGACTTAGCAGTACCTAAAATATCAGTGTGTTATCGACATTGTTCTCACCCTAAATCCAAAACACAGTACCAGCTAGTATGAAGAATATTAACTCTGTCCGAGACAAAATCAAGAAAGACTTCTGAGAAGGTGGTTTTGTTCTCAGCTCTTCTGAATTTAATATTTAAAGAATGAAAATCAAAGCAATATTTTGCAGTTCAGCAGTAATTCAGAACTTTTCCTCATCTGCAATGCTAGTGAATATGTGATCTCTTACTAGTACAGTTCCTCTCAAACATGTATCATATATTCAGAAGCAGTACCAAAAGATATCAGAACTTCCTGATAAAAGACATGAAGCTTTTTATTATTATGTCTTAAGTATTTTATTTTTGAACTAAAGCACAGTTTTAGTCTAATTCCTCACATATTTTCTACAACCATTTCTTTAAATTTATTCCTTATAGCAATGCTGATTTGACATTTGTTTTGTTTCCTTTGATATAAAGGAATCCTGTAGGAAAGTGCTTCTGCTGTTGAAGTGCAAGAATTGCAACATGGCCATTATCCAATTTAAAAAAAATCTCAATCCTAAACAATTTAAAAATCTGGTTATACTAGGAAAAAAAGATTAAAATGGCATTTTAAATTCAAAATCTCTTTGCTTAAGCAAGGACTGTAACATTTTTTAGACCATATCTCATTAATTAATGTGAAGTGAGTCCAATTTTCTGAAAACTTTCACATTTCTTTTAAAAGATGCTACACAAAAATCATGCACATACACAAGTGTGGATTAGAAATAGTCTTAATGGAGTAGGCACATCTTATTTTTATTTTCCATATGAGTAAATCTGTGCCTTATTTACAGATTAATGTGATAACCTTTGGCACACGTAGTTTTAATGTATTAACAAAACCTAGATATATTTGGCATATAATTGCATTTCCATTTTTGCGTGAATCCCTAACACTCAATTATCTCTTTTGGTGTCAGTGCAAATGTCTTTGAGAAGTTACAACTTATTATTCAGGAAGCATCCTTAACTGTACCAAAAGGCAAAACAGATGACTACAGTATATAGGAACAAGGTGGCCTTTATCTGCAGCAATTAGCTAGAAGCCCTTTATGAATTAAGAATTGTGCAGCAAAACTGAATAAAGAATTCAGAATTAAGAATCATTGCAGGCCCAAAGACTCTGTCCTCAACAATGGCTTAAGATAACTTAAATTGAATAAGTGGAAAAATCTTTTTAAAATAAACACAAAAATTTATTTTCTAATTAGTATTTACTGCAATGCTATTATAATTTTTTGTGTAAAATGTTTAATTAAAGACCAATGTAAGCATCTAAGAAACATGCATGTAAGAAACATTATACCAGGCCATAAGAAGCAGAACAGTTTTCTTCTGTTACATCAAATCTGTTTTGTTTGTGATGTATGCATGCACAGGCACACCTACAAGAAACAGTTCAGAAGACAAATAAAGGAGAGTAGCTTTGGGGGTTTGGAAGTGAGACTTAGGGATTAGCTGCAATATGGATTAGATGAAGTGACTGTACACTATGATATTTGGAAAAGTAAGAAGAAAATCAGGATGGATTAAATGAAAATTTCTTTAAAGAGAAAAAAATCTCTTATCTTCCTCCAGGTTCCACTATGACATAGGGTTAAGGAGCTTGTCCTTGTCCAGATTTTTACCATGTTTAATTTAGTATTCTTTTTTGTGTTCTACTTCTGGCTTCAAGACAAATAATACATTTTAAATGTACTTCTTCGGAATATGGGAGATATGTCTAAAGTGAAGGCTTTATTAACCTGCTAATTAATGGACTTGACAGCAGAAAGTTGCAAAGATTATGAGATATTTGCATAGAAAACATAGGTGTAGTGCTGGTGAAAAGTACAGAGGGAAGAGAGGGTGACATCTTTCCACTATCCACAATACTATTATGAGAAGAGTTGCTCCCCTGTTTCTCTGGAATTATTGATTCTGATTGGACTAAAATGTAGCTATGCACATTTTATTTCTAGCTATTACCAGCAAAAGAACACTCCTGGGAAAAGGTTTGGATCGATTTACCCATGTTAAATGCTTCAAATTATGAACAAGAAGTACATTAGCTTTCTCTCGTACAAATTATCACTGTATTTTCTTCTGCCTTAAGGGACAGAATATAGTAGTTCCTCTCAGTTGTTGCAACTATCCTGGTGCTATGTGGTCCTCTTTCTATGACACTCTCCCTGATGTTTTATATTGTTTCTTTGGGGTTTATGTAGTTCTGCTGTTATTGAGAGTTGGCCTGAAATAGGAAATTTCTTTTTTATGACTGAGCCTGTACAATACCAACTTTACCCTGCAGTATTTGATACAAACTGAACTTTTCTTCTTTCTGCAAGATGTGCAGAAGGCTGTAGTTAATGATGGTCGTGTCATTTCACTGCCCAGCTGTGACAGCCACGGTTTAGCTATAGGCTAAATCAGAGCCGAGAGAAACACAAGTTCTTTGGCTTCAGAAATTCTCTAATCTTGCCTGTTATTGATAACTTACTTGTTTCAGCAGTTTCTGGTTACTGTCAAATCTCCAACAAGTTATTGAACTTTTGAATGCGTTATATCTTGATAAAAGGCAAAAGGTCTTCTGCAGCATGTGTTGCCTTCTGGGATGTCATGGAATGGTTTTGGTCAAATTAATCATCCAAGCCTGTGAGACTTTGCCTGCAGAATCAAAATACCCAAAACCAAACCAAAACGAAACAAAAAAAAAAAAAGGAAAAAAAAAGAAAGAAGGAAAAAAAGAAAGAAGGAAAAAAACACCTTCTGCTCAAAACTTTTCCCTTCGTTCTCTTTTTAGAAGTGTGGAGGATTTAACAGAACTTTTAAATAGCCCTGATTACGTTCCACTATGATCCCTGCCACATAGTTTTCACAATTAATAAATTGTGAAACACTACAACAGTAAAGTCTGCTGGAAAGAAAAGGCATCTGAATCACAACATAAAATTCAAACATTTTTGGGGTTGAATATGTAGCTAGACTAGTTAATGGATTGTTTGATGATCTAACCATGGTTCCTAAGAAAGGTTAAAAGATATTAGAAAAACTCCAGGCCTGTGTGTGTGCTTAGCATCAGTACACTGAGAGTTAGAGAAAAAAGGGATGAAAAGCCTCAGGAAATAGCCTGGTTCATATTTCTATCTGTGATTAAGCCATACTAAACGAAATACAAATCTGGTCTTAATGTTGGACATATCCATAGCTCAAAGAAGATGACATGATACACCTGAAACTTTGATCAGACTCCAGTTTCTCCAAGTGTTCTAAAGGCGTATGCTGGTTTCAAAAAAGGAATCACATATCTACTGCAAACCTCTTGGGGATATTTGTAAACAAATAAGTTGTAAACTGACTTTCAGATCTGAATCTAGAGACTGAATGCAAACTAGTTACTAATTTTTGTAAGTACATATACACCTTTTGAGGACTTATACATCGACTTATACATCATAATTTTAGTAATGGATATGAATCCTAAGAATAGAAAAACATTAAAGAATGCCAAACATATTATACTATCTTTTTTTTTTCAGTAGCTGAAACTGTAACCAGAGATTATCAGTCTTACATTTTAGTACTGGACAACCGAAGATCTCTTCTGAAAACTCCATAGTACCTGTATGACTAGAAGTAGGCTTTTGAGAAATTATATAGTACTCTATATTTCTTTAGAATCCTTAGGGAGAGTTTTCATTCCAACAGATTTATCTAGCCAAAGATATGTATTATAAAGTTATATAACTAACATTTGCAAATGTTCCACAGATCTTGTCTCTTTTTGCATTTTTCATTGTGAGTTTCAAATACAGCATATCTTCTGATTTTGTAAACATTTAATAATTGTGCTTGAATAACATAATTAAGCAAATTCATGATAGGAAGAGAATAAGTATCTAGAGTTCAGTGCAAGTTGTGTAAGTTGGCATGGACCTATTGCCGAATTTACAAAAGACTGGATTGCTCACACTGTTCTGTCTGCTAATGTTCATCCACCTAAATTTCATATAGGAATCACTACTGAAATGCCCTGCAAATTAAATTTTTCTATTTGTTCATTCTCAGTAAGCCATCCATTTTAGCTGATTATTTTTTCAGTTGAAAATATCAGTTAGGCTCTAAAACACAATATTGTTTTGCAATTTTAAAATATGAAAACAACTGTTTTAACAGTAACAGTACATGGAGATCAGTGGATGTTCTATAAACTACATATACAAAACTAATAGTCTTGGTTTATTCTGCTAAAGGGGAATATGTTGAAGGAAAACCAGCCTTTTAATTTCAATGGTGTTCTCTGGTGAGGATCTGCTTATCTATAGCTTAGCCAGTTCCCAAAAGACTAAAGCCAAACAAAGTTCTATTTGAATGAAGGCTGGAAAAAGCTTAAGAAGACTGACGTATTTTTCTTTTAGCTTGGTTTCATGTTGTAATGACAAGCTCACCGGTAGAAGGAGCCAGAAAAAAACCCAGCCTATAGATACAAACAACAGTTTAGAAAATACAAATGCAAATATTAGAAAGTCACATCAAACTGGCAGCATTAAGCAAAATGTGTGTTTCTGGGATGTCACTGGATAGATTTATACACTGTAGCACGCAAACACTGGAGGGGTGTTTATACATTTTTATAAGGAGTGCTGCAAACATTCTTTACTTGGGAGAAAATAATATAATTAGACCTTGCAGGACACAGAGAAGTCAAATGGACAAACACAGTTTTGGAGATGCAGGCAGATTCAGTAATAGTCTGCTCTACACAAGGATTTGGAATTCTTCTGCTTTTACCTCTGATTCATCTTTCACATCTTCTAAGACATCTGTATCCAGGATAAAAACAATTTTCTTATGAAATGTGCACCTTCCACTGACACAGAGCAAGTGTATCTCTGCAGATCAAGTTTTTGTACTTTGGGAGAGCATGCACAGAAGATGGTACTTGGCAAGAAAATGAATAATCTGGAGAAAAGCTAACTTTCTGAGATACCAGTCTTTAACTTTGCAATTATTTCTCTAGAGGAAAAAAGAAAAAATAAAACCAGAGTATACTTTAAAAATAGACTATATCTTTCATACTATTTCCCTGTTGTTTAATCCTGACCATGAACACAGAGAACCAGAAGTGTGCAATATTGCTCCTGAGTTTTTGGAAATTGGATGGCCCTATTTTATATGATCAAACACAGACGCTTTCTAATTTGCTACTAGGAAAAACTCACTGAAATCCATATAGTTCTAATCACAGATGTTAACTACAAAGACAAAAATATGATGGGTTATAATGTAACATAGATGATATTTTCAAGTGAAATTGCTTCTGATAGGAAATTTTATTGTATTTAGGGTTAGTTCTAGGCTTTAATCCAAACACACTGTGGTCTACAAGCTACCAGATGTTCTTTTTATGCTCTCAGCTTTCGGTCCTTTCTTAAAGTGCTTGCCTATATGTTAACTTTGTTTCTAAACTGCCAAGATCTCCTAACTCTAATTGTCACCGATCGATGATAAAAGAAATTGATAACCTGATAGTGGCCACTCGTGAAGGGACTGACAGAGTGAGGAAAGTTAACTACTAATACAAAAAGTATTTGTTGTTTCTTGATTATCTCAGTGAAGTCACACCTATGAGCAAGAATTGCAGTCCAAAGATAAAACCCTGTGCTGTGGGCTGGCTGTTTGTTTCTTGGCTGTTGCATTTGCTGTAATTCTAAGATAATAGCTGGAAAACAAAGCAAGCAAGTTCTCCTACTTTCTGCCTAATCTGAGAGACAGCCAAGATGATGTTTTAGAAATCAGAAAAATATGGTATGTTCCCGTGAAGCCATTACCTTATTGCTAGTCTGCATTTCATGTCTCTTGTCTCTTCACTGGCTGTAGTAGATGCTGTTTGTTTTTTTACCTGAGTATCGGGATGCACACCATACCAAGGAAGCACAAATGCTGCTCTTTGACTATTCCTTTTCATTTTGATGTCCTTTGATTTCAAGAAACAAACCAAGAAGCTGTCGAGTTTTTCTTTGATTTTATGTAGTTTCCCCATCTGGCTTGCTGTTTCTTAGGGTATATTTCAAGGCAGATGGATTTGGAAAAATGCTGGTGGGGAAAGAAAGTTGTCAGAGATTTCTGTGTTTTAATTTACAGCAATTTTTGCTCTTTTTTTTTTCTTCTTTTTTTAAATTTATAGGGATGGGTTTTGCATCACATGACTAGATCATGACTAGCTGAAGTATCTAGTTGCTTTTTGTGGTTGTTACCCAAGCCTATACAGCACGTATAGAAATAATTGTATGTAGTGATGAAGGTTCCTTCAAGTAGCAATTCAGTCAGGGTCTCTCTGCTGTTTTTGTACTGACAGGGCGTAGTGCCTGCCCAGCACACCACACACATCTGGGCAGATCTGTAGCTCATTGTCTCTTGCTTAGGTCTCTTATTCCTGTTGCTTAACCTTGAGAACCCATATGCATATTGTGTTTAAGTATTTCTGTCTTAGAAATCAGATAGTTACTTCTGGTAGGTTTTTTGTTGGTTTGCTTGTTTTTAAGTTAAAATATTAGGACCTAAAGCTTATATAATGAACCAAATAAAACCAGGTGTGTTTAGAAAGCAAAACGATATGTTATATATATCATAATATTTACTTTTTTCTGGAAAAGCATCTTGACAGTCCAACCAAAGTCAAACTTTGTATTTGAATTTTTTAATAATAATAATCATCAACTTGCGCACTGAGAAATCTTGGATAAAAGACTACTTGTCCTCTTAACACTATATTAATATAAGATGCTCAGAATTAGAAAATATTGAAGAGTATTCCTAGAGAAATATGTTAACCTCATCTTTAGTGGCTGATATCAGCACTAAACAAATTTTAACTGGTGTCATTGAGTTGCTTTATGTCTAGAAAGGGAAAAAAACAACAGTGATTCTGTGGAGAGAATGCTGGTACTGAAGAACTACATTTTTTATTCATTTCTTTGCTTTCCCAAAGAGAATTTCTTTGTATTTTTCTTTTTATATGCTCCTTTCATTTTTCATCTTTCATCTCTTGCCCTGAGATAATGTCTATTAATTACAAGCAATTGTACTGGCACAGGTGTGACTGATTTTACTAGATCACTTATTTCTGTGACACCAGCTGTCACTATTTATGGTAAATCTGTCAGTCATTAAAGGTAAAAAAAATTGGTACCAGTACTCTTAGTGATAAAGGTAATGAGTTTCAGAGGAGCAAAATATAAAAACCCATGCAGTGGTTAGCCCTCAAATTTTTGTCTTGAGATAGAAAAGTTTAATTAATCCCTATCAGCTGCACATTGTGTCAGTGAATACATTTTGTCTTGTGGCAATGGGCAAAAACCTGCTATCCTAAGTAGTCTCAGAGCTAAGTCTCATAAATCAAAATAGAGAATGTTTTTTGGGATGAAATCATAATGATCAAAATTGAGTGTTGTCATGTAGCAACATTGCTATTGAATCATAATTGTGGCCACATAGGTCGACAGTGTGTGGCCAGACCTTGGTAATTCTCTGGTTCTATGCAACAAAGAATGACAAGACATGGTGGGGGCAGGCAGCAAGTTAGAGTAATTAAGATTCTAGTGACAATCACCAAGGCACAGCAGAGAAAGTCAGACTGGGGAAGTCAATAGCTCGTGTAAGTGGATGATAACCAGTACCTCCAAACAGTAACATTGCAGACAATTTCTAAGTAATCTTGTGTTCTAGTTTGCCTATACAACTTTTTTCTTTTCCCATGAAGCCGATGAATGATGATTTGTAAGAAGTGAGATTTGCTTGGTAGCATTCTTGATTGGCCAATTTTTTCTGCTGTCACTCTGGAATAAACCAGCACATCTCTTAACTAATAGATCTGATAGACATTCTGACAGTCCAATCAAGGAAGATCAACTGCTGAGACGAATTCGCAATTCAATAGCTTAATAACTACTGATTCAAATACTAAACTTATCAGAGAATTTTTTTTTTTATTTGAACTAACAACTAGTTAATAATTGTGAATTTCTGTATGAAATAATAGTACAGAAACTTGGAAACACGCATATTTAAGTGACATACTGTTTGTTCCTTAAATTGTTCCAATTTGCTTGAATTTGAGTTACTCAACCACCAGCTTGCAGTACTCTATCTGCAGATAATCCCGCACCAATCCAATCTTTCATGGTCTTTAGACCATGAAACTTCATTGTACTGTAAAAATAGTCTGTTTTTAGAATATAGGCTAATGAGTTTTTACATGTTTGTAGCACTCCTTCCAGATGATGGCAGCTCAGAATTGAAGGCTTGTAGCAATCAGGCAGCCCTTGCAGTCTTGGATGCCTTCAGTGCTTCTTACATGTTTTACCTCTCATGCTTTTGTCTTTCTCATCCTTCTTTCAACAGCTTTAGCTGCCTTTCTCTTCTCCTTTTCAACCTGGTCATTTTTATAGTCTGTTTTGAATCAGTCTTCTTTCTGATCTGTTCCTTCTCTCTAACCCAGCTCTGTATACCAGCGTTACTACTTTTGAGGATAGAGACAGATATTCTTCTAAGGGCTGTAACACCTACAAGTCTGACCTTTCAAAAGTCCATATTATGTTTTATTTCTTGCCTCTTCGCGCCTGTGCTGAAAAATTCAAGAGTGGCTTTCTTTCTGTATGCTCTGTCGCAAGTACAACAGTGCAGAAAAATTGAATGATAACCATGTATGGGTCTGTAAGTGGTTTATTTGTTTATAAAACCAAAAGTGCAGTAAAATGTATATATGTATATACTTTGAACAATGTATTATTTACCTATGTGCAAACTTTTTTACACTCATATGTGTTACAATTTCATCTGATAAATATACATTTCTATGGGATTTGCACTGCTAGGAAAAAAGAGTTAAATTATGATGTATTTTGAACTGTTTGCACAGGAATAGAGAACATATTTGGCTGACACTGCAGCAAAGATGACTAGAAAGAAGAATAGAGGAATTGTATACACATGTTCACACAAAGATTTTGTTTTCATTTAAAGCTTTTAGTTGATTTTTTTTCTTTTTTCACTTTTAAATGCTTTCTAAGTACTCGATTTAGGCATTTTCTAGTGCAATATAATACCTCATTCAGTGAATGTGCCTGAAAAACCTTTTAAGGACTTGAAAATTTAGTAATATATCTCCATAGATAAACCTTCTATTGCAAGCATTTTTGTAAAATCTTTTGCTTTACATACTTCTCTTTTGGACTACTTCATAGCAGAAACTGTTTAAGTAGGATTTTTATCATTCTATATCTAGAGATAGTTGCTAGTATGTTTTAAGAAATACTTTTGGGGCATTTTTTGGGTATGAAACTGTCCATCTTTAAAGGTTTGTGTACTTATGGTTCTCTATTTTCCTTCATAAATGGCTGTGGAAACTGCTGTGACAAAAATGGAGAAGTATCAACATTTTCATACTTTACTGAAGATAAATATCTCATTAGTGAAGAACAATGCTTTTAGCTGTCATGTTCTCAGCTGATGTAATATGTGTACAGTTTCAGTCTCCAGTTTTCTCTCTGGAGTTTATTAATTTCATTTTTAGTCACTTATAATTTCTTTTTTTTTTAGATTGTAGCCAGAGAAATTTGTATTTCAGCCCCATGCCACTTGGATCCCCTTCTATAAGGATTTAAATACCTCCATGCAATATGTTAATCAGGATGATGTTCTTGAAATCTCAGTTACGCTGTCAAAACGAAACAGTACTGTTTTGTAATATTTCAGCCTTTGCTCAAAATATATCTTATAGGTTAGTAGAAACTAAGCCTAGTAGCACAATTTTAAACAAGAAGGTTTTCTTTTCCTTCCTAACTTGTCCTAGTTCAGAAAAATAATGCCTTTTTGTATATAGACTTCATTTACCACCTCCAGCCCAACTTTTCTCACAATATATGTCATTTTCCTAGATTTTTTTTTCCTTAGCTTTTGCTCAGCATAGACCTTTTCTTGTTTTCTTTTCACTCCTGCTGGAAACTTGATCTTTCTGCTGACACAGTTTATAGTGAATCAAAATGCTGTGTGCAAACTTGTGAATCCTAAATTCAGATTGTTATCACTATATTCTAGTTTGTATAACTGTAAATGCCTGAGCAGCCTAGGTATCCCACCAGGATTTGAATATGTTCCGACATCCCTGTGGTGGGTGTTGGTGTTTAGATTTATAGGTATGAAGCTGGCTTTATCTGCTTTTTAGTCCGAGGTCAAGATAAATAAATATATAAAGCCATCACCAAACAGTTGAATCTGAACATTTGTATTTTGATTAAGACAAGGACAAAGACAACTTTTCCCCTAGTTCCTATCTCAGTAATGACTGATGACTATAACAGCTTTCACAGCACAAAATATTTATAAACAGAAAAGGAACTTGAGTAAAACACTGTGTTAAAGAAGAAGGAGAAGAAGAAGAAGAAGAAAAGGCCTGCCTGTAATCCAAAAAACACCCGCCCCCCCCTTAAATAAATTTTTGCTATAATAAAATGAATCTCAACGGAAAGGACAACTCTGAAATACTTCCCACTTACTGCTTTTTTTTTGTGGTCACACGTTTTAAAACTAATTTTCATTGTCATTTGTGTTTGAAAAACTCATAATGGGTAAATTTGCCTCATGAGTTAAAAGGCAGATGTGAAGCAAGTGAACAGGTCCCTACTTAGAGTGAAGACCATGACAGAGTTTTGTGGGTTTTTTTTAGAGACAACATACTCAGTTCTTCTCTGACTTTTATTTTCACTTTCTTACAACTTACTGTGTCAAGTATTCATGGAGGTATCAGGTAAAACAATATTAGTTTAACAATAGGGAAAGTTAAGACCAAAGTTAGTTAAACTACCATAATAAAAGCTTGTGCCATGGTGCTAATTTCTGAGGAGGCTAACAAAAAATGAGAGTAGGTTTGTCTATCTTTTGCTCTCTACGTAAGATTAAAGTATTAAAATAACAAAACCATGGAGGAGCAAGTTTTCAATGTAAAACATAGTTTGCTCTTTCATTTTATACTTTATTCTTAAAAAGGTTAGGAATGGAGTTTTGACTCTTTCTAAATTTGTATTTGTTAAAAGTAATTTTACTCTTTCAATACAGAAAGAAATATTCAGATTCCTTAGGATCCTAAATGACTTATTTCATCATAGTAAATTCTAACTCCATGTGCAGAATTTTTACACAGAAATTATAAATATTATTTTTTTCCCCACTGCATTCACTTGTTTGTCTAGTTCAAGTTTCCTTTTTAATGTTATATTGATGCTTGATTTCATCTTGCAGAGATTTCAGTAAAATAGAGAATTTGAAAAAAAAAAAGCCTTAAACATCACTGAAGTACTTTCATTGCTATCTCTGTGGCAAATCTGCTGAATGATTTTCAGCAAATATGAGTTTACAGCTAGACAGTAAGTACTAGAATCTGAGTAAGAAACAATAGCATTTAAAACAGTGATGTATTAAATTAATTTCACTTACTGCAGCTGCTACCCAACATGGTAACAGTATTTAAAAAAAATTATTAATTGAATTACCAAAAGAAAGAGCATACTGACTCTAACTTTTTTATTTCTTCTGTCTCTCAGCATGGTCTTGGTTTCTGTTTGGAAAGATGCAGTTTGAAACTCCCTGGGAAACAGAACTGTCTGCCTGAGATATCTTAAATCCATTAAAAATATTCAAGCAGAGAACTGGTTTTGCTCAGCAGGATTTAAAGGGCATTGCCAAGAAAATAGAAATTTCTAAATTTATCTAATTTTCTGTTGAAGTGAAGCCATATCTCAAAAAGAGGAAAACATGCCACAGTTACCAATGTCAGAGCTTTTCCTTTTGCCCTGAGTTAGCTTAATACAGGGATATTTAATCAATGACAATGACAATGCAGAGACAATAATTCACTTGTTATCCTTTATCCAAATTTGGAGCAGGATAATTTCCACAGGTACAAAATATCCACTGATCCTAATAAAGTCAGCACAAGGTATAGGCGTTTCCTAGTGCTGAAAGTGGGGCCACAACAGTTGAGGAAAAAATATATAGCAAGCCTGTTTAAAAAAATACAGCATAAGGCAGTATTGTCAGATTCTGACAGAGACAGCTAGACAAAAGTCTTATGCAGACTAGCAGCACAATGAATGAGTTATTTCCATCTATTTTAATTCTGAGGTCCAGAAAAATTGCCACATAAATTACTTTGGTTTGCTTGCTTTGCATCTTTGCAAAAAGCATTTTAAAAATCCAGGAAAAAATATATTCCACAGCCAAGAATTTAGAAACAAATGGCTTAAGAAATTCTTCTGGCTGCTTGCCAAGAAAAATCTTAAGACTTTCCTATTCAATGTCTGTTGTTAGCAGATGAGGTTCAGTTCTTGTTTGAATTGTGTTCTCTGCTCTGAAATTCTTGGCACCTCCAAAAATAGTACTTCCTAGTCTTTCCTGAGCCATGAATCCTCTGTGCCTGCAATTCTGATGAGGTACCTCACTCTTGGATATTCCTGTGACTGTGGAAATCTGACAATCCCTTTTAAAGTGAGATCATCTCTGATTACACACAACGTACAGACCTTTGCTCGGGATGGGCAAAACCAAAGTTAGATTACATTTGTCTTCTATATCTGTATTAAGTTGAAGGCAGCAATTCTGTTCTTTGTAAGATTTGTCACAAAGAAGGAGATGGAGCTTCATATTGGGGTCTTTTCCAAAGAGATTAACACCATTTCATGGAGTTGCACAATACTGCGTGTGTCCAGAGGAATAATCAATACCATTAAACAGTGACAAATATTTTTACACCACTTTTTATAGTTAGAATTTTTAGTCCTTAAAATTTAACAAAGCACAGCTAAACTTTTGCTATGAACTTGCTCTCTTGCTCTTACTATGTATTTCAGATATTCAGCCTAGACAAAGTAACTGCATATGTGGATTTAGAGATGAAAGTTCAGCATTTGAAAATCGAGGAAGTTAATAATATTTTTATTTGAGCACCTGCCCAAATAAGGAGCAGGTTTGTATTTTTCTGAGACACCTATCCTTTATTTAAGAAAAAAAAAATACCAAAAAAACCAACTAAAGACAAACCCTGCAAAGATAGAGATTCCACAACCCATCTGTGCAATCTAACCTCTTAGTTCTTTATCACTTCTTTAAAAATATTTGCCTAATGCCACACCTAAGTTCAAGTATTATTCCTTTCTTTTACTGGCTGATCTAAGCACTGACAAGATTTGGTTTCTCCTAGTAGGTTTCTCTGTGTTTGAAGACTCTTGTGTGATCCCTTGTCAGATTTCCCTTCAATTCCAGACAGGAAGTCTCATCATAGTGCCTGTCCTCGTAGCCCAGTCTGTTCTTGATTCCTGTGAGCTCTAACAGGGTACAAAAGGAACACTCAGTATGCTATTGTTCCATCCTCCTGGATTCCTGATGCCCTTACTAGGTAGCATCTGAGCTAAATATATTAGATCTGTTGTTAGTTTTAAAGAGCAGTGGAGTGAAAATTGAAGATGGGACTCTTGCTTTTTCTCATAAATATCAATTTCTTATATTCCATGTATTTATTGAACCAAAAGGTTTGCACAGAAGTTCTGAGTTAGTTACTAGCTGGCAGCAAGCTGTTATGGTGCATTTCTTCTGCAGCACTGATCTTCTTCTCAGATTGTTACCTAGAGACATTTTGAAAATCCTCTGTGGTCGTGCCTTAAGATGGGACAAAAATATCTTCAATTTCCTGGCATGAATCAATCTGATGGGAATGTTATTGCAAATAACCATATCATAACAGAACATGTGTTGATGTTTCTGCGGAACTCATACCTTTCTATCAAGCACAACTTCCTTAGTTTTTTGCAAGATAAAAATTATATTAACAGACTTATGTATGCTGGTCTGGCAATAATAATATTTGTGAATTTGCCCTAGGAAGGGATTTACAAATTTCATGGAAATATATTCTTATCATGGTGGAAAGAGTTCCTTTTAGTGGGAAAGGAAAAAGGAAAAAGTACTATAGAATTTTCTTTGATATTATACTAACAGGCTTTTCTCTGATTTTTATTTGTAGTTATTATTTTGCAGTGCTTGAATATAAATTTAAGGCTCCATTTTTTTCTTAGATGGGTAGAAACTTAATATTCTTGACACTTCTCTGGAAATCTAATTCTGTGTGCATTTGTAATTTGACTTAGCACTTATTTGAAAAGGCCAGTACGTCAGTTTGATATCTGTGTGTGGTTACTAAAATAACGCACACCCAAACAAGTGACAAAGATGAGCTTGTGTTTGACCAGGTTATTTTGTTCCTTGCTAACTGTCTATAAGTGCACTGATAACTGCTGCACAACTGTCTAGCAAATTCAACAACCATTTGGTTAATCAGTTGAAAGTAAACAGAGAAGAAAAGCTGCCAGTTGCCATTTTCCAGAATGGACAACATACCTCTTCCTGCATCTGTCTGACTTAACAGCAGTTCTCTAAATGTATATTTGTAGGAAAAAAAAAGGTGTGTGTCTCATGAAGATACAATTTCCCTAGTGGCTTATTCTCCTGGGTGTTCATTGTCCTCTTTGGTATGATTTTAGTCTTCAGGATGCTGGTTGCTTCTATCTTCTGATTTACTTATTTTTAAATAAAAACTGCACTGCTATCACAGTAATTGAAAGTAAAGTGACCTGACTAGTGTGTAGTATGAAAAGGAAATGCTGGAAATACCACTTGCTCTCTCATTTTCTGTTTCCTAAATCACGTTTTCTATGTTGTATTATCTCAGGTCTGCCATGATAATCTGTTGGGGTGCTGAGAAAAGCCATATATTAGCAAAGCAATGATCAGAAAAAGGGGAAAGTGCTGCTTTGATGGAGTACTCTCTGAAAGTAGGCTTGTGCCCTGTTATCCCACTGTGGTAGGCTGACCCCGGCTGGATGCCAGGTGCCCATCAAAGCCATTTTAAGACTCCACTCTTCAGTTGGACAGGGAGAGAATATAGAACAAAAGAAAGATGGAAATGGGGATTGCAGTCAGTTATCTCTGTTGCTTCTTCTCCTTCAGGAGAAGTTTTGCTCCTTTCTCCTCTTGCTGCTGCTGTGCAGGTTGGTTGCTTTTTCTCCCCCCCATTAAATATGTTGTCCCTGAAGCTCAACCACCATTGTTAATGGGCTTGGCCCTTACTACTACTATCCAGTAGCAGGTCCGTCTTGAAGCTGGCAGGCATTGACTCTGCTGGACGTAAAGGAAACTTGTCACAGAAGCCACCCCTGTAGTCTCTGTTCCACCCCAACCCTTTAAAAGCCTTGCCACTCTAGCCAGTACCATAGACCTGTGCCTGGGTTCTCCATGGTCTCTGCAGCTGTGAGACTGGAGGAGGTTTAGCAGGCTGCCTAGGGTGGCAGCTGTGCTAATGCCAAAACAGAGTCAAACGGTGTTATCTCCTTCTGTGTTGTTACCAGGGGCATTGCTACAGCCCCAAAGCTCTTTCAAATGAAATTGAATGGATGCTTCTTGTTTAGGAGCTGTGATATTTCTTCCATTTCCATGCAATAAATTTCCCTTTTGACTGGAACAAATTATGTAGTTCTCACAGCAAAGAGAAATGAAAGAAATGTCAGGGCTATCATCCAAGGCGGAATTCAATTCTTACCTTTTCTATTACAGAAATTGGAATCAGAACTGTTATCTCTTCTATGGAGGTTCTGCTTACTGAACGTAAAGTAACATAGTTCAAGCGAAATTGCTAATGATTTTATATGGGAAGATTGGTAGGGAAAATAACCTTTTTGGGAAAATATGACTTAGTAAGAGATGATTCTCTTTTAGTCAGAAGTAGTTACTCTTATTCTGTACTAAAATGAATACATTTATATCCTTTTTCCTCAGAGTATTCAGTGTTAAACTCAATTGTTCACATTGTCTAGGAGATCTGCATCTGTCCTATAGACTATTTCTTGAAAAGCCAAAGATGCACATATGTATGAATGGTTCACTCCAATACAAGGGCTTTCTAAAGGGAGGTCACAGCTAGTTAAATGTATTTCTTATTGTTTTTCTTATGTTTTGGATTTACTGTGCTCCTAACTACAGCAATGTAACTGTTACACACTTTAAAACATTCACTGTATGCACCTCAATATTAACAGGCATAAAAAAACCCAGACTAAATCAGTACCAAATCCACTAGTTTGTATTTGTTGGGCATAATATGCAAATTTCAAAAATATCTCAATAAATTTTCTATGCTCACACCATTTTTCTTCTTAGGGGAATGAGTGTGGGATGGAGAGATATTTTCCAATAACAAACTCTTTTCCAGTATTTTCCCTGTATTCTGACATAATCTTTGCACTGAGCCAGCAGGGTGATTGTGTTCTGAACTTAACTGGCAGGTTGTTCTATTTAATCAACTGTCACAAGTTAGACACTTCATTTTCTGTAAACCTGAGTTATTTTTATATCTAATTATAAGCTCTTGATATCTTTTTAATATCTATCTATCTATGTATCTATTGCTACATATATATATATATACACATATATGTACATATTGCTCTGAGAAGGTTAAAAAACATACTAATACAAACGGCAATGGACATCAATTGATCCTGGAAAGAGATGGAATTAGTTTATTTGGGACAGACCCTTGTGATGGAAAACCATTAAAAAGAAATTTATATACCCCTCCCAACACTGCCTCTTCTGTTGATGACATTACTTTGTAAATGCTGGTGTATAATTAATCTTCCTGTACACAAAAATAATTAAGAAACGGTGCATTTTGTCCACAGCCTAAATCACATTAAAAATAAATATATCAGTGCACAAATAGCATGGAAGGTTAGATAACACTGATGTACCTTAGATCTTCTGCTTCATCCTTTTCCAAATCTACTCATGGATTAATTCACATGCATATGTGGTTCTCCAGTCTGACCAAGCCAAGGCTCTGGGTGAATGCACCTTCACAAATCTTTCTGAAGTTGACTAGAAGGACAAAATCTGTCGTTGTGGTTTTTTTTGTTTGTTTGTTTTTTTGGGTTTTTTTTTTTTTTTTTTTTTTTTTTTTTGGTTGGTTTGGTTGGTTTGTTTGGTTTTTTTTCCTGTGTAAAGAAAAATGAAAATCTGATTCTTCCTTTGAGGCTATAGCATTGACAGTCAATATTTTCTTTCCAGAATAGGAATTAGTTTTAAGAAAATGAAAGCATATACTTAAATATGTGCTTCAAAAGATGTCTAATGAAAGTGATGAGAGGAATTAACTTCATTGTAGTGGTCAATAATTTTTTAATGAATAAACTCCTGCAGTTATTTCCCTTTGAAACTGAAGTATATCTGAACATTTTGAGGAGCGGAGGAAGAAGGTTGAAACACAATCATGGGTATGTAATGAACAGTGTGAATTTCTCACATCTCCTTTTTATGACCATGAATGGCTCCTTTCTTCTAGTGACTTTGATTCTATTAATTTAAGAAATTTTCACTACCTCAAAGCAAAGTTCATTCCTTTTCAAATTACTTCTCTTTAAAAAAAAAAAACCAAACCAACAAACTGGCATGTCCCTAATTTTGTTAATTTCCCTTTGCAAAGATTTATTTTTCTAAAATGTTATATACATAATAACCCCCAAATTTATTTCATTTTTACCTCATGCACAGAGGTCCACACTTATCCAAAGTATGCTATTGCTCCCTGGTTTATATGAAGCCATGTACAATGTTAGAGTCTTCACAAGTACAGCATCTTAGAGATATAGAACCAAGATAATAAAAAAAACCCCGTAGCCTGCAGTCACAGATAGATAAGCCCACACTAGATGCCAAAAAGCACAGTGTTGGGTTGACCTTGGCTGGATGCCAGGTGCTGACCAAGCTGCTCTATTGCTTCCCTTCCCAGCCAGACAAGGGAGAGCAAATAATATGGAAAATGACAGTTTACTAAAGCAAAAGCTTGCATCTGCGCAAGCAAATAGAAAAAAAATAGGTTTATTCTCACTTCCCATCACTGAGTGACATTCAGTCACTTCACAGGAAGCAGGGCTTCAGCATGCGTAGCGGTTGCTCCAGAAGGCATTGTGAATAACAAATGCTCATGTTTTCTGCCCCTGCAGCAATGTCCTGCCACAATGCAGCAGCCCAGATGAGTTTACCCCTCTGGTGCCAACTGCTGTTCTTCCACTGCTGCAGCCACCCCCACAGGGCATTAGCCACCATCCAGGAGTCAGTATAAAGTACAGGCTACTTTTCTCCTTCAGCAATCTCTAGGCTAGTTGGATGGCTTTCCGTTCTGCAAGTTGGCTTCACTCACCTTCTGCTCCAGCAGTCTCAGTGACTTGTCCTGTGGGACTCCACACACCGCAGCTTTCCGATGGTTTCATACCACAGCAGGATCCGTCAGTGAATACAGCACAGCCTGTTTCATCTTCTGATAACTCATTATATAGTGGTGCGTTTTGGGCACGAGTCACCTTCTCAGGCAATGCTTCAAAATCCCTGCCTTCTGGCTGGTCCATAATCTCTTCTAGGATTCCTGGGCAATTGGGTTTCCCTAGTCAAGCTCTTTGTGTGATCAATGCTACCCACTTACTCCATGTAGCACTGGTTGTGTGATGTGTTGAGGGGGTGTTTCCTTTGAACATCCAGTGTAGCATAGGCAATTGCAGTGCCAAGTTCCCCCCCTCACCTCTGTGAATCACATATTTAAGAATCATGATTGAAATCCACATTCATCACACAGAGGTTACAGTATAACACGATTTATTAATAAACATACTAATGATAGGAAATTGTGACATGTTAAGCTTTGAAGATTGCTGATAGTAACTGACTGCAAAAGCAAATTTGAAGCAATATACAGTCAAGTTCTATCACCAATGAAAGCCAGCTCAAGTTAGCCATTTAGCGCTCATAGAGGAAGGTTCTTACCCAGTAGATGTCCCTATGGAAGAGAAGACAAGTTAGGCCAGTCAACTGATCCCAGAAGGCACTCTGGAGTCTTTCCTAACTTCTCCCCATTCTTAACTCACTTTTATACTCTTTCTTTAGGTGGACCTTGAGTGACTATAGCTGTATACACTTTTGTAGCTGATTGGTGCAAAATTCTCTCGCTTCGCTGCTAAAGATATAGTCAAAAAATACAGAGTGTGTGCTTGGTGAGAGGTGATCATACCGTGGGGGCAGGTAACTTTGGGATGGAGGTGTGAGTCAGTATTACAATTAGATTATAATGAACTGAGTTCATCTGAAGAGAGCGATATCCCCGCAGTTGCTGGTTCAGCAGCAGGACATCTCCTTGGCTGACAGCTGCTGTGTGATGTGTCAGGCCCATGGAACCATCACGGTCCCGTCTCTGCAGGGATTACAGCAGAGCCTGGCTGTGGTGTTTCCACTCTGCTGCACCCTCTGTTTCATCCCTCAGCGAGTGCTTAAGATTGCAGGCTGTGGGGAATGTGTGTGGGGAATCATCATGGAATAGATTTTGTGCATGTCAACCGCATTCGGTTCAGGAAGAAGCAGCTGTACTTCACCTTATAATTTCCATACTATTATAACTTCTGTTAGAATGGGAATATAATTTCCCAGTTTTCTAGTTTTACCTGCAGTCATCTTCCCACAGACACATTGTACGCATTCAGAAAAGGCTCTGTAACAATATCCTTATATTGTAGCATTGCACAGGACCACTTTAATGCCCTAAAGTATGTGATTGTTTAGTTGGTAATATTGAAAAGTATGAAAAATACCAGATCTGGAGGAAAAAAATGAAGGAGATTAAGGGAATTTATTTAAATGAAAACGAAATATATTCAAATGTTTTTACTCTTGTTCTGAGAATGTAATGGCTGGTTTATCTAACCCTCTCCTAATGTATGTGATCTACTGAAAAATTTACTAATGGGAAGAAAGTATGAGCAGTCAGTTCACCTATGCATACCATCTTAACAATGAATGGGGGGGCTGCTAGTAGAGAGAAAAGGATTACAGAAACACAAGAACAAATATAGACAGATTCACTCAAAAACTCCTGATCAGTATTTCTGCTCAAACTTACTCTTCTTTTATTCTGTAATTACTTATGCAAGGTAAACCCATGCCTGTTTGGAATAAAATATATGAAGATGAATTGTTACCATCTTAATTTATTCTTTGCTTTAATCTTGAGTGGCAAAGCCATGTGCTTCCTATTTGCCTGCAGCACTGTAACATTTTAGTGTTGTTCCATATCTCTGTGGTGCATGTAATAGAAAAACTTAATTAAACTGCATCTGGCTTTAGGTGGTCACACAGACTGCAGCTAAGAGGCTTGGCATTTCAGCTTAGTTAAATGTCTCCAAGTACCGATTTCTTCTTTATTTGATAGATACAAGGTAGCATGGCCTCTGAGGGCCACCCAGCATGACTGAAAAATACACAATAATTTGTGTCTTTGTATGTTAAGTAGGTAGGGCATTCATGAGGTGTGTGCATCAGGCTTGGTTTAAGTAATTAATTCAGGTTTGGAACTTCTCATTCAAGGACATGACTACTCTCCTGTCAAGTACTGTTGTAGGAATTAATACCCTATATATTTTTGGAGAAACAGTTGAGAGAGTTGTATATCTAATCAGTTGCAAGAATGTTATCTTGTTAACTCTCTGTAACATACTTCTGGCTGTGTGTTCATACAGGAGGTTGGACACGTAAAGAAATTTCCACGTATGTTCAGAAAATGTGGTAGTGTTGTTATTATTCCAAAGCTCTGAAATTGTTCTATATTTTTAAAAATATAATATTTGAACTTGAAAGTCAGTTGCTGGATTACTCATTTCTTTTCTACTTAAAAAACATTATCTGCAAACAAGTCACAGAATATTTTTATTTTTGTTTAGGATCAAACTCATGTACTGATTTTTTATGTTGGATTCTTCTTTGGCAAATGTACTTAAGGAAAAAAAAAACTTATTTCGACAAGCTTGTTTGATTTTCTTTTATGAAAAAGCCAGTTTTCATAAATGAGATACTGCTGGGTGTGTGAACAGCCATGCAGACTCTTTTAGGTAGATAGAATGGGGATTACAGACTAGACAGCCACATCCTAGAAGAACTTCTTACTGCTTGATTCTCCTCTTTTCCTTCTCTGTTTACTTTTGGTTTTAATTTCTTCTAAGCAAACCTAGACAGATTTGATCTCTTGATTCCTTTGTACTCTTCACCCAAATGAGCAATGAGAAGCTTACCACTGCATGTTTAGATTTGTCTAGGTTGTTCATATCACTTCTTTTAAGAGTGTGAAATTTCCTGTGATTTTGGTCACCATTTAATTTCAAGCGGTGTTATATTTAATTCTACCTCTGAAATAAGAGGAAATATTTGCTACTTTATTACATGTAGGAGGGAGCAAGAAGAAATTTTCTTTTCATCTGTAAGTTCACAGGAAGACTAGAGGAACACGAAACACAAAATGAACAGTGTATTTTCTTCCCAGAGACCCCTTTCACTTTCAAGCATCTGTGTTTGGCAGTACATATAAATAGGAACTCTTACCTGTTATGAGAATTACAGAAATTATTTCATTTCAAAACTTTAGTAAATCTCAAGTGCCTTACTTTGTTCCCACCTAGTTTTTCAAGATGTGACCTTGGTAGCTGAGGTAACCAGGAATCCTACCATTTGGCAGACACTATTCCTTTACAGCCTACTGGGCCAGCCAGCAAAGACAGCCCAGAGGCCTTCCTCATAAATGTTTTAAGAATTGAGGAAACCAATTAATTCTGACTGTGTGGTGCAGAACATAATATTTTTCCTGCATGTGCAGTACACAGACATTGTGCTTATGTACATTTGCAGCTCCCCAGGGTGACTGTGGTGAAACAGCAAAGCAAATGATCTGCTCTGATTAATTGACAAGGTTCAATAAAAGATTTGATTTCAAATTTGTGTGTCTCTAACCAAATCAATAAAAGGAAATGCTAATTTTAGACACTGCTGTAAAAATTCATTTTGCTATGAACTTCTTAGCAGATGTTCCACTGATCACAGAAAAATCTAATAAGAAGGAAATCTTTTGTGGAGCACAAAAAATATTTCTTAAGAATTAGGAGCCACAAAATATGACCCTGGGAAAAAATAACACCATCTTTCTTGTGCTCATTGTTTAAGTGTAAACAGATGAAGTAAGAAAATGCAGAAAACCCCCCAAACAGTGTGGAGCCAAAGATACTGTCAGAGTTGGGTAAAAATAAATGACCAGCAGTAACAGGAAAAATATGCTGAGGGAGGATATCATCATGCATTTACATGCATGTATCCATATGCACATTTTTGGATCTAATAACAACAATACTGGATTGTAAAGTAAATATTTGGCACAGTCTGTCTTGAAAATTGCCATAGCTTTTCAAGAACCTTTAAATTCAAACTCTTCAGTTTACCTCAATACTTTTAGTTCAAGAGAATCAGACTCCTCAACATATACTACAGAAGAATATGAAATAATGAATTGTTCATGTCTTGAATATGATAATGTCTTGTCCTTCATTTTGGTGTCATAAAAGTCATGCTACATCAGTTCCATACCCTTCTGCAACAAGGACATGCAATGAGAAAATCCTAATAAATTGCCATGTAAAAAGCTAGAATAATCTGAATATCTGAATTGGAAAGAATTTAGGTTTGCATTTCGATTTTTTAAAATATTATATTTATTCATAAGTTAAATATATGAAACAATTATCATTAAAGGATATCCCATCTTTGCACTGATAAGATTAATGTGATTTTCTTAGTCCAATTTTCTGTTCAAAATCACAATCTACCATATAAAAAGAGCACTATAAATATACACATACATTCGCATAGATAATACAGAGGTATCAGGTACCAGTTGTATGAAATTATCTATCCTCAGTAGGCAGATTTGCTGATGTTTTCATAATTTACTTTTCAAATACTCAATTTCTGTTATGCTTCTTATATTCACTCTTATACTGACTCTTATAAAGGAAGGAGATTTTTTCATTACTTTTTAAAAATATTATTATTGTGTGATATTGTTCTGGATAAGATGAAATATGATGTTTACTTTGTGTTTGTGTACTTTTTGTTTTTATTCTACTTAAATGTGGGAATTCCAACTTTACAATGCAAAAGCAGCTTAGTTTAGAAAACCCGCACTAATGAAACTTTCAAACTTTATTATTATCATCTGCCGTTTTTGTTTTGGTTAGTACAAAGCCGCATTTTCAACAAGGAATTACTCGAAAATAGTCATATATTAATAAAAATTTAAGCTAAAACTTTGGCAACTCTTAGGTCATTAACAAACCGCACTTCAGTGGTGAGCTTGTTAAATAGCTTAAATGGCTTAATATTAGCTTGAGTGTTCACTCTGTCAGAACTGATGTGGGCATAGCTTGTGCTTTCTTTGTGATCTTCAACTTTCCATTGAAATTGGTGCTTTTAATTATTGAGTTTTGGATTTGGTTTGGTTTGAAGAGAGATTATTGCAGTTCTGATGTGTGATGTTGTTCTAAAGCCTCTTCTAGACATTAATATTAATATTTTCCCTGGTACTGTGCTAAGTATGCTGTAGTGCCAAATCTGTTCCATCAGAATTTATTTAATCTGCTTCCCTGAATTACACTCTTCCAGAGTATTTCCTTTCTTGCTCAATACATACCGTCATAATTTCATTATTGATCTGTCCTTTGGAGAAATAAATTCTAATCAGTGAAAGATACTGGGGACAGAAGATTAAGAATATGAACGTGCACACTTGTTTTTGCTAATTATTTAATGCAATTTTTTGTCTATAAATTAAATGAGCCCACTCATACTAGAATGTGAAAAAGTCCTCAGGCACTTCTTTGAAACCTTTCTGTTATAAGGCAAAATATATTTGGTGAAGTAACTTCTGAACTTACAGGACCAGGTAAATCTTGGCATTCAGTTAAACAATAGCAGTTTAAGCAGTTAAACAAAAACAGTTAAACATATAGCAACAGGGATACTGCTTTGAGACTGTCTTCACAGCTGGGGTGCAGAGCTGTGCATGTAAGCATTTCTATAGCAACTGATTAAAAATTCCACAGAAAACTCTGGTGCCAGAAACGACACAAAATTAACTTGAAAGTTTGAATGGCCAGACTACATACTTCAACTGAAGCTTAGAGTTTTCACACTAAGCCTACCAATCACCTTTCAGAAAGCTTAGTTGTATTGCTCTCACTTCTACCAAATTGTTCTCTGCAGCAATTTTGTTAGATACATCAGACAATTGCATGACTATGTTCTACAACCAAGCACAGAAATTTGAAGGTCTCTCATCTCTCTGTTAAAGTCCTTTTTCCATGCCATGGACCTACAGATAATGAAACAATTAGTGTTTATGATGTTTTCATGACCTGCAGCTTTCAAAGAGTCAGAGGTGTTAGAGAGAGGGGCTGCTCCAGAGAGTAGGGAAAAGAACCAGAACCTGGTTCCCCTGTTCCCAAAAACAGTGAGCTAACAGCTAGGTTGCAATCACATTTCTCTCTTGTTTAGAGACAGGATAGCTTTTCCTTTTCCTCAAAGTAGCCTACAGGCTTATTGTCCCAAAAATAGGTTCTTTCTCCTGGTGTCCGAGAAGCTGGGCCACAGGATGAGTAGAGATATTTGTTTATTATTTCATGTCTGTGCAGAGATGGGTGCTAGGAGGTAAATGCACAAAGCTAACACACCCAGTTACAGCCAAGCAGCATATTTATAGTTTCAAAAGACATCAGTAGACGCTTATCTAATTTCTGAATGTATGCCTGTTGCTGCTTGCGGCAGTAAGGAGAACAGAACTACACTAAGCTGAGTAGAAAGCAGAAGTGTGTCAGACTTTATTTTGATTCTAACTTTTATACAGAGATATATACATAATAGTGATTGAACAGTGTTGTCCCACCCCCCAGGGTGATTGGCTGAAGCCTTATAGCTCCAGTTAGCAAAACATAAGATTAGAAAGAGAGTAAAAATGTTCCAGTTTACCTTTGTTTTCCTACACAGTTCGTGAGAAGGAGAAAATTCTTAGGACTGCACGTCCACATATGCCTAGTTAATAGATATTGGACAATCTTTTGTTCACTTTTATTTAAAGGTACAATGCATTTTAGGTTTAGTGCGCATGTTCAGTGGGTAGAGGCCTTCATTTGGAGGTGGATAGCCTAAGATTTAGAGGTGTGTTTTTCACACTATAATGAGCAAAATTAATCTAAAGGACAAGATTTTAGCCAATTTAGCCAACTTGAATAAACCTAATGGTGCATTGCCAAATGCAGCGTCCTGTATCTAATTCAAGGTCCCTCTGTTCATGTTGTATCTTTACTTGTTTCAAAACTATTCTGCCATTTTCCATTTAATTGGTTCTCTACAGTATTTATTGTTCTCTATGATTCATTCTGCAAAATCTTTCCTTAAACCACTCATCTTTCATCCCAATGACTAGGGTTGTTTGAGGTGAAGGAAAAGTAGACTGGAGTTTCTTCTGAAGAGCAAGGCACACTGGTCTCCCACTTACTGAATAATTTAACCACTTGGTTTCAAAGCAAAAGGGAGTGGTGACTTCTTCATTCACCCTGCATCTTCAGATGGTTGTACTGTCATTAAGATACAATTAGATATATAGATGATTAATTCATTTTATCACAGGTATCTAACTTTTGAGTCTGGTGCTTAAACTGGGTGGAATGAATTTCAGAAACAGCAGTGGTTATTCCCAAATGGTAGGTACAGGATGTGCCTCCTGTGAGGCTTTCCCTGAGAGGCATGTATTTTGCCACTCAATAACAGTGAAAACAAGGTCTTGACTTTGAATTTATTTAACTCCAGCAGCTAACTTTTAGGCACTTCAATACCATTTGTGTCAGGATCCGTGTATTTTTTGGAAACAGCAGCACATTACTGCCAGTCAAATATTTAACATTGTAGAACTCAACAGAAGTGTAATTTATATGCTACAAAAGTGCTCATGGTGTAAATTCTAAGTGTCCAGTTCTGTATTCATGATCAGCTTGTATTTGGACAAATTAATGCTCAGTAAATGGGCATTTTGCCTTGAGAAAGGGGCCTCTAATTGCAGTAGCACAGGAGTGGTGGTGCTAAAATACTTCCATCAGATTTATATTCTTTTTTTGATGGTGCAGGTAATATTTATCATTTATTTATAAATATAGTAATTAGTGGCAAATTTCTTCTTGATAGATGGTCACCTATGCATATGTCCATCCCCTAGCCCCAGTGAAGACAGTGAATCATACACTGAATCTTACTCATTTGAATTGTTGCATCAAGAGTAAGGTAGCAAAGGTTTGCATTCAATTAAAGTTCATAATTCAACTTGAAAAAAGCTAGATTTTGGAGGAAAAGTTAAAACAAAAAGAACTTCTACTTTTTATAAAGCAGAATTATATATTTTTAATTGTTAGCATATCTTTTAAGCTTTTCTGCACCTTATGTTGTTTTGATGGCTTGCTGTTACTTCAAGGGTGGATTTTTTTTTCTACACAAATGCTCTGTTACCATAATTATTTTCACACGTGATAATTGTCCAGCGTTTTAAATTGATACAAAGGTATATATTGCTGTTATACATTCAATGTGATTGCATATATTTCTGCATTTCAAATTGCTACTACCCCTGAGATATTGGCCTCCTTGTCAGGTATATCAAGGACTTTGTTAATTTGGCCAGCCTCGTTATCTGATTAATTTCATATTCAGTATTGTATTACTGGCTATATATCTATATCTATATCATCTATATCTATATCTACATCTATATTCTGACCTCAAAAAACTGAGAAAATTTCCTGAGCTGATGTTTTAGAAGCCCTTTGAGAATGCCACTACAACCTCAACCATGCATTTCCTTTTAGTATTTTTGATAATTTTTCAGCACCAGGTAGTTTTTCTGCATTGATTAAAAAGACTTTTAGGTTACCAGGTTTGTCTTAGGATTGCTAGGCCAGGAGATACCTTTATTGTGAATGTCTATTTTAATTTGAGCCATGATTAGAAAATGCTTGTACTCCTAGGAGAAAGAGAAATGTGTACTGATGAAAATAGAAATTAATAAATCTCAGAAAAAGGTAATTATTCCTTAGCTTGATTATATCAATCTGGAATATGATCTTACAATGTATACTCATAAAAAAGCAGCTAAATTTATTCAGTATTTCTGTCAATATTTTTATAGCAGATGCTAAACAGAGTATGGTAGTTGCTCTCTAATTATATATATTCCTTTTTTTTAAAGAGTATGTAAGCCAGTATCTTGTGTCTTAGAACAGAAAAAAAGGTGACATTCTTTGCTATTTTAATGTAACATTATTAGAAAACATCCTAACTTTATAGTTTGGTTTAATCTTTTATGTTACAATGTACTGGATGTTGGAAAATAAAGAAGTTGCTTTAATAGAAATATTGCACGTTATTAATTTTTAATCATAAACTGAGACGCCTGACCAAAATGTGAATTTTTTTCTGTTAACTTTATTTCAGCAGCAGGCAATGCCTATATATTTGAAACAGACATTTGTACAATATCCATTTGTAGGTCAAGATTAATTTGAGACTGTGAGGCTTGGATGCCTATTAGGAAAGGAAACCAGCCCTTTACCACTGACTACAATTATTCTGAGTGTTTCTGCAGATTTATCTTTCTTATTTAGTACTGGAGCAGAGATAACCTTAAAGATCCAGCACTGTCATATTATAATCCATTTATGATAGATGATGATGCATTGGACCAATTCTCAAAAGGGCAAAGTAAACTGTCTAGGTTAGTAGAATCTGCTTAATCTTTTATACTCTGCCTTTTCATGACTGTCTCTGCATAGCAATCAGGATGGAAGAGAATTGCCAAGTCACCTGCTCCTCAGATCAGAAGGTGATTGTGGCTTTGAGTAAATATTAAGCAGCCACAGCACTGCCTGGTCAGAAAGAGCAAGTGTACTAGCCTTTTACATCTTGAAGATCTTGGTCCTCATGAAGTGCTAATGTTTGACACCTGGAAGAGAATGCTGTTGCTTCCCTGTGGACACCACATCACAAACTGCCTTTCCATATAATCTGTATAATTTATCATAACCTCTCTTCAGAAGAATCCTGGAGCAGGGTATTGATAATACAGGTGAGGGATAAAATGCCAGCCTCTGTGACAGCTGGCATTTCTTGTACTTTGCCCTATGACAGAAAATGATTTTCTTGAAGTTATACCTCTAATTACTTTTGCAATTAAAAACAAAGACATGCTCAGTAGGGAATACTGTAATGTAGTTTCTTCTTAAATGTGAACAAATTAAGCTTTTATGGAGCTGAAATCTATTTAATTTCTCTTACAGAAATAAAGAATTATGTGAATGCTTTGAAACACTAAGAATGAACATAGTGCTTTGGAAGAGCAATACTATTGTCTCGATGGAATAAAAATGTGTACCATGTTTGCTTTAGACTGTAATTAGATCCTAAAGATAACTGTGATTGTACTGCATGAAAATACTCTGTTTATCAAGAGTATCTGAGGGCAGTAAGATTGTAAATGAATAGCTTTAGAAAATCATGAAATTATATGGCCTGCCTAGGCCATAGGGCTATTGTTTGGATCATCAACCAACAACTGCTCAGAAAAAGTAGTCTTAATTAAAATCTCACTAAATACTGGGACTGCCTAGTCCATTGATTCACTTTCTTTTGTGATGCAGACGTGTCACTCTGCTGTTAAGCAGCAGTGAGACAGCATACTTTATAAAGGAAGCAAGTTCAGTTCATCAGCAACACTGTAAATATGTTCAAATACTTTACTTCATGAAGAGACATGTCTCAATACTGTGAGGCGCAGACATTCTGGAGAAAACAGGGCTCCCTCTGAATAAACAAACTGAAAAATGGAGCATTAAGATCCCACTGTGGTGAATGATCTGATGTCCAGTAACAGTTGTCTGTGCTTTAGATGTTCCTTCAGTGGGGGCAATAATAGCGTCACTTGAATCTCTCTTACTGCTGTTCTAATTAAATAAGTGAAAATTTATTGAGTCTAGAGTTTCTTACCAATGTCAAATTTGGTTGGCTATGGACAATGACTTTAAAAAATGGTAGGATTTTCTTTTTTCTTGAAAACAGCTGAAGAGCAGCTAGAGAAAGGTCTTGGCATATCACTTGCTTAGGAAACCAAGCTAAGAAATATACTTTTTTGTTCTAAATACAAGCAGTAGCAAGCTACAGGAAAAAGCGAAGACAAGTTCTTAATCAGTAATTCCTGGCTAGTATTTCTTGGAGAAAATCCAGCGTATGTGTGCAGCAGTAGACCAACCAAGAAGAGAATTCTTTTCAATTAACTGCAGTAAAAGAGAAAATCTGAATAAAATAAAATGCAGCCCTAAATATGCATGTACTCTGTGTCTGCTCAGTTTGATTATGCAGCCATGCTATATTTATTTAACAGTGGCAAGCTACTCTCATACACTAACTCCAAGTGTAGCAAGTAGCTGAATTCTTAAATACTTTATTTCTTTTTGTATGAGTGTTTTAGAAGAGTTGTTCATGACATTGCATGGTATGAATTTATATTTATAAAGGGTTCAGCTTAAAATTACCGTCGCCGTTTGGGTGTTCTTTAAAACACCATGCAAGTAAAGAAGAGTTCTATTATTTCTACATTCCATTGCATCAATTTTTGCTTGCTAACTAAAATTGATTTGTATTTATGTTCGCTTTTTCTACAACATCAATCCATAATATATACTAGATTTCTGTAGGTATGATAGTAATATTGTAGAGATCATCTTACGTATTTCAGTAGGTTTACAGTACTAACTTCAATGTGGTCATATGTAAGCCAAAACCTTTTAGAATGAAGCTGTATGTGGAAATATATGACAAAAGCCTCATTTCAGAGTCATTAATTGGATAAAACAGGTTTAAAAGAAATATCAATGGGTTTGACTTTTGAATAATTTCCTAATAATTACATGCTATAAGGTTGGGGATTTCACTGGGTCTTACAAAGTCTTAGAATACCATAAGAATTATTATAAAAGGTTAAGGTAATATTGGAAAGATGAGAAATATTTTGTGAAAATAACTATTCAAAATTTTGGTTAATGTGCATGAAGAATTCAGCTTATATGGCTATCAAGATACATAAAATGTGTGTTAATATTTGACTAAAAGTATTTTAATTTTTTGAATGATGTTTTAAATCCCCTTTTCACTAATAAAAGCATATGACCTAAATACACCTATGTATGAGACAAGTACCTTCTGCTCGCTCATACAAATATTTAAAAGACATTTAAGAAAAATTTTAAAGAATACAGAAATAGAAAAGACACAAGAGAGTTTTCCAAACACATACTTTATTATTTCAAAGTCCTTTATATGTATCTAGAAAGATGGGTAGGTGTGTTGCTTTCAGAGAAGAGAACTAAAAAGAAGATACTGACCTACAAAATTATTCATACAGTGTTTGCAAATTCTAAATATTAGAAGAACAGAAAATCTAGGAACTACTCATTATAACTTCCCTTTGGTTTTCATTAACATTGCCTTCACCCAGGAAAGCTGTGACAGAACTTTAACCTCAGTCCTTTAGTCCTCAAAAAAACTTATTGTTAAAACCGAGAGTAATCTCAAACTTCTGAAGCTGCATTTGTTATACTTTGTCCTGGTAAGATTTATTCCAAAGTGACTCAAACTGACACATTTTCACATCTAATTTCTCCTCCTAAATCAAGAACTTGAAATATTTTACACAAAGTATATATTGTGATTAGCAGAAATCTCTGCTTTAATCCTTATTTGGTAATGCATTTGCTCTCAAGACATTACCAACGCATGTTTGCACGAGTAACTGACACTGGTCTTGAGATGGAGTGATACTTTTATTACTTTGTAATTTTATTCTGCAGACTATGGGTACATCACTGTACTTTTGCAGACCTACCTTTACCTAGCTCAGGTTCCACCAATCGAATGTGGTATTAATGAAAGAGCTCTGTCCACTGAGAACTACTTTAGATTTTACAGCCCATGCTAAAATTACTGTTTGTTGCCACAAGGATCTGAGCCAAGAAATTAGAGGTAGCCTGAATATGTGTGTCAGATTCACCCCATTAATCTTTTATTTGTCATATTTGTCACAGGATAGCCTTGGTATCCAAGATAATTTAATTTTTACTGGTGGGATGTTTTTGATATCAGAAATTTTCAGTATCATCCTGGGTAATTACAGAATTTACTTCTGCCCTTTTCCTATTGTTTACAGAAAATAGACTCCTCTTGTCTCATTTAGAAAGACGAAATATACATATTTAATATCTGAACAAAGAAAGGGGAAGATGAGTTCTGATCACAATGCCTTGGGGGAAAAGTGACTACCTCATTTATGTTCTTATGCTTCAGTTTAAGTAACTTGTTTTTCATTGTTTCTTACAGTTTCTTATTCACATTATAAGAGTGTACTTTTCAAAGTACACTTTTCTGTTATGCTGTATATAGAATAACAGCCCATTTGGTCATACATTCCAAATACTTTTGTATGTCATGTATTGCTGGTTCTATGCATTTGCCAAGAAGGGATTCTCTGAGACCTAGTGTCATACAGATTTTATAAAGGTTCAGAATGTATTCAGTGACCATCTGTCACTACATGTACAGCAAGCCTGATTTCAGTGCAGTTGAGATTCTGCCCAGGAGTATTGGAAACTGTGGTCTGGCAGTAAAACTAAACTGTCTGGCTGGTGCAGAAGATGAGGAAGTGAATGGGCACCAAACTGTTCAAAGCTCAGGCTCTGATGACTCATGGTGGAGATAGTTGGCATTTTGTGCATGACTCTGACCAGATAAAAGTGGGAGGGGTTGTGTGGTTGTTTTTTCTTCTTTTTCCTCTGACTTGTTGATATGATAAATTATATGAAATGAGGGAAACTAACCATCTGATGGTTCTTCATTAGTGGAACTACAACAGGGATACATACACCCAAGACTATGATAAGATTAAAATACAGACCTAGTCTCAAATTAAAATAAAATGCATGACTGTTCCATGTGGGAATTCCATGAAAAAAACCAAAACACCTAAAATAGCCAAATATCATCTGCTGAAAATTAGTGGGTTTTTTATATTTGAAGCAGCATAGTAAGGACAATTTGAAGTAAACTTATTTATGGTGGGCAACTTTTATCTCTTTCTGAGAATTGCATTCTGAGGGGTTTTGTTTTCCTTTTTTAAGATAAACCAAGACACTACCATAAGTTCAGCTGTTAGGACAAGGAAGGGAACTCCATTCTTATTTTACTCAGGTCAGCTATTCATAGCAAATGATCAAATATATTTTCAGGTTATTTGATTTCATAGTTTAGAGACTAGAATATGAAAACCTAAATCTGTGTCAGTTTCTGTGAAATGAGGACTTTGATATAGGATGTTAACACAAAATTTCATTTTTAGTCAGTCCAAACAACAATTTTGAAATAAGGAACGTTTCCTGTATTGTCTGAGGGAGATACAGAGACTGATGTTACTAATATTCTGATAGATGTATGTGTCCCTGGAGATTCCATGTTGGCAACCTCCTTCCTTGCTAGTTCTAACAGTGATATCTTAAGAGTAGCGGTGTGACAAACTATAGGGTACATATAAAAAATATGTAAAATGTTGTACATCAGCTTCTAAAACATGAGAGCTTGTGTGAATCAGTCACACCTGTGACTGGAAAGGATTGTGCACGCAAATTACACACTTATTTAGTGTCTTTAGCCCATTTGTATTCAGCCGAATGGCACTTGAACAGAGTTTAAAACCAAGAATGGAATTGAAAGTTTAGGAAGCAAGTGAGTCAAATGAAGGATTCCTTTCATTCCTTTCCACCAATCTTTTAGAATTGGCTATACATATTTCATGGCATAGGTATCAACTGTTGTATACTGTTTTTTCAGCCATGAAAACAATCATAATGATGGCTGTGCTACTCTCCAAGGTCATTAGTCTACTACTGTCATGTCTGTTTGAAGACCTTTACTCTGGAATTTAAAAAGCACAGATTTTTTTTTTAATTATTATTCTTTAGTAGATATATTGTTTTAAATACTGCTGTTGTGTTTCCAGTTCTCTGCATACACATTAATTACAGATGCAAGGGAAACATAGAATGACACTACTAAGTATTTCTTAAAAATACCAAAAACCTAAACCACTTCAGCTTGAGTTCATGTTATTCTGATTTTCTAGAAAGCTGGGTCCCAAGTTTCAATTTAACACTGCTCAACAGATCGTGTCTTAGGTTGAAAAAACATTATCTACTGCAGAATTGAAGAACATACTTTTTCAAGTATTAAGAGCGTGTGTATCTCCCCTATAATCAGCAAAAAATGTGTACAGAAATTGAGATTTTACCAGTGGTGATAAATCAAATAGAGAAAAAACATGACTGTTATGTTTTTCCAAGTTTCAGCACTGTTTTACCAAAATTTTAAAAGAATATGTACTTAAGAGCATGACACACTGACTAAAAGGTAGCTAGAAGGACCCTCTTTTTATGCCAAGGCCATTTCTTCCTGCTGACTACAGATTACTTACAAGTTATTAAACAGAGGGAAATAGACTAATGCTAAAATAATCTAGGCAATACACTGCCTGAATCGGGAAACTGGGAAGAAAACTCAAAGCCTTGAATGCCCACAATACTTAACAGTGTAATCACAGGATTAATTCTAACATGAAACAAAATATTTCAGTGGGTTTCTAAGAAAAAAACCAGAAATTCTGTACAAAATTCAGCTATGCATTTTTGGGAATGGAAACAGCCACATCTAAGCATCTGGCATCACTTCCTTGGAAGAGAAAGGAAACTGAATATGCCTATTGAATGGTAGAACAAAATACCTTTTTTTGCCAAATCCAGTACAAATCATCAGTGACAAAGCAAAGTGCTTTCAAACGCTTAGCTAGAGCCCACTAAGACTTATTTTAATCAGATGTAAGGAGAAAGGAACAATATCAAGCTGTTATTTCATGTTAATATTTGCTCCTATTAGCTAAAACCCACCAAGCAAAACCCCACATCGTTTAAAAAAAATTAATTTATTAAACTGTGTTGCAATTTGTCACAGAGCTGTTTCACTTCATTCTAGTTTTGATAGGAACACTTGGAAACCATTGTTGAATCTGATTACCAACAGATAATGATTTGCACTCAGGTCAGTTGTACTGTCTAGTACCTGAGGAAGTCTTTTACCTCTAACTAACTCTGTTTACGGTAGTTTTTAAGGTAAGCAGGAACTAAGTGTTCTGAAAGCTACTGAAATTTATTATGGCTGAAATGCAAAAAAACCAAATCTCACAGCACACTATCCATGCCTCAAAAAACATATGGATATAGATGAGAGTATAAGTTTCTAACAGGAATGGCACATTTCGATGCTCTTTCTCTGTGTTTGAACCCATGAAGATAAAAAGCTGCTGCAGAATAGACCAAAAGAACCAAGGACATGAATGTTTCTCTGTCTTGTGGGACAGAGAAACATTCATGTGAGGAGCCTAAGGCTCAGGAGTATTAGTAAGAAAGGAGGGAAACTGGTGAGTGCTTACAAAATAAAATATTACTATGCTAAGAATCTGAATCTTTCTCTTGTCTGCTGCTTTTAAACAAGCTGGGAAAGACATGCCCAGGAAAGCAACTATTGCACCCCACTGAAAATAATAAAATTTGTGTATACTACATCTTCCTGCTTCCAGTGCTCTCCTCTGACAAAAGCCAAGACTAATAACAAAATTTTCATCACAATTTATAGTATTTCTGACCATATTTAATTTCTCTTGTTCTAGAACAGTTCTAGGAATATCACTGAGTGGGTACTGAAGTAGTTCAATTATCCCCCTGTAAGGAACAAGGAAACCTTTATTTTAGCATTGCTTCCAAATACTTTTGAAGTTTGTTAAAAACAAACAAAACCGCCCAAAGGAACACAAAAATAATGAACCCACTCCCCTGTCCCAGCCTCCCTTATAACATTGCGGTATTTCACAGCTTCAGTATTAGCAGTTCTAATGAGTTATTTAGTTACTTAGGTAAAGAGAAAATGCTTTCCCTTTTAGTTATTTTTTCCTTAATTTCAAGGCAGTCTTCCTTTCACTCAGAAAAGTTTTCTTTCTGTCCCATCCCTGTAGGGAAATACTTTGACATGCCTCTCTCAACTCTTCCCAGCCTTAAATGATGGCAATTCCATAGGCTGTAGCTCTCTTGTGAGGCTTCCCTGCTGTCAATTTGCCTTTTTTTTTTAATCTGGTAAAACATAGTGGATTTGCTGCCTTTTTCATTATAAAAGTAATGTTATCCATGAAGTATCCTTTTACTTAAATGATTTTTTTTTCTTCATTGCATTCTCTGTGATCCATTTAAAAATCAGTTTTTGTTAATGGATCTATAGCCTCTGAACATATTTTCTAGCCTATTTGATAGTATTCTCTGATCACCTCCTCCTTTCAGGCACGATAAAAGGAGTAAAGGATACAATCAGAATTAGTGGGACTGGAACAAAATGTTGAGATTTCTGTGATGATGAGAACTCTGGGACCATTCTCCAAAGGCTTCTCTCTTCTGGGTGGTTTGCATTCGCATACAGACACCATCTAAGCTTCCAAAAAACTCACCTGCTCGTTAATGTAGCTCTAGGAAGAAAGCCATTAAGAGCCAAGACTGTTAGCAGAGAGCATGTCAGGCTTCTTCAAGCAGTACCAGTGCATCCCTCCTAGTCAAGCATCTGACTCATGGGGTAGTCTGAAGGCTTTGTAGTATGTGATGGCATGACTAATGGTGTGGTTTCCTTGCTTTTTGTTTCACCTTCTCCTTAAAAAGTGAATTACGTACAAGGTGCCTTTGCTGGCAATGTATTTTTCTAACATTTTGTTTTGCCTTCATCTCCTCTCCACAAAAGGAAAATTGCTTCTATATTAAACAAATCAGGAGATTTGTGACACTCAATTGTTGAGTGTTAATGCTGTTGTATCAAACTGTTTCCCACAAAAGGTTTAACAAATAAAGTAGTTAAAATATCTAATGCAATCTCCATATTATATTACTGATTACATTTAAAGTAGGAACTAATATGAAGAGGCCTGGTGTTACATTAAATTGCATCTCAGTTTTACTCTAACCATTGTACACCATTTGAAGGCTTGCTACAACACAGAGAGTTCATCAGTTTGTCCATGGTCCTAAAGTGCAAATCATAATGATTTCTCTGTGCCTTCATGAAAGGATGCAGAACATCCAAAGGTGTGAAAGATGGCAGTGACAGGACTATGGCATACTCAGAGAGGGGCACATGCCTGGCTTTGCACTGCTGCTGTTACATGATACACTAAATCTCTCACCATCACCAGCAAAGAGCTGCCTTGCAGAATGGGATCACCAGGGAAAATGGCAGACTTGTCCTGCTGTCTTTGTACATTCACCAGGGTGAGCAGGGAGACTCCCTACAGCAGATCTGCCTTTTCATGTAACCAGCCCTGCGACTGCATAACAAATTTTCCTTTGAGCCTTCCAAAGCTGCAGACGTGTTGAGAGAGTCCAACAGTCAGAAATATGGTCTCTCTAAATTTCTTCCTATTTCAGTTTCAGAGGGGGAACTTATTCTCAAAACTTGGTAATATCCTGGGGAATATTATGATGCAGGACACAGCAGAAAAAAGCTCATACTCATGCATTTATATTTGTACTGGGTAGTATCTGTAAAGTGAGGCAACAGCCTACAGCAGTAAACAGTGAACTTTCTAGTCCACCAGCTCCAAACACTTTGAACTGACCAATTTGCTAAGAAAACAGTAGCGTTTGCCGCAAATATTTGCACATATTTGATACGACAAAATTACATGTGGCTGAAAGACTATTGATTTTCTTTCTTCTATGCTTGTTTGGATTCCCTAGAACAATACATTGCACATAATGTTTTGGGGCTTGTCCCTTCTGGGAGTCCATGCTTTTTCAGATCAGACTGAGTAATTTTGAAAGCTGTTGCTGCTTTATTGATTTTCTGCCCAAATCCATTTTGCTAAGTAAACTGATACAGGAAGTAGGGCTTGTGTTCATCTCACAGACACAATAGCCAAGCCCTACCCCTTTCCAAAACTCCAAGGCTTTATAATTTTTAAATCTGATTTTTATTAGACCTAGGTGACCTGTAAAATAGGAAAACCTCAGATCTGCTGGGTAAGATGGAATAAAAATAAACACATTTGCAAACCCATTTTCCCTTGCTACCTGCGTCCTTGCAGGGGTAAGTCCTTTGCTGTGAGCTTCTACTCCGTTAACTCAGACACTCACCAACCGCAAAATTCCTCCAGTCCCTTCATGTTTCATGAGGAAAGGCTTTTACCCCATTTCCAGAAAGACCCAGCCTGCCCACACCTCTTCCCACAGTGGGCAAGCCAGCCTGCTGTCCACTCCTGGGGCCCTGCTGCCTCTCTGGCTCTGGAAGGTTCCCCTGAGCCAGGGGACTATGGTCCCCCATGGCACAGGTGCAGCCAATTCAGCTGACAGTCACTCCTCCCACCTCATCAGCCCCAGTAAAACCCTCCCTGTTGCTCTGGCTGCTCTCCCTCGCACTCCAAGGGCAGAAGCTCTCCATGGCAGGGTGGTCAGCCAGGGAAGCGAAGTGGGGAGCTGTGCTTTTCCCAACCGGTGAGTTAGCATGGTCTGGTGACTGGCTGTGCAAGTGGCTGCCAGGGCACACCAGGCACGTGTTTTCCCAGGCCTGTTCATACTCCTGAACTTTTTTCTGCTGCTATGCTTCCTGCCCTGCCTGCTGGCACTGCTGGAGCTGCTGGTGCTTTTTTGCACGGGTGGAAAGGGGCACGGGGCTGCATAGCCCTCGGTGGGCAGCAGGCAAAGGCATCCTTGAAAGCCCTGAGACCAGGGCTCAGTAAGCGGCAGGGTTTAGGTGCTTTTATAAAATGTATATATATCTTATTTATTTTAGTAATAGTGAGAGAAAGAGCAGTTACCATTCAGTTTGCGGTAACTAAGGTCGCATTGTTCTGATGTCCCTGACTTCTGTTCCTATCAGAACAGAGGCATCTCACAGTGATCAGTGCTCTCTGGGGAGGCTGTTCTAGGGGCTGCCCCACCGAACCACCTTCACACACAAGTAGTGCTCTCTTAACAAGCTGCTGCATAGTGGTGATTGAGCCTCTTTTTATACTTGTGTGGAATAGTTATGAAAGAAATAAGCAAACCATTCATAGAGACTGGGGGGATAAATATTCCCTCTTTGAAGTGTAGTTAGCTCAAATGAGTTTGTATGGTTTATTTTTATAGGTTTACAAGGATATGCTGTGCTGCATTTCTGTTCTTACGATGCCAGGTGCCAGTTCAATACTTTAAATGCACTGCATAATTTTAAAGATAAACTCTGTATAACTTTTGTGTGAAACTTTTGTAATAATGGTGGATATTGATTTCTACATTTTATATGGTCATTATAAACAGCCATGTGTGTTACAATGCTAAAAATATTCCACGCTACTGACTAACAGTGTTTTGCATAGTTACTGTGTTTTCCTGGCTTGGTGGAGAATAGCTCAAACTTCTGAGATGTTTATTTGCATTCCATGAGTACTGATTTAGGAATTTCATGGCATTTAATTAATTTTGGTTTTACCTACAAGAAGGTTGAATTAGTTTTGTAAGCCTCCACTCATTTCAGATCTCCTGAATATAGGAATAATACTGCTGTTTTAAAGTTCAAGCTGTATCTGGACCACAGGACCATTCTTAAAAATCATAGTGGTGGTTTTTTGTGGTGTGGTTTTTTTTTTTTGG
>VZTG01008729.1:121366-162662 GCA_013397845.1 Melanocharis versteri | reverse complement strand
TTTTGTTTTGTTGGTTTTGCTTGTTTGGGTTTTTTTCGGATTTTTTTGTTATGTTTTTTGTTTTGTTTTTTGTTTGTTTTGTTGTTGTTGTTTGTTTGGTGTTTTTTTGTTTTGTTATTTTTAATGGTAAAATATGTCACTAGGGATGCATTTGATTTTATGACCTGATCTCTTATGTAAAAGACTGTAGATGTCTTAGAGATATTTTGGTTAAATTAGCATGCCAAAGAGACCTGGATTTAGAAATTTTTAGATTTGGTGCTTTTTAATTAATTAAAAACATAAAATGCTAAGAATCATCAGTTTATTTAACTTTGACTAACTAAAAGCATCAATAATGATGTTTGAATTAGAAAAGTATAAGATCACAATACTTTCAAACCAAGAACGAGTTCTTGGCACTGGGTTGATAGGATTAAATACCTTATTTTCAGACCTAAAGCAATTTCTGCAATGTACTGTACTAAGTCCCTTGTCTTATGACACGTATTTGAGTTTTTACCAAGTAAGTGTAGCTTCTACAAAAATAAGGTGTATTTTTTTATATATAAAAAACATTTTTATGTACTGTTGTTATTCATCATTAATGGTAAGGGGCATCCTAACTTCTTTACATCAGCTTGTTTTTTGAAGTCCTAATTTTCTGTAGGTTCATGGTTGTGATCTTGTCAGCCAAGTTTTGGGAAACCAGTTTTAAAATCAGTAATCTTATGCAATTACATATGCAGAGTTGAAACAAATCACAAAATGTCTGCATATTGCAGGATAATTTCATAAAATCAATTTCCTGAATGAGCTGTCATGCAGAATGTACAGAAGTGCATACGAGGGAAAAAGAGGTTTCTGAGAAGGCACCAATTGCTTCTCTCAGTAGGTTTCCAATTGGCACACTGTACAGCTTTCTTTTAAAACAGCTGTTTAGAAAGCTGCCTGCTGCTTCAAAAGTTTTAACTGAAGCCGTTTTTAAGGCCAGGTCCATGGTTATTTAAAAAAAAAAAAAAGAAACAAACCATCAAACTGTAACCTGAGAGAGTATAATGGCTTTGTTTAAAGGATGGAGAAATCTGACTGGAGATATTTGATGGCACCACTACTGTGTGGCATGTGACAAGAGCAGGTAAATGTGGGTTACAGTCAGAAAGGATATATTTTACTTGCTGCCATGGGTGACATCAGTAGTTACAGATATTTTTCTTTCAAATGTATGTTTGCTTTTTTTGTAAGCTATATAGAAATAAAATGGAGACAAGAACAGATTCTGAAATAGAAATAAGGGAGACAAGGAAAGGAGAGCATGGATTCCTAACACTGTTTACGAGTGTGGGTGGACATAGAGAAGTACAGAGGTGTTTACTTTTGTGAGTGGTTTCAATTTAGGTGATTCAATAATTTCTTAGAACAGTTTTTTAGGGAACAGCTTACAGAAGGGTGGGAGGAGAACTAGTTTTTGAATTGCCAGTGATACTCCCTTGTAACATATCTGCTATGTATGGTCACAGTTAAGGTTTTGACCAGCTTGAGCAAAGTGGGGAGAGAGTGTCAGAGGCAGAAAAGTTTTTTCATCCACTGAAGGAAAGAGTGACATTACCTGTCAAAGTTCTTAGCTAAGGTTTCACAGCTTCTCATCTCGGTGAAAGCCTAAGCTTAACATCAGTGGGAGGTTTCAGTCAAATGAATGACACGGGTCTTTGCTTTGATGAAAGTCTGTTTGTAAAGACTGCTTTTAGGGAGAAGGAAGATGGACTTGAGGTGGCCAGGGTCCAGCATCAGATAAGTTTTTCCTTAGCTGGGGAAGAGAAAATGACTGTGAAGCAGGTGACCAGCTGGCACCTACTGGTTGGCCACAAGACCAACCAGTTACTTTGATGTATGAGAAGAAGGTGGACTGTGGTCGTTTTAACATTTAAACGTTTCGATCTGTGGATTTCATAAGCCACTCACTCTTCTAATTATTATAAATGTTTTTGGCCCCTAATTTCTTTTAATTTGATTATTTGAGAGGACATACTTAAGAACTTACACTGCTTTCAAGTGTAATTATTTTAGTAAAAAAATGCTAAATTTACATATTTCTATGAATAAAATAAAATTTTGTCTTTTTGTTTGCTTATGTATAGGACTCAGATTTTTATTAGTCAGTTTCCTTTTTCTTTGTGTCCGGACAGGCCAGCAAACATAAAATTTCTCTCTCACACTTCCTCCTCTCCCACTTAAAATGCAGTGACAAAATTATTCCTCCAAATCCCGGAGCTGTGTAGAACAACCATCTGCCCATCTAGAACAGCTTTCTGTTTCTATTGATTGTTGACTTCACTCATTTATAGCACAAAGCATACTGCAACATTTTCTTTTCCAGAATGATATTGCATTATTTACATTTTTTCTTCTGTTTTCTCAAGAAGTCATGGGTACAGAGCTGTGTTATGCATTGTAATACCATTGGTAGAACTGATTTAGCCAACCCATTTGCATTTCTGAAATAAAACCCATGTCTTTGCATTCATTATTGCTTAATTTTGATAGAAAATAACCCAGAGAGCTAATTTTCTGGTAGTTCAGAACAGTTCTTTTAACTTACCACTGCAGCATCACAGGGATTAGTGAAGTTGGACCATAAAACCAGAGTGAGTAGTATATGTAATATCCTGCTGGTCTGTAGTGAACTACAAACATTGTGATGACCCTTAATAAGAACTAGTGTTTTTTCTGCGCTGTCTGAGGATCATCAGTGTAGTACGTTAAGAGGGAGAGAAGCTGTAATACAAAAGGTAATTTCTATATTTCTAATGAAAATGGCCACAAATAGCTGGATTTCCCCACTTCTTAAAGACTTCATTTCTATATTCTGTTGCAACTCTGTGTAGAGAAGCTAGAAGATATCTTAATCTCAGAGCACCAGGTTGTGCCGCTGCAGCCCCTGTGAGTGAAGTGCGTTCTCTAGGCCAGGAGTACAAACCAAGCCAGGGATAGGTAAACAGCCAGTTTGGCTTGGTGCATTTTCAGGTAGAAAACGAAAGTCCTGTCATGACCCTTGTCTGCCCCTACTGCCAGCACCTTGTCCTAGCTCTGAAAGTAGCTGGGTTCTGAAGCTCCTCTGAAACCCAAACGCTCTTAGTGCTCTGGGAGTCAAAGAGTGGGGAAGGCAGTGATTTGTGCTGCAAGGTGCTCCTCTACTGTGCCAGGTGAATCTGTACTCAGCATGTCTGTTGTCAGGCAATGCCTGACATCTATAGAAACAAACACCAGTTCACCATGAATTGACCAATAAAAAAAAAATCATTAAATATCATTAAATGAAAATCTAATTTCTTTTGTCTAAAACTCATAGTATGTATTTAGGAAAAGCTGAAGTCCCTTGGTATACTCTTAATTAACATTTTTATACAGGTAATGGATAAATTCAGGAATACTTAAATACACAAACTGTTTTTTAACTAGTGGTTCAGATTTTTATGAGAAATTGGTTTATGAAGGTTGCAAAACAAAACAATATTGCCACCAGGAGCTGAATTCTAGTAGTTCGTATGTAACAACCAAGATGTATCAAGGCAGTGTTTTGCCAGATTTTGTATGCTTCTTAAGTATTATTAGAAGTTATTTCTCTTAGATATCACAAAATCCTTAAATAAAATTACATGATTAAATAAATTTTGAATAGCTGCTAACATTGGGTTGTTAACATTGTTAGCTTGCGTTGGGAATAGCGTGGCTGGAACGCCCTTTGTGTTTCGTACCCCTGTGATCTCCACAGCTATGGTTAGGAGACAGCTCGTTCAGTTTTATGTTAAAGCAGGTGTTCTTCTGGTGTATATCCTCAGCTGCTCAAAACTATGTGTAACAGCAGAAATGGCTGCTGATTGCCAGAATCGAGAAAACATAAAAAGCAGCATAAAACTATGATTTTGATTGAACAGATCCATCAAATATCACTTTGGATTTGAAGTGAGTAGTAGGATATGTATGTTCCTCCATAAGCCTTAGGAATAAATTTTGTGCAGGAAATGTAATTATGGATATTGACATCAAGAGTTGACATTCTGGAAATCCCACTGCTTTTTTACAATAGTTTTTTACTGTCCAATCCTTATATAACAGAATCAAATAGAACTATTAAGGAGGAGAAAATTTTAAAAGCCCACTACAAAACACCAGCAGTTGCAAATTCAAATAGATTAATGAACTGAACATTAACCATGGCACTGTGTTTTTAAATGCATAAATGTGTATAATTGTATTGAGAGTAATCGGAATGTGAAAATAGCATAATGAAGTTGATCTTAAGGCTAACATTTCATATAGCGTTTAAATGAAACAAATCAGTTTTATTTTGTATCTTGCATGCTTAATAGTCATTATTACAGTTGAAAAACTGAAAATTCTTGTGGCGGTGGGAATTTTGGGCTTTTTTACATTTATCTGTAATCAGTTACAAGACTTGTCTTTTCTTCCTTCATCCACCACTTCTCTCTCTTTCCATCCTCACCAGTTTTATCAATTCCCTGCATTTGTTTTGTTCATCTTCACCATATCTCTTCTAGTCGAAGAACATTATTTTTTCTTGCTGAAGTTTGTGGGCAGGTGTAGCCAGCAAATGAAGATATGTCACACATTTTAGCAGTTAATAATAGTAGTAAGATAAAGTGTTACGTAATTTAAAACATGATAACAACCCAAATATGGCATAATGTATTTTAGCTAGCTAGCCAGCTGAAGACCATATCTTTTTGTACTGTTATTTCTTTCAATAATGTTTCTCATGCTATAGATAAACCTCATATTATACATGTGTGTTTTGAAAGACTGTAATCAGTCTGTGGGTTTCTTGCATCTAAGACTGAGGACTCGATCACTGGACAATATCCTTTCCTTACTAACACATAATGCATGGTGTTTCATTTATAAAATGCAATATCCCTCATCTTTTTGAGTTACTTGCAACAGCTTTTGCCGAAGACTTTTTTATCCCTAGCTGATGATATTACTAAGAAATTGCAAACAATTATTGATGGTAAGAAAAAAAAAGTGGAAGGGAATCCAGAAAAAAATGGGATGGAGAATAACAGCCCTGCAACTCATTTTGTATATTTAGTTCTTAAATTTAGGATCGCATAGCAGTAGACTGTAGTCTCTGCTTTAGTTTTAATTCTCTCTATGATATATTTGTATACTTCTTGATTAAAATTTAGTTCACCAAAAATGATGATTTATGTCCAACATGAGTTTTGTATAAGTGATTTTTGTATTTCTTATCAACTATTAATATTGAAGTGAATATTTTAGTAACTTAATACCATTATGAGTTGTCATTGTCACAGTTGTAATCTTCCAAAGCTTGAGTAACTGTGAATAACAGAGACAAAAGAAATAATACCAACTTAGCAGCATTTTGCCCAGACATCTTTTGCCACAGATCTTAAAGAACCTGTGAATCTTGTAATGAGTTTTATCTGGAGCAAGGTTCTCTTCTTCAAAAAAGAAGCTTTAATCTTGACTTGTGAGCCTTCATGACTGATATATTTCACTTTGTACTTCCCTCTGCTGCCAAGGCTATGCACTATATTGTTGCACATGAATGTGCACCTGGATTGAAAGCAAAATCTGTTTTGTTTTTTATTTTTCCTCTCTTCATAGTTGTACCAGAAAGGTAAATGTTTATGCCTAATATTCCTCAAATAACGTTTTTTAGCTTTGTTTCTATGTGTCTATAAGAACTGAGTCAATTCAACTGTTCATGTTTTCAGTTTTCTACTAACTTGAAAAGCTGAATATTTATTGTGGAAAACTAAGAAATCTGTCTATGTGTGTTTGATTTCTTATGCTCAGTTGTCTAGTTTACAATGACGTGCATTTTTTGTACTGAAATAGTTATACATAAATATATACATATTTTTTGTATTTAAATGTGCAAACTCTTCTCTACTACCTTCTCATCTATACTGCCCGACCCTGTAAAATCATGTTAAAATTATAGTCTTTTTGATGCATCTCATGAGTCTATTAATAGTTTATAGTTTCAGAAGTACACCTGCCTTTTTATTAATTAAAAACTTAGAGTGTGCATAAGGAAGAATCTTTGTTCTAACATGTATTGAATAAAATAGAGAATAAAATAATGCCAGCGTCTTAATCAGAATTCTACATTTTGGTCACATAAACATAAAACAATGCGTATGTCTTTACAGTAGGTTTGTTTGTTTTTTCTACTAAGTGCATTTCAATGTTTTTGAATTATTTCATTAATGTGTGTAGCTTATAACTGCCTTTTGCTATTGCTGTCATGTAATGATGAAAAAAATTTTACTTTATTTCATCAACTAAAGCCGTCAGTTTTCAAAAAATGCCAAAATCTAGGCATTACAGGTTCAGGTAGTCTTGAATCTTTGTCTCTCTGAATATGTTAATGTTTGTATATATAAACTTACACAAAAAAAGACCAAAACTGTTTAATGGCAGGTTAAGGACAGGTGGTAGAGTGTTTAATTTCATTTGGTAGGTTATCAACAGCGTGAGTCTAAAAAAATGTAAATCTAAAACAAAGGTAGTGACATCAGACATTCTATTAAGTGTGGTATAATGGTATTAATTAAATTTTATCAAAACATAAGTCATTCTAGAGGTATAAAAGCTGTCTTTTGTGTACGTTTTTGATAAAATCAAGAAATATGCCCTGAATCAGACTATTTTTCTTCTTCCCCAATTGATTTATTAAAATTTGAAGTTTCTTTTCATCAGCAGATTTACTGTCACACCTATGTGTAGAGAATTAGAAAGGTAAATAGATTCACATTTGAGTGCACTTCATAGTTGGTAATACATGAAGTACTAAGTGACAGAGCTGTATTATTGTACTGTGATAGTTTTTTCAAAATCTAATCTTTTAATGTTTTATTTAAATTCTGGGCTGATACGTTTTTAGTTTTGGCTGGGATGGATTTTGTGAACCAGATATATACAGGTAACACCAAGATGGCCATGATCCACCTCTGAAGTCTGAAGAATAGATCTATTGCATTATTTTGCTGGCAAAACAGGGACACATGCACTGCTAAGCTTATGTCGTCTTAGCAGGGGCAAAAAGTGCCCAGGCTGTTTCCTGGCTCACATATCAGAAAGGTCTGGTGCAGGCACAGTTCTTCACATGGCTGTGTTTTATGATCTCCAAGCTTCTTATCTCCCTTCCCCCCTTACTAGGCCTGTGAAGAACGCTTTTTAGGTCTTTTAGAACATTCTGTTTCGTGACTTCTTGAGATAGACAGAAGCAGTGAACTTTCCCAGACTGAGTATTCTTAGCCCTCCCCTAGCTGCAAGGTCATCTTGAGTGAAAACAATTCTAAAAACAACTCCTTCTCCTCCCCAGTCTTCCAGTTTTAACCCCTTTCTCCCCACATGTGTTAAGAATAACCAAGAAAATATGTTGCCAGGAACCTTTTGTTGAACTGGACGGAATATATTAGTAACAGATTATTTGGTATAAGGTACCTAAGTATAAGTATGATCAATTTGTATTTAAATGAAGAAATTGGATTCTTTATAATATTCTCTATAATACAAGCCATTCTTTTATTCCCAAGAACATATAGTTTTATATGTCAATTCTTTCTTCAAATTCAGGCTGACAATATATAATCTTTTTATGAATAGTTTGAAAGACTGGATTTTCCCAATCTAAATGATTCTATGACTATATCATGTTACTGAAGCAAAACTACTCAGTATTAATTTAAATGTAGGGAATCTGTATTATACATCCCAATATTACTATTTTTTTCTTTCCTTCAGAATTTTTGAAATGTAGGTAACCGTGCATATAACTACACTTGAGTGATGCAATAAAAGGAAAATTCACTCTTTGGTTCCTCTGGAGAGGAGCGGATTGCACAAAACCATAGGGAACAGCTAGAGTTGTCTGTCTCCAGATTATTATTGTGAATTTGTCTTGATTTAGGACTGAAAAGTATGACAATTTGATGGCTAATTTTTGACTGTCACAAAACTGCGACCTGGAAAAGTGATTGAATGGAGTTGTAAATGGTGTAAGCCAAAGAACATTCAAATATAGGTAAAAGTTTGAAAATAGAAAAATGTGATTGATTTTGAGTGTAGCAAGCAAAGTAGCTAGTTGTGTCATTGGTTTGAAAGCTTTTCAAACAATGTAGGCTAGTCTAATTATCAGAAAAGATTTGTTTTATAAGGAGGGAAAAAAATCAGCGGCACTGCATACTGTACTTAGTCGTTCAAGCTTACCTGAGCTAATCCTCAGTCAAAGAGAAGCTCATGTCACGATAAGCAATAGCAGCAATATATATGTAAAAGAAAGCTTATCTTCCATGGATTTATTTTTGTCTTGTAGAAGGGCAGTACATAATGAAATGAAGCACTGTGGCTTAATGCTCAGAGATAAGTAATGAGTTCATTCTTCAGAAATGTCTAAGTCTTTAGGGATTGCTGCGCTCAGATTTCTCTTGAGATTCAAAACCCACAGTGAATAACATATATATAAGAGTAATGTTCCTCAGTTCTTAACATTATGTTTTTATAGGTGAAAATGCAGCTTCTCTACTGTGTCTTTATGTAGGAGAGCTCTATGGAGGGCATACAAATTACATTCATGCTTCTATTAAAACAGAAATATTTGTAAGGGATTTCTTGGGTGTTTTTTTTATTCTCCAACTGTTACTTAGCATGACAAGCTGGAAAGAATGACAGGAAGCTGGTTTTGGAAGGTTGGGGAGGAACAGATGTTATGAAAGAGCAGTGATAAAGCTTAAAATGGAATATGCCTCAGGCATGGGGGGTACTTGTTCCTCATTCAGTATATTTAGGATTTTATAGGGGGCTTTCTTTGGATTTGTTTGTTTTTTGGTTTGTTTTGGTTTGTTTGGGGTTTTTGTTTTGTTTGTTTTGTGTTATTATTATTTCATTTGGGTTTTTTATTTGTTTGTTTTTGTTTTATTGTAAGTCTGTTTAGGTGTTTTGTTTCACAGAAGTCTAAACAGACAGAAAGAAAGGTGGTAATGTCTCCTGTCTTGTACATCTCCCTAACATTCTTATGTTAGAGAACACTGTTTCCTTTCTACATCTTCACTACTGCTTCACTACTACCTTTTTTTCAGACTTCCTTTCAGAAAAGAAAAGGCATTTGTCAGGTGTGTTCCGAACTGTGAAGGAAGATGTCTGAGACTGCATGGGGGGTATGTAGGGAGTCGAGTGGAGCCTCCCTTGCTCCACTGGAGCTGCCCCACTGTGAAGGGGTTTCAGTCTCAGCAGTTGAAGTTTCAGATGTTGGGAACTCCTGGAGTGGCTCTTAGATGGTCAGACAGGAAAGTTTCCTTAACAAGACGCATTGCTGAGCCTGTTTCTTATCTAGAGTCTGTTGTGCTTTGCAGCTGATTATGTAATTAGATATAATGGCACAAACCATTGTACAAAAATGGTCAGTAATCTAAAGATAAGGAAAAAACCACAAATGTTTACAAGATAGTGTATAGGCATAACGCTGTGGGATGAACAGTTCCTCATTGCTCTATTTTGCATTTTCTTGTTATTGTGTACTTCTGTAAAAAAACCTTAATGTTCTGTTAAGAACCTGTATGTCAGATGTTGTAGAAATATCCAGAGAAGCAAAAGTATTGTAGAAAAAGAGACGTAAGATTGTCCCAGTGATATTCCTCATTAGGAAGAACTGTATGAAAATTGCTCTTTTGGTTACTAATTGCAAGTATGAACCTTGAGCACATAAAAGTCTTTTGATCTCTGGCTGCTGGATACTCTCCCTCGAATTCCAGGTTGTGACCACACTTGATCTCTTAAAAAGAGCTGTAGAAGATCACAGCGCCCCTATATTGTCAGTGTCTTTCATACACTTTTGTAATTGCTACAATTTAGGCTTCAACAACAGCTTCTTATTTCATCTTTGATCTACAAGTTAGGTCTTCTGCAACTGAGTGTAAATGAGCAATGATGATAGGTTCTGTGCTGGTCTCATTTGCTAATACAAAGTTTATTTTAAAAATTTATGAAATGCAAGCCTTCTCTAGTCAATAAGCATTATTCGTAACTTACTCTATCAACTCTTGCAGAGTAGTTTCTTCATTAATTTTGCATTGAAATTGTAATGTTTTCCAAAGTATGTTGGATGTATAATGTTTGTCACTTTGTGAAGTCTATCTTACATAAAATTTTTGTATGTGGTTTAGAGTTTTTAAAATGATCAAACGTTTGAAAGATAGTCAATAGAAGATGCTGCTCTAGCTGGAAGAATAACCATAAAAGACAATGTGTCATTTTTCCCCCCTCCCTTTCCTAAAGAAGGAGAGCCTTTTACTGTTATTAACACGAGTGTCTAGAAAAAAGGATATTTAATTCCTATACATCTCTTTCAGACACCCCTCCTCTATCACACTCTTTAAGGACAATAAGTAATGAATTATTTACTAAATAATGCCATGTAATATTTTCCTGTTTTGTCTCCTTTCACTGAAGATGTATTGATTCCCAAATCAGTTCTCATTGCACTGCTCTGGCTTTCAGATGAAGCCTGAAACCCAAATCTTGCAGGTGTTTTCATATTAAGAGGTCATGGTTTTTGTTGACAATTACTCCTGCATGGCAAGATGCAGGGATTTGTTTCTTTTACGTTGAATGTTACTATAGATTATACCCAGAGTTAAATTTAGCCAGTTTCACAGTTTAAAATAAATGTTAGCCTTCAGCATTCATATTAGCTGAATAACAAGGGTTCAAGGGTCCAGAGTTTCTTCAAGAGATGCTTGGAGCACTGGGCACTGAAGAAAAAGCAACACTGATTATGCTATTGAAACTGTGAAGCTTTCTACTGGGGTATACCAAATCAAACATAACATCAAAATAGTTATATAACTAAATTTTTGACATTAAAAAATTTGCGTAGGGAGAAGAGAGATTTACCTTTGGAGACAGATTTTTATTTATAGTATTCCAGGATACTTTCTTGGCTTTATGTAGAATTTAGTCAAGAACTTAATGTAATACAATATGATGCTGAAATATTTTGGTTTGGATTTAGGTGCTATGGTGGTAGGAAGTACTGTAAACTTACAATATATTGTGACAGATTATTGTTGCATAATATTTTAGATATGTAGCTCATCCTGAGATATTTTCTTTTCCTAAATATGGCAAATTGTAATATCTCTTTCAGCTTCTTTTATGAAATGTGAAATGAACATGGACTATAATTTTTATCTTTGTAGGAAAGTAAGGGGTTTTTCTGCACGATGCTTGTATAAAGAACCTTAAATTCAGTACAAATTAATTCATTAAGATAGTCGCTATTAGTTTCCTCTCAGTGAAAATACACTTCTAGAGAATAGAGGAACCCTGTTTAGTGTTGTTTTCTCTCAGGCTTTTATTCATGATTTAATGAGGGAAATAAAAGTTATAACAACACTAGATCTCAAATGTATGCCTTAGATCTGATATCTATGTGCCCAGACATCTGCAAGAAACACATTTAAGCTGACTTTTATTTCTGTTTCTTAAGCCCGTTTGAGGAACAGCTCACATAGAATAATAATAGCAGATTTCATATTTAAGAAAAATACACTTTCAATTTAGTTTATAATGGTGCTTTAGGAGAAGCTCCTGTTATTAAACAACTCAGTTTGATTTATGACTGCAGTTTTCAATTAAGAATAAAGTGTTCTATTCATGTGTCAAAGGAGAGGGAGGTAGGAGAAGATTTTTTCATTGGCAAGTAATGAATGTGAGTAAGCACTTACAAGAAAACAGGGTATTGTACCTATATGCAAGTTTTTTTCTGGATTGAAATAAACATAGATTAAAATACACTTGAAATGCTGCCTGTCACAAAAAGTTTTGAGTTCTGTTTTTGTTAAATAGTTTAAAAGTGTGTACATTATAACAAAATAGTAAAAACACCATTTCGACTTGACTTACACTAATCAGTAAAAAGATGGTATATTTTGTACAGAAGAAACTGTCTGAATGCTTTGAGTATTTTTCAGAATGGTGTTTTTGTGCTTTTGAATGTTTTGGTCTATTATTGGGTCATAAAATAAAAATTCATTCTAGTATTAAAAAGTTAAGTTGCGTTTTATCTGTCATAGTATCTGTGTCATAGTATTTGCCCCTTTTCCATTCCTCTCCTGTGCCTTCGTAGACAGGTAGAAAGATTGTAATGTGGAGAAATAAATGAGAGGGCCCTCTGTTCAGAATCCCTGGATGTGTGTATGTCTCAGTATAAAGGAAACCTGTATGTATTCTAAGTGTAAATTTAATGAATGTAGAAGAACAGTTGTATTGTAAGCACTCTCACCTCCAAACTGTAGAATTTGTTGGGTTTTTTGCTTGGTTTGTTTGCTTTTGTTAGTATTTTTTGTTTTGTTTTGTTTTTTTTTCCCCTGGGTCAGGCTTATTGTAGAGGCTAGGGGATTAGAGGTATTCTGGCTGAAATTAAGGTACAAAAATACAGACAGAACATCATGGGAGGAAAGACCTAAAGAAGCAACCTTACAAAAGCAAAGTATTGTCTTCTTACTTACAAACTTTTAAATATTAAAAATTAAAGTTCATTAAAAAACAGACTATGAGAGCCTTAGTAAATCCTTAGCTGAATTGAAAGGTGTATTCTCCTACTTCTTCAGAGGGCTGAAAATTTTGGATGAATTATTTCTGCAGAATTTCTGCTTTAAAAATTACTTTTTGGTTTAATCAGCACTTCTTTAATCAGGAAGCTATTCATGGTGACCAGCACAAGTTGAGAGTGAGCCCTTTTACTTTCTCCCCTAAAGTGCCAGGCTGTCCAAAGGACGATGATCTGTAGTTGTTTAGCACTGTTTGTAATTTTCTGTTGTAAAACCTAACCAGTAAGCTGTGAATACTCCCACACAAGTTCTTAAAACTGAAAACTGAAATGCTTGCTCAGAAATGCACTGTGTTGAATGAGGAGTAGTAGGATTCCTCAGAATAAGAATAGAAGAAAAAGAATAGCACATAATTTGTGAGGTAGCCTCTGAAGAATGATGTTAATCTAGCCTACTTAGCAGAAAAGTAATTAAAATTCCATAATATGTGATCTTACCTCTTTTTATAAATTGCTTTTGTAAAATATCTTCTATTTGCTTCCTATGAAGGGGTGTGTCATGGACTTGCATCAGGCAGAGGCACCCTGCCTGCCTATCCAAACATTGCAATATTCTACTCAAACCTCTTTCACAACCTGCAGTGACCTATTGCTCGTTTTATGGCTTTCAGCTCCTGGGAGGAGTAGGTTAGAGACCATCGCAGAGGGATGTTCTGCAAAAGTGGTAACATTGAGTTAGATAATTGCAATTTATTGCTTTTAAGGCTGCCATTCTGACTTTTATGCACTTTGCTAGATCAGAAACAACTAGTGACAAAAGCTGTAACTTTTCCTCTGATTGCAGTGCATGAGAGCTGTTCCTCTTCAGTTTTTGTAGAGGAGTCCTGTGATGTTCCAGGTGGGCTTTGCTGGGACAATAGGTAAAATTTGAAAGGATTCATTGCACAGGGTAGAATCTTGTCTTCATTATAGTTCAGTTCAAATGATGCATGGTAATTAAATTGAAGGAATGATGAATCAATAAGACTAGACATCATTTGCAAAAAATCGTATCTGGTAATGGGACTTCCAGTTCAGCAAAACATGGAAATTGTTGTTTGAACATGTCTGTGAGCTTGTTTCAATCCTAAACAATATTTTCCAGAAATAGATATCAGTGGATTGTTTCAGTATTCCTCTGTAAGTCACATGTATGAACATGGAGTCAGAAGATTTGAGAAGTGCTGAAAATTAGCTGAATCTACATCTTATTCTTTTCAACATATACAGTAATAAAACTAAAAAACTACGGAGATTTATCTTCCTCAACTACTTCAGTACAATTTTGTTTGGTTGACTTGAAAATACAATTTAGCAAATATTTTTTTTACCAGGAAATTTTAAAAATTAATGAAAAGCTGTTTTCTAAAAAAAAAAAAAAAAATCCTGTGGGTTTTTTGTGTCCATTTTTTCTGAATTGATTTACTCAGAAATGGTAATCATATCTTCCCATTATATAAGTAAAAATGGAATCTGTTTCGTGTGTGGCTTTAGGAAAGTTTGCTATGCTTTAGTGGATAAAATAGATAAAGGTGGGGGTTTTTATGTTATTAAATAGGAATTATAAGAATATAGTGTAAACTATTTTATTGGTTTAAGAGTAGAATCTATGTTAAGGATATTGTATTTTATCTAAAAATAAACTGTCATGAATAGAAAATTGTACCTGCTTTATCATGTGTAAGAATTGGAATCCAGCTATTTCATTATTTCTTTTACAAGATTTTCCTTTAATTTTGAGGCTCTGTGGTCTCCTCTTGCTTCAGGGAATGCATGCTAAATATTTTTTCTGTGAGATTTACATAAATAACAGATTTCATGCAGTGGTTAATAAATAAATAATTGTCTTTTGTTTTTATAGAGTTCTGTGTGCTTTTGGTAAAACAAATGATCCTTTAGGAATAATTTAGTCAACTTAGTAAAGACTTTAAATCTTTTAAAAGAAAGCACATCACTAAGGAGAGGGTCTATAAATTTAATAAGATGAAATTCTAAAATCTTTATCTTGCCTTGTAATTTTTATTTCTCATGACTCTCTGGGCAAAAATACTACCTTTTTGGAACCTTAATAATGAAAGCTAAAAGTGATTGTATGATTCTCAAAAAATTTTGTAACTTCTAAATGTATTCTTTGGACAAATGTTTTACTTATATACTCCCTGTCTAATATTTCTGCTACAGTGGGATCATGTAATAGTATTCAGATAGTTTATTATATCGTTATACAGATAACGATATTATCATGCATGAACTTTTGTGCTTAGCTTGACAGTCCCTGAAATATCAGTGCAGAGGCAGTGTTTTCTAGACAATCTCTCATGACACTTTGGCTCTTATTTACTGTGTTGAATAAAGAGATATTTTAAGCTATATTTATTCGTGCACAGTATAGTATGACCTCCAAGAGAATTTTCCCCGAACTTTACTGGGATTTCCTACCACTTATTTGCAGTGTGCAACCACCAGTACACGTGTAGTCTGTTTATTTTCCTGTCAAGGTCTATATTTCCCTTATCTCTCCACCTTCTTTCCCCCTTCTTCCCACACGCTTGACCCCAGCATTTTGGAACCAAGATTTGCGTGGTGAAAGTACATTGTCACATTTAAAAATCAACAGATCCTTTTGGCCAGAACTTGAAAAAATTAATTGAAATTTGAAAAGGAAAACCTCTGAAAATAATTGGGATTACATAAAATAACTTTTGGTGTTTGGGCAATTGTACCGTTAATCTGAAGCTTACATTTGTGAGTGAATATTTATGGGTTTGTATATATTCAAAATGTTAACTGTATGAAAATAAAAGATGAGTTGATATGGTATTAGTAGTTTATACACTCCTGGTGTTTCTAGAGTTTTTTTAAAAAATGTATATGACAGGGTTGTAATCTACTTTAGAAGAATTATAATTTTTTATGGATGAAATTGTCCATGGTAGAGAATTTATTTTAAGTTATAACTATCTGTCATAAATATTAGAAGCATTAGGCTTTAAAGCGTTGTTGAAATCTGTTTGGTTTTTTTGTATAAATACTTTGTGTTCTAATGCATGTTATGGTTAATAATTTATAAAAAAAAATACTTAGAATTGAAAACAGATTAGAGTCAAAGTAAATTATTTTTATAAAATCTAAGAAGTTATTTTATAGAAAATATAAATATTTTGGTTAATCTAAAAGTTTTATCAAGTTGATCTAGAAAGTGAAGTCACATTTTGAAGACACCAGAATTTAAATCCATTTTTAAATGCTCAATTGACCCACCTCTAGATTATTCCTCAAAGAAGTTATAAAAAATCTATATAGGAAAAAGTAAAAGATGCTGTCTTCTGTGTGCAGGTTTGTAGAAGATACTGCAGAAGGTTACTGAATTTTTCATCTATGAGAATTCAAGGCTTTGATCCGAGTCCTTAAATATTTGTGAATAAAGTCTGTGCCAGTTTTTAATTAGTATTAATTCCAACTGTGAGAATTAAAAAGCAGAAGGATAATATTAGTCAGCAATTGTAAGAAAATGAGAAGCAATATTAATGTAGTTTCTGTCTACTGCCTGCATAATGATTGTTTTGGGGTTCTCGCAATAAAAATAACCCCAGGTAGTAGAGAATCAGTACTAAAAGTTAAGCAAAATAGGTGGTACTGAAATGTCATGTTAAGGAAGATATTTTTCTGGGTAAATGGAATTAGTGAAATAAAATAATATATAATAGAACCTTTTTAACCACCCTGATAACAAAATAATATAATTAAGGATTTCAGAGCTCGGAAATATCAGAAATAATTCTAGCTGTATATTCCCTTATATAGCATCTTTCCCCCTTGTTTATATTTGATATGTTATTCTGTATGTATGTAGTATTTCCATGGAGACTTGTTCAGTTTTTTTAGTTTTTTTGAAACTCTCACTTTATAGGATGCACAAAGTTCAGAGAGTAAGTGCTATTTTTTTTCTTTTGATTATTCTGTATATGACTGATTCCCCATTCATTTGTAAGTGTTGTGCTCTAAATATAGCATTCTTATTTTGCCTTACCTTTCTTTAATAAGAATTATCTTTATGGTTCCCAAAAGCTTCACAGTCCTAAATTTATTTTTATAGTATCATGAAAAGTGAAATTCCAATTTCTGTCCTTACTCTCATAGTACATGACAAAGTATGAGTGGTGGGATTTTAAGTCTAAAGTATCAACTAAAGATAAATATTCCTTCTGGAACAGTGAATATTTACAAACAGTTATCCGTATGTAATTTCAGTATGTTCAAGCACAGCTCCCTTGGCTTTAGTTCGAAGTAGAAGCTCTGAGCATTTCTGTACATTAGATCTCTTGATCTAATTCAAATTCCCTTGTTTTGTTTGTGCAAAGATACCAGTATTAGTGTCTGGCATCCTAAAAGTTTTATTTGTACATTCACTAAAGTACTTTGGTTTGTTTCTTCTGCTGAAATGCAGAACTAAGAGAAAGTAGAGAAACAAAAAATTCAATACTTGCTGCAGTACAGAAAGGGTTTTAAACTGACTCTGTGGTAAATAAAGCAACAAATTCTTCCAAGAAATGGAATTTATCAGTTTTCAGTATGTAGTTTTATGTATGTGTATTTTACATATTAATTTGAAAAATTCTGTTTAAAGTAGGCTAGTGAACAGACTTGTGTTTTTTCAGTGCTTGCTATAGGTGACTGGACATACACATATCAGTCATAGATGAGTCATTTGACTTGAAAGAAAATAACCCAACACTGGGAAAGAAACAGTCACAGAACTACTTAATATTCCTTGATCTTTGTTTTGAAGTTTTGCTTTGATGTGTATTCAGGCCTGTGAGAAATGTTGCCAGCTAATGCTTGTACTAGCTTTTCCTGTAATTTGCATTGCAAATTGAATCATAGACTTACTCAGAGTGGGAGGGAGGTCCTCTTATCCAACCCCTTGCTCATAGCAGTTCCAGTTAGATCTGACTCTGTAGGTCTAGCCTACATCAAATTTCAAATGTTTTAAGGATTGAAATTCTTTAATTCTCTACTGTTTGACCATTCCCGTATCATATTTTTTTTCCTCATACCTAGTCAGATTTTCCTGACTTGCATTTTATATCTATAGTCCCTTGACTTAGCTCTGTGAACATCTGAAAACTAGTGAGCTCAACACTTACTTGAATTCAGCAAAGAGAAACAGGAAGTTCTAGGATCATAGAATCCTTTAGGATAGAAATGACACCTGAGGTCATAGGCTCCACCATTAGTCATGTCCCTAAGTGCCATATAGACGTGCTTCATCTGAACTGCTCCACATATCTACTATAGATGAACTCTACCTCCTCTTTAATAACTTGACTGTCTGTCCGTTACTGTAAGGTTAGCTTAGAGTAGCTCACACGTACATATTCATACAATAGGTCAAGTTTCATCAGTTAAAGGTATCTCTTGCTCCAAAGAAGATAGCAAGCATTAATAAGAGAAGCTAAAACTCTATGGTGAAAGTGTCCTTACGGAGAAAACCATATCAGTTCAACAAGATTGGCTCATCATTATCATCGTGTGAGTAATAGATAAAAGATAGCCAGCTTAAGATGGATAAAACTTAGGTCAAAAATAATTAACAGTTCAGAGGGATAGAACACCTCTCCTATGAGGAAAGATTAATAGAGTTGGAGTTCTTCATGCTAGAGAAGAGAACACTGCAGAAAGATGTAATTTCAGCTTTTCAGCCCTAAAGGGTTCATATAAGAAAGATGGAGACCCTGTAGTGGTAAGACCAGGGATAATGGTCTTAAAGTACAAGAGGATTAGTTTAGATTGAACTTAAAGAAGACATTTTTTTTACAGTTGAGGCACTAGAAAAGGTTGTCCAGGGAAATTGTGGGTGCCCTGTCTCTGGATGTGTTCAAAGTGATTGGGACTTTGATCAACCTGGTCCAGTGAAGAACATCCCAGTCTGTGGCAGGGCCTTATGGACTAGGTGATTGTTAAAGGTCCCTTCCAGCCCAAACCATTCTATGTTTTTTCTATTGTTGCTCTTTGCAGTGTTCTTCCTATGGAAGACACCTGGTAATGATAAAAGCCTCTTGTTTTGATTGAAAGCTGGAATCCCTCTTTTTGGCACAGGGTATAAAACACCACTTGAGTATTACTCTGTTCAGAAGAGAATATTAAGGCCTGCATTTGTTTGCTATCATCCAAAGAAAGATGTGAAGGTAAAAAAAGTAAAATTCTTATGAAATTTCATGTTATTTCTAAGTAACCCAGTGAAAAAAATGGAAACCATTCTGAAGGGCATGGACCGTCTTTGTTACTTTTATATGATACAAATATGTACATTTTTTTATGTTTATAATTGAGATCTTAAGCTTATTATTGACATAGCAGTCAGTCACTGGAATAGATCAATGAGAAGACAGTTTTCATTCACTGTGCTGTTGCTGTGGGGTTTTGTTTCAGTTTTAATAAGTGGTGTGTGAATGGAGAGAGAAGTTCTATTTTCTGCTGTATTTTGACCGGAATATTAGCTGGTCCCTGGATTTTTTTTTTTTCCTCCTTTATGCATGCCCTGTGTATTTTCTCTAAAGTGACTCTTTCTGAGGTTGAAAAAGTTACCTATATTAGTCCTAAAAGACCTCCCAGGTGGTAAGATTAAGCACAACCTTGACTGCATTTCTCATCACTTCATCTTTCTCCTTAATAAAACACAAACGGAATAGAAGAGCAAAGATCCCATAGTAATTTAGAAGCAGAGCACTGGTTGAGTTCTTTGCCAAATATGCCAAACCTTTAGCTTTTATGTAATTTCCTGTGATTGATATTAGATCCTTTTGTGCATTACCTGCCAGTTGGAATGAAGTCTGGCAGACAAAAAGTGGTGCTTTGACATTAATGCAGCTTCAGAGAAATTAGATTTTCTGTAAAGTTTTAGCAGCACTGAAGATAAATACAAAGGGTTATAAGCGGTGTAATGATCTTCGAATCTGCAGCTTCATCCTCTCCTGTATCCCAGAAGGCTAATGTAATTTCACAGGAAAAGGTACCAAGATACATCACTTATCTTTCTCCTCCATGCATATGCTATCAACTCTGATTTTAACATTATAATGACAAGAATTTGTCAAACAGGAAATGGATAGAAGCATACATTAGGAGGCAGAAAGGAGGGAAGAGAAGAAGAAATAAAATTATGTTGATGCAGAGATTTTTTACAAATTCTGACACGCATTTAATTTGTTAAAATCTCTGCTTTGAAGTATAAATAAAAAGCACATATTCTATCATTGATATTATCATATTGATTTTGCTAGCCTTTTATTTATGCAGTACTAATGTGAAGACTTTTATGTAAAGTAATTGTGGAATTTTGTGTTAATCAAGGTATTTCAACACAAAAGTAAAAGGAAAAAAGTCTCAATGGTTTTAAAAACTGTGAATGGTATGAATTAATTGAAATGTAAATTTTCACTATGACAGAAATAAGTTCAAAGGCACAGCAGCTCTTCTCATCCTCTTTATTCTACCAACTTTACTGGCCATGTTTAGGTTTTTAAAGGAAATCTGTAGAGGTTCTAACTAGCTAAATATTATAATTAACAAATTTTTTCTCATTATTTTGTGTTTTCAGGTAACATGCATTTGGAACAGGAATGAATACAGGTCAGGCAAAAAAATCTTTAATATCCCATCTAGGCAGTTTTTAATGTAACTGAAAATCTAATATCAATATGCCTATTTTCTCAATCTAATACCTAAATAATACATGTTTTCTCAACAATGTATCTGATCCAGAATCTGTTTCTTTGGTTTCCCAGTTACTGACTGTTGTTTATATTCAGTGTTTCTTTCACTCTCTAGTCACTTTGATTTCTATTTTTTTTACTTTAAGGACAACAAAAGCAAGCCCATTATTTTCAGGCCTAATGGTAGAAATCAGAGCACGATATCTTATTACTTTTTTTTTTTCTTCTTGTGATTCTTCATAGATTTTTGTTTTAAATTGTGTTCTGTATTATGTGAAATTCCAGTGAGCACTGGCTGCATGAAACCTAGAAAGTACTGCTTGTTCTGAAGTTGCAAACATCATAAAACTCTTAAGGGTTTATTTTGGCATAAATTCTACCTTAAATCCATGATTTCTTAGGAGCTATCAGAAAGAGGTAAATTCTAGGATATTTGCTTGAATTTGGGCTGTGCAAGTTCTGCCCACCCATATAAAAACTTGTTCTCTCTACAGAACTAATTTTGAGAAAGTGCCAAGAATCTGTATCTTCTCAGAGACCATTAGAAATATTCAGTAAAAGAAGTTTTTAAAATTGAGAAACAATTTTATTGGAAGAAGGTAATTGAATTAATTCCATTCTGCTTGTTAGGTAGATTTTTTTTGTTCCATTTTAACATGAAGGTACAAAAAGAATATGGATAAACCAGTTTGATTTGTAAATTTGAAAAGGAGTTATTATATTTGATTTTGCATTATGGAAACAGGAGCATTTGTATCATGCTTTGATACTAGCCACTTTGATAACCCCTATCTATTCTAATTATTTTCATACTGGTAAAATGAAAGTTCTGCCATAAGCATTTTTCTTTCATTTGTGGAATTACACATACTGAAGTATGATTTAACTGTGATAAATTATTGGTGGTATTGTTATCTCAGAGACTCTTTGGAAGCTAAAGAAACACCAGAGTCCTATGTCAGTATTTAAAATAAACAAGAAACTTTGAGTTAAGTCTACTTACTTTGATGTGTATAAAATACAGTCAGTGTTTATAGACTGTGATATTTTAAGTCAGATTTTGTTTTCAAAATAAGAAATATTTATAATCCATGATTTATAGGATATGAGGTCAATGAGAAACTGCAATGATTTCTGTTGTCTTTGGGTGAGGCTCCCTAGATCTTGGAAGTCACTAGAATCTACTCCAGATACATTTTGAAGTAGTCGAAAGCAATATATGTGCCTAGATCTACATAAACTTTGCTTAAACATAAAGCTTTAACTTTGAAATTTTCCAGTTAGGATGATTAATGAGTTGCAAAAATGCCTTCAGGGAAAAGATGTCCTACACGAGTGGAGAGAGAGCCAGGCAAGACGTCTGTTTAGCTTAAAGCACTACCTGTCTCAATAGGCAAGACTGTTACTTTTCAAGTACTATTCTACATGTCAAAACCGTTGAAGTCTAGTAACTAACTGTAGCCAAGTGAGGCTGTCAAATTATTCTTGAAATTATATTTTAAGTAAAATTGCGTCTAATTGTGTGCACATAAATCTGTGAAACCGCAACTTTTTGAAATGATGGATTCTTATTTCTGAAAATTAATTATAAGGATCTTTTTCATCGGTCCATGAACATGATGTTTTTAAGTTCTGATTAATTTTCATAGAGATACAGTCCTATAAATAATAGAAACGTGTAATAAAAATAATCCTCTACAGAAATTGCTTTCCAGCTACCTTATTTTTGTTGTGTTTCTAGATTGTTTCTGTCTGTATTTACTTATTCTTGTAATTGCACAAATAATTTTGTGTTTTATTTAGAAATTACTTTGATCAAAATGTTTGTTTAGCACTTATTACAGAATTACTGAGGCCAATTGCATTGCTCTGAGGCCCCGTGGATTGCTTGGAAATGTGCCAATATGAATAAATATCTTTTAACTAAAGTTATGGATGTTAATGAGACGAACTACCCTACCTTAATACTTTGGCCTGAATTCCCTGATGTCTTTCACAAGCCTCAGTTTCAAAGCAATGAATTTTAGAAATGTTATAGTAATTTTAATTAATAAAGCATAGTGTTGATCCTGAGAGAATAGTTTTTGTCTTATTCTTCTTCTCAAAGAATTCTTCTCAAATACCAACTAATCATACATAGCTTAAATATTTTGGAAAGCAGAGCATCCTGTTAGCTGTGGAAGCTGTCTAAATGTTCATGAACTGGTAGATTTTAACTTATTTATTGTTTTAAAATACAGCTTTCACTTTTAATTCATATCCTAATAAATGTATGTGCAAATAATCCCAGTTTTAAAATAAAGATTCTCATTACACAAGCCATATATTAGGTTTTTGTTAAAAAAAATGTTTGCTCCTAGCAAATATTTTCATATTTGGTGGTTTTGAAAGCATTTAAGCATTTTTTTTCGACTAACACCAAAGTATTTTCTTGTTCTGTTTGTTAGATGGATTATACCTTTAATTTGGTAAGTGCAAAACATTTAAGAGCGCATTTGTAGATATTATTATCTGAAGAGCTGTTGTGCAAGACTGTACTACCTAATTTTGTGGGTACACTACAGAGATAAACTATTTTTAATGTATTAATGACTGGGTGAATTAGAAGTATTTCAGCAACAACAATTTCAAGGCTGACCATGTAAATAACTTTAATTAATATTGTAAATCAAAAACATAATGGTTATAATTTTCATGCAAACAATAATAATTATCTAGACAATATTTCTTTTACAGGATTGTTTAGTATGTTATTATAATAGTAGAATCATTAAGGTTTGCAAAGACCTGTAAGATCATCAAGTCCAACTGTCAGCCTGGCACCACCACCATGTTCATCACTAAACCTCATCCTCAAGTGCCCTAGCTAGGTTTTTTTAACACTACCAGAGGATGGTGACTCTACCACGTCCCAGGGCAGTCTCTTCCAATGCTTCTAAACCCTTTCCATTTGTTTCCCCCCCCTAATATCTGACCTAAATGTCCCCTGGAAGAATTTGAGGCAGTTTACTGTCATCCTGCCATTTGTAACTTGGGAGAAGAGACTGACACCCTCTCACTCCAACCTCCTTTTAGGTAGCTGTAGAGAGAGAGAGAGAGAGTCCCTCCTGATCCTCATTTTCTCCAGACTAAGCAACCCCAGCTGATTAACAAGCCTCAGCTAGTGTAAGGTGGAAGATTTGGTATCTATCTTACTGCTTTTTCACTGGAGAGTGATGGTTTTCATTGTGCAGGGGTCATGTACAAGAACTGTTTTTAACTATGTGTTCTGTGAAGTTAGATTTTTCAATTTTTCATTTTAGCTACTTAGAACATTTTAAAGATTGTGGGTTTATTAATGGTAATGTAACTTATTGATAGCTAGGAAAACTTCATTATCACTTTACAGAGCCTTTTATTGGTGTTTTGCAAATAAAAAATGTGACCTTAGTTATATTTGGGGGCTGGAAACTAAGCTAGTCTTTCTGACATGGTTAGGCTGATTCTTTGGGTACAACACAAACTATGGCTGTCAAGCAGAACCTTCTGCATGAACTGCCATAATATTCAGAGAGGAAGTTGTTGGTCCTTTTTGCATTTTTGTAGTTGAAACCAAACACACAATATCAAAATTACCAAAAGAAATTATTTTGTTCTTAGAACTTCAGCACTTAGGAATTACCATATTTCCTTTAACTACCAGCTGTAATGTCACATCTCTGCATATGAAAGCAATGAGTTAACACTGCTGCTTTGAAATGTTTCCTTTTGGGACTGTGAGATCCTTAGAGCTTTCTACAGACTGTTAAACTATGGTATTACTCCGAACATGTTTTGCATCATTTCACAGAATATAAAATGTGTATCTAGTCGATGTTCTCTAGAGTAGGTACCCCTCTGGTTTGACATATTATAGTCTTTTCTGTCACTGGTGAATGACAGTTATGCAGGAACTCCTTTTCATAGATGTTGTAAAATGAAATGTCTGCCTTTAAATTTAAAGAGGCAAAAAAAATCAAGAAAAAGGGGAATAATATAAGTTCATGTAAGAAAGAGACGATTGCAAAAACGTGATGACCTTTTTCTTCTGTTAATTTTCTTCTTCTAAAGGAAGCATGCTAGCAAATGCTGTAAGGATAAGGTTTCCTTTAGGCTGGATCTCTGTCTTTCTGAGAGACTTTGAAACTACATTAATTAGGTGATCTATTGGTAATTGATTAACAGATATTGAGTACACTTGGATTCTGTTTGGGTTTAATTGTCCATTTTTTTGTTTGTTTTTGTTTGAGGTTTTTTTATGGTAGTCAAACAGTGATTGTGGAATTAATGGCTATTAGATTGCTTAAAATATCAGCTGGTTTTAGTAATCCTTGAATATAAAGAGTAGGTGGCCAAATTGCTGGGGTTTGCATGTTACAGTTCTTTTTTTCTCAATTTGCTCAAGTGCTTTATTTGCTCTTTTAGGCTTTCTCAGGCAAACTAAGTCTGTTCTATTGCTTTGAAAGGACTGCATTGCAGTTTAAAAATCTAATTTTGTGATTAAATCATATATAAACCAAAATATAGACTTCAGCTGAAGAAATGTTACCTGCATCTGGGGGTTTGGGAAGATGTTGTTTATTTCTCCTTTTCCATTCCATGCTTTTTTCATGTTTGTTTGATTGCCATATTTATATAAAAATCAGTATTAATTTTAGAATAATTTAATTAGGCTTTTTTTTAGTAGTGACTGATATCCTGAGAGGATTGATAATTAAGGGTTAGACTTTGTATGCTGTTTAAAACTGCTGCATTAAAGAAGGACCAGTGGGGATTTTGAACAAGCTGTCACTTAGGCAGATGGAACCACTGAGTAAGAAAATAAAACAAGTTAAGTGAAGAAAAAAAGTCATCGTAATGTTTCTGAACTCTTAGATTTTTATTTTTCTTTTTGCTTGCGAGCATTTATTGACTGTTTTTTCCTCCTGCTACCTTTCTTAATCATGTGTTAACTGCTGAGCCAGTTCTGAAATAATCTTTGTAAATACAAGAGGGACTCTGATAAGAAAATGGTGGAAACAGTGGTGATTCTACAGAAAACTTACACAGCTGTGGTATGGAAAGTGTTTTCACTGTGTATCAAAAAACCCAGAGTAAAATTTCTTGGATCTGCTGACTTTTAACTCCTCTCTTTTAACTAATATCTTTCTTTGTCTTGAAACTACAAAAAGATAATTCTTCTTTATCAATGTTATGGTCTCTGTCAGTCTTTTTAAACCTAGTCTGCTTGGGCTTTTCCTCTAGTCAGTGAAAAAAAGGCCCTTTATAGTGTTGAAGGTAAACAGCTATTCAGAATTGCCCATTATTTGTGGTCCACCAGTGGATGCTAAAGATGAGGGTAAGCAGCCACTGTGCCCCACTGCAACAGAACCCTCTTCAACTTCGCCTGTTATATTTTACACCCCAAAAAATTATGTATTCTTTCTGGCAAATTAAAATGGTCCTTTTTTTGGCTAAAAAAATCATATATGAGGAACATGATGGGGTGAATAAAATTTTTTGACAATTTCTGGCTGCGCAAAACAGTGAAGTGAAATTGCTGATAAGCAAAATAGTTTTCAGGATATTCAGCATAGGTGCGCTGATCCTCCTCAATTTGTTCAGTGATTGGAAATCTTTTGTCACAAAGGTAATTAAGGAACTTGCTTATTTGTAATATAACAAAGCAGTGATACTTTGAATAAATTTAAATAGCCTTTCCAGTGCAGGAGGCTTTCTCATATGGGAAAGACTTCTTATGAGGATACTAATAGGAAGATGGGCTTAGTAATGTGTAAAAGAGTACCAGAAAGGGAGTATTCTTTCCAAGAAGGAAAAAAGTGAATTTAGGCTTTTAGCCATTTACGAAAAATTAACTGTGCTAATCATTCAGTGGACAATTCTCAGCTGAGGTATAACACAAATGGTCCTGAGTAGCAGCAGTGATAATGATAAATGGTAAGAAAGTGATTGGATTGAGAAATAAGACAAGCAATACCTACTCAGATGAGAAATGTAATAACAGCAAAATTTGTCCCAGACTGAAATCTGTTTTTAAATTCTCTCTGGCTGAATGGTTAATAAGCCATCAATGCAATCTTTATGGACTATTGTTCATGAAGAGGTGAATTCCAGGAAGAGACTATAGACTCTCAGGCAGCACTACATGTGCTGTTTTTGGAACATCTGAGAGGCAAAAGAATTGTGGGTTGTAAGGACTGAGGGTAAGAAGAGTAAGAACTGTGAGATTAGAAAAGGAACAGGAAGAGAAAAAAGGATAAAGTTTTTGTCATTGTCATCCTTTATTCTACTGTGTAGAATAAGCCTGTGTACTTAAGTGAACAAAACCCAAAAGAAACAGAGGTACTAGGAACTCCAGAATGAAAGAAAAGACTTTATGTGCTTCTGTTTTTTATTACTACAGTAAGTACTAACTGCAGTCATGAAGAGATCTGTTACTTTTCTAGGAGCTCCCCAATCTTTTAAGAGTGAGTCTTGGTGGTTTGTGCTGTCTATTGATATAAGATGGAGTTTTTATTCTAAACTTGAACTTCATTTCCTTGTTGTGTTCTTCTGTCTTTTGGAGGTGTTCACTTTGTCAAAAATGCTGGTTGTCTCCTGATTGTTTTCTTACTGCAGGCACGGCTTTTAATTTATTTTCACATTTCTTGCATATAATATTAGTACTGAACCACTTAGAAATACTGCAAAAAAATCTGTTGACCTAATTTTCCTGTCTCTCTAGGAGTTCAACTTAAATGATATTTTCTTGAGCTTGTTATCCTCTTTTCTTTTCTCCAACAATTAATATTACAATCCTTTTTGTCTCAGGATTTCTTACTTTGTTTTGGTTTTTTTGTTACACATTTTATTAATATATAAGAACAATGGATGGCAAGAGAAAGTAAATATTGAACTTTCTTTTAGACCTTTATGTTAATTTGAGAGCTCACATGTGAAGGATATTTTGAATGTACTCTGATACTCTAGTAGTCACAGGCAATAGAATAATTTCTTCACTTAAACCCAGCACTCTTAGAGATTTCATTAGATCTAATTATAACTAATTTATTTAAATTCCCATGAAAATAACTTAATAGGCTAAAACCCATTCTATTGTATTAAGTTAATTACTTTTTAGTAAAAAATAAGCAACTGAGGGCCTGCAGAGAAGAATACCAAACAGAGACATGAGTGACTGAGACTTTCTAAAATCATTAGTTGAAATCTTGATTTTTCCACTTTTGAGTTAGTTCTTTTAGCATGTTTTGGAGCCATATGTGTGCTATTTCCCCTCAGAGAATGAGCTGATATACCTGCCAAAGTTGTCTGTGTTTAGCAGATCCATGCTGATGATATTTCTGGGAAGAGACTTTACAAATTTTATTGATCGTCGACTTAGCAAATTGAGAAAACCTTTTTTCCCCACAACATTATTTTGCTAGAGAAAGATTAAAAGGCCTATTGGTGTAACAGTTTTTGGTCATAGGGAGGATTTGTGTCATATTTGTTTAATGATACCCTCTGCTCACCAACACCCCCCTCAAAAAAAAAAAAAAAAAGGAAATGACTTGTAGTGACTTTTCATACAGTGAAAGATACCTTTCTTGAGAGATTTGCGTGTATTACTTAAAAGATCTTACAACCTTTCCATACTTAAAAGAATAGATAGCTATTTTCATGTGGTGTTTAGTTGCAACTATGTTGATGAAAATTACATTTAGGTTGTGTGGGTTTTTTTTCCTCAAATTTTTTTAAAGAAATGACTAGAACTGTTTTTCTTCCTAATTCTATATACTTGCCACATAAATGAGTCTAAGAAAAGGTTATTTGCAGAAAAGGTTGCTTGGAGAATTCTTTGCAGACTTGGTCAGGAAAAATAGAATAAAAAAATATCTGTAGTCCACTGGACAGTTCTTCCTTGAAAAGTCTCTTTTCACAACAAAGCTCAAAACTAGTACAAATCTGTTCAGAATTTTGGGTGTAGCAAGACTTTCTCAGCTGCACTTAGCCAAAAGCAAGAATATCAGCTTACAAAATATTAATTGTATGAGCACCATCTTGGTGTTTCCTTTTGTTCCAATGACCTGCAATTCTAATGACAAATATTTTTTGTAAGGTCTCTGAGAACACCTCTGTTTCTACTTTCTTTTTACAAAAAGAGGATAAAAAACCCCTTGAAAATATTCCAAAGGAAGATGCAAATATTAGAAGAACCAAAAAAGAAAAGGGATGAATTTCCCCACATTTCACACTCAGGAGGATGCTTTATATACTTAGGTTATGGAAAATTGGCACCCAGGTTAAAGGAAATTTTTTGAAGACATGGAAAATTCAAACTGGCAAATTTGGAGTTAAACTGCCAGATAATGCAGCTAAAATTACAATAGAGCTTCTTTTGAGCAAAGATTGAATCGATGGTGAGAACTAGGACTGTAATTCATGCTGTGCATTCAAATTTAAGACCTATTTTATTAAGCATAGTACAGTTGTGCAGGTGAGAAAAGGAAGACAGGAATTGCATCTAAATTACTATGGTCAGATTCTATAGAATTCTGTCTGTCTTTCTCTGAACAGGTGATGGCATTTTCAGCTAATGAAATAGGAAAGCATGTTAGTTAATTAAGTTCACTTACACTCCTTTAAAAAGAAATACGGAAATTGTCGTTTATCAGGATAGCTGTAGAACAAAATGATTTTTTTTTTAATGTAAAACATATCAGGAGCCATCTACTTTAGAAAACGCTGTGATATTCAGCAGTAGATTATCAGTCTGACTTCTCTTTCTATCTGTTTTGCCTTATACTGTCTGAAGGTAAGAAGGTAAACCATGAGTTATCTAGTTTTCGTACTCTTTCATTGCAGAAAAAATTTCAGGTCAAAGGGTGTGCTCTTCACTCTAATTTTAAAGATTACACACAATAAATGAAAGGAACAGCATGCTTTCAGGATTTCTACAATTCCCTTTTCTTCTCCCCTTTATTCAGCTGATAAAGTGTATGTGTTTCCTGCTGCTAAAGCTACTGAGTTTGTCTGTATTATTGCACGTGTGTGTGATTTTTGAATTCCTAATGAGAAGAAAGGCCAGCTGTGGTCTGATCTCAGGACTATTTCTTGGAAGGTTTGGATCCTGCTTTAGCACAAATGGAACCACACCCATCTTGGGTGAATGCTTTAGCCACAGATCTCCTATAATAAAGACTTCAGTCTTGTTTTAATTTTGCATGTCACAGGATAATGTTCTTTACTCTTGAGGAGTGATTTAAAAAAACAGTTCCAGGACAGAGCAAGGGCTCTTCCAGCAGGCTATCAGTTACAATGTTAAAAAGAATGGGGCATCACTTTAGTATTTTTTATCAGTTAAGAATATTTTTGGTGTTGGTTGGTTTAGTTTTTTTTCTTAGTCAGATGTTAGCACTTCCACTAGTTTGGGTGTCATCTCTTACCACTTGTAATGCTGTTCTCTCTGTGGTCTCTTTTCACTGATATGAGATCTAAGAGTAAAGCAGCTGACACTTATGTGCTTTTCCAGCTTTTGTATCATAGGCTGGTTGTAGATCTCCTTTTGGGGTGACAGACATACTCCCTTCATGTTTCCTGCTTCTACTGTCATTCCTCTTTGTGTTGTTTTCAGTTGCAGAGAAGCAGAGCATCATTTTCATTAAGGAATAGCACTTTCCCACGTCTCAGATTGATTTTGATTGATCTGAGTTGTCATGTTTCTGAAAGTCCCCAGCATCATCAATGTCAGTTTTTAACATCACAGGCATTTATTTTTCACTTTTATGTAGAAGAAAATATCAATAGGTAAAACCAGGTGCTTCATTGATGCTATTCCATAACACAAACTATTAAATACAATTCTGAGCATTGCTCTGTCAAGTTACATTTTTTGTTCAACACAATTCTTTCCTGTGAGTTCAACTATGGCTAAGTGACTAGCTGAAACACCTGTAGTAGCATGAATGTCTGTATACAATAAGAAGTGAGTCTAGCTAATTTGACATTAGGAAGCATTTCTTTACCAAGAGGTTGGGCGAATACTAGAACAGGCTTCCTAGAGAGCTGGTAGGTACCCCAATCCCTTCAGTGTTATAGAGTCATTTGGCCAATGCTCTCAATAACATGCTTAAACTTTTCATCATTGCTGAAGCAGCCAGGCAGTTGAACTAGACGATCATCAGAGGTCTGTTCCAACCGAAATATTCTATTTAATTTAGGCAGTACTTGGGGGAATTCTCACTTTCAGTTAGATTTTTAGATCTAGTGTTAATTTTTTTTATATCAACCACTCTTTTTTTCAGCTTTTTACTCAAAAATTCACCACAAGATAAATTTGTGAACCAGTGTTGTATATGGTAGCAGTGTCAGGAGTAGAAGTATTGACTTAGAACCACTGGTTTAGCCTTTCTCTTTTTTTTACATTTTTTCCTTTTTTCTTTACTCATAAAAGACTTTAAAGAGTCTTATGATCTTACTGAAGTAATTTATCCTATGTGCTTAGTCTTGTCATGTTCCTTTTGATTCTGTCCTTAGACGTGTCTTTCTAATGCATCCTTATGGTATTATTCATTCCTAGCTGGTCTGCTTATTCTGAACAAAAACATTGGGACAGAACACCCAGCCTTGTAAAGTGTGATGCGAGGCATGAATTTATAGCAAGTGAAACAAAAGAAAAGAAAACCAAGCATAACCTTTAATTTATCACACATGATCCAGTAAGTGTGTCAAAGAAAAATGAGGAGGTTTTGTTTTCCTTTTCTTCAAGTAGATTCCTTGAGAGAACCCAGAGATTCAATCTGTTTGAATGAAGTTTATTTATGGCGTTGCACAATCGTAATTTTGAAGAAAACCTTGTATCAATAGGTATTTATGAGAGGGAAAAAAAATTAGTTTGGCACCTAATAGGTTACTATCTCACAAGAATGGGAGGAAATAACGGGCAGTTACTACAAGAGTGGTAGGGTATCTTAATTTTGCTTACTGTCAAGGGATACTAGCAGCTGAGGTACCCTCTCTCCTGGTTTCACCCCAACTCAGTTGCCTCACTCTTCCACAAGTGGGATGGGGAAGAATCAGAAGATTAAAAGGAAGAGAAAACCCATGAGTTGAGATAAAGATAGTTGAATAGATAAAGCAAAATTGTGCACATACACAAAGCAAAACAAGGAATTCATTCACTGCTTCCCATGGGCAGGCAGCTGTTCAGCCATCTCCGGGAGAGCAGGGCCTCATCATGAGTAATGGTGACTTGGGAACACAAACGCCATCACTCCAAACATCCCCCTACCCCCCTTTCCTCCTTTCCCCAGCTGTATGTGCTGAGCATGATGCCAAATGGCCTGGAACATCCCTTCAGTTAGTGCCAGTCAGCAGTTCTGACTGTGTCCCCTCACAAATCCTTGTGCACCCCCGGTGTCTTCACTGGTGGGGTGGGGTGGCAAGCACAAAAGGCCTCGACTCTAATTGCTGCTGAGTAATAGTGAAAGCATCTCTGTGTTATCAACAGCACAAATCTGAAATGCAGCCCCACACCAGTGAGTAGGAAGAAAATTAAGTCTACCCCAGACATAACGAGCACCATCTCCCCTGACCTGCTGCAGTTTTCTGGCAGTGCAGGTGGAAGGGCAGCCACTTGTCTGGCCCACGTTATTATCCATAAGGGCAAATTCTGTCGGTAGGATACACGCATGGTACACAATTAGTGGGATGGTAGATAACATAGTAAAAGTTCTTATTTCCTGTAGGGGAGTGTATGCAACCAAAAATAGCATATATGTCACAAAATGAAGGGAATTGTCTTGCTACCTTGATCTGTGTAAAGTGCCAATCTCTGAAATAGAGGCTTGTAGTGTCATGTGTTCATATATAACCATTCATAACATTTATCAGATATCATAGTGTTTATAAGAGATATTGAAAGATTTTATGTATAGTTCTTTGGTTTAGGTTTGTTTGTTTGGGGTTTTGCTGGGGGTTTTTGTTATGCTTTGGAGAGACTTCTACCCATGAAACAGATTTCCTATACCTGCAAAAAGAAAACAGAACGTGCTAAGAAAGCTGTCGGCACTTCTGTCTGCAATGGGTTTCATGGTAAATTGTCATTTCTTTTAGTATCTGTAGTGAAACTGTGGACCATTAATGTGCTTGGAAGTGAACTCTAAAGGTCAAATTTCATCCTCCGTTCTGATGAGTTACAAGTGTAGTGGAGCTCTGGAGCGTTGCGTCCTTTAGATGAAATTTGGCCCAAAGCATGACGGAAGATAATTTTGGTTACCATATAACCAACAGCTGAGACTTAGCCTTTTCTGATTAAAACATAAAAATATAGGTTTGGTTTTCATCAAAGCCTACTGCAATGTATTTCACTCTAGATCAATTCAGACTGGCAAGAATGCCAAACGAAAATAGCCACAAAATATCTGTCAAATAGAGTGACAAATGAAAAGCACAGAATCTGTTTTTCAAAAGGTGAAAGTTTATTGACTGTATATATGGTATCTGAATAAAAGCATAGAAATGCTTATGTGCTGTATGCTTGAATAGAGAAACTATTTGAGCTTGTTTGTCTTGCATTTACTGCAGCCTACCCTTGTCTTCTGACTAAACTTTCCAAGTGTTGCGACAGTAGAATAGGTAACAGTGTTCAGGTAATACTTGGAATTCTTAAAATAAATTTTAATTTCCTCAAACCAAAATTGTGCCTAAATATTTTGATAAGCCACATTATTTTCCCTAATGTTGAGTTGAAAGGCAAAGAAGCAACAGGTTAAATTTAAATTGAGTAGGGATCCATAAAGAAAGCCAAAGGATGCTCAGTCTTGGGAATATCTAATTGTACATAGATAGATAAGGACTTACACAGAATCTGGTGAATGGTCAGGAGGCAAGAAAGTCTAACAGAAGAGCAGACATCATTGCTGCTGATTCAGTCATGGGGTATCAAGCTCCAGATGCAAATCAGTGTGCATCAATTATTAAGTGAGGTCAAAATGAATATGTTTCTAGTACTCCTTACCTTTCCTGTCAGATGCTGTTTTTCCAGACTAACCTTTGTTACTTTAAACTTTCTCAATGGACTATTTCTTATTCACTATGATCAAAAATATCTAAACAATATTACTTTATCCATACAAGTGTCTGCATTTTCAGTATGCATTTGGGTTCAGAGACATTGCTGTCTTATAGTGAATATTTCGTGTGTCATTTGCGTAGAAATTTTTATAGGTCCTGTTTAATGCCCACTACAGGAGAAAATACATGGAGTTAACCAAAAGAAATTTTATTTCTTTTCTTTTTTTTTCATATGTAAAGAGAAGTTAATTGGTCGTTAGACCTTATACCTGTGTCCTTTTAAAATGTCATGTTAGAAGTTGCAGAATAAATATGGAATATGGAATACAGGCACTTGCTTCCTCATTTTAGGTAATAGTTCCAGGTTATTATAGAAGCATGTTTCTACTACTTAGCATATAAGCCCTGAATTTATGAATAATAAGATATGTATATATGCGGATACAAAGAAAGAGATATTTTTAAATGCAAAAATTAGAACCTATCCTGGTTATTGTAATGAGTACAACCAAATAAAAGCAATGATGAAAAATAAATCACTCTTCCAAAGAGGCACATTGGTGATATGTGCATTTTACCCTGCAAATCCAAAGCAGGCTTTCTTTTGCATCCTTGTTATTTAAGGTGCGAATAACATATATTCACATTTCTTGGGTTGAGAGCAGTGCTATGCAGCTTGTTATCAAGCAGTATTCATTTTGCCTTAAATTGGTATTCCCAGTCCCTTCAATGAGCTGAGAATCTTTTTATTATTGATAAAGCAATCTTTTTGTGTATCTTGGAAGTACCCATCTTTGCTATTTAATTATCTTCTAATTAAAATACCTACTAAAAAGTTTATTAGATTACACAGAGACAGTTAGTAAAAGGTGTATATTGTAGATTGAAAAAGTGGGTCAGATGTGAGTAGCATTTAACCTGTTTTGTTGTTTTGGTTTTTTTTTTTTTTTGGAAAGTCACTAATCAAAAGGAAGGGCTCTGAAGTGTAGCATCACTTCAATAATGGCAGCCCAAATATGTATCAAACTTACAAGGCAATCTATATTTTTCAGGCTTACCTCTGAGATTGCTTCAGGAGTAGGAAAACTTAATTAGCAGGGCCCAGTTCTACAAAATTCTGGTGATGGACTGTCACGGGGAATACAGGCTTATTTTTAATCATAATGTACATAAACACATTTTCAGGTTTTTTGTGTCCCTCCCTCCCAATTCCTCCTGTTGCAACTGATTGTCCTGCAGGACCTGGGATACCAGAAGAAATGGTTTTTCTGGTTTTGCTTATTTTTGTTGTTGTTTGTTTGTTTTGTTTGTTTTGTTTGTTTGTTTTTGTGGGTTTTTTGGTGAGTGGTTTTTTTTCGTGCTTCTCTCTGGTTGCCATGAACCAGGAGAAACACATATATTGGATTCATCCTTTATCTTAGAGAATATTGCAGCTGCATCACTAGTGAGATTACTATTTTCTATATTTATTAAAGAATAGTACTTCCTGGTACACTTGGCACTAAGAAGAAATTAAATGCAATGTTGGATCTTTTCACCAGTTTGTTTGACTTTTTTTTTTAATGTGGAGTCACCCTCCCTTTCTTGCCGTCTGTGTTGAGATGCTGATCTATATCTGTGTACACATCAGGGGGCATTCGTTATTTGAGATCACAAAGGAGGTAGGTGTTGGTTTTATCAGATACTGTTATGATGTTGCACATCCTGATGAGCACAAAGAATTAATAAATAATCTGGAAATAATAAATTAATAAATAAATCTGGAAAGAATCCAGAAAGTCAATGTTGTTAAGATATGCAAAATAGTTCTTTGTTTATTAATGGGGAGTAAATAGGTTACCTGTGTCCTGGTTGAGTCTCTGCAGTAATCTAAGAATGCATATTGAAAACTGTTGAAATATAAAAGACTTGACTATGACATGAGATCAAGTGATAATTGTGCTTTCACTTGTGGGTGGAATTGGTTAGTGCTCCTTACCTGCATTGAAGTGAGTAAAATGAATCTTCATTTGTGACTTCAATGATACCACAAAGAGGGCTGATGTCGGAAGAGGTGGCCTATAACATTTAATAGATCTAGTGTTTTATGATGGCATCTTTTTCCCAACTGATACACTGGTAGATGGCCTAAAAAACACTTCTATCTGACAGCGTTATTTTTTTTTATCTGACATGGCTATGAATGGTTGTAATAATACTTTCTATTGAATAAAAGGCACATTTCATTCAGTTTGAATGTAAGTTTGGAGGTCTTTTTCCCTTTAATGTTGATACTCCACAAAAAAAAAAAAAAATCCTATTTTCTCTGCAAAATAACACATTTTGAAGACGTGCAGCCCATCTCTGTGTGGAAAAAACAAAAACAAGAGAGATCAATGAGGCGAGCTTACTTTAAGGTGTATATTTAAAAATGGAAGTAAGGAGAAAAGCTGACTGTATTACAGCACACTGCTGCAATGTGTGTGTAAGGCTTATTTTAGGCAGCTTGTGCAAAAAGAAACCTAGTTATGGTATCCCAAAATGCAAGCTTACCCAAGAAGTAGAACTAGACTTGTTGCAGTTTGTTTTGATTTGAGCTGTTTGGCGTCACAAAGAGAATGCTAACAGCTCTTTTAGATTTATCTCTGTGGCATAGTCACAGTATGATGATGAGACGCATGCTATTTGAGATTAAAACCTGTTAACATAGTACAAATGAAGAAAGGGCTATCCATAACAGATTGTTTCAGCTTTAACTTATCAAAAGACAAAATCTCTTCTGCTAGGATTTCATATCTCTGTACTGGGGTTGGGTCAAAGGAAAAGGAAACACATAAGTAAAATGAAAGGCTTTTACATGCTCCTTTTCATTTTTCTGTCTTCTTTCAAAATTATATCTTTGGTTTTTCAGTCTGCTTTTATGTGCATTCTAGTGAAAATTGTGGTTGTTTAGTCATCTGTGTGTTTACTTTTCCTTCAGTCTGAAATTGTAAATTGACAATAAAATTATTGTAAGCCAATTTTAAACAGGATTTATGCAGCAATTGGTGTTTCGAGATGGCAAAGAAAATTGAGCTGTAATCTTAGAGGAGACAGCGGAACGTGAAGGGAATTATGTTTACATGGATCACAAGGGGAGAGCTGACTCTGGTTGCTGCAACAGAGGTATAGTATGTCTCCTCAAGGCTGCTGGAAAAGAGCCTGAGAACTAAATTTGAGGTAGTCCAAGTCTAAGGTCTCCCCTTGTCTCCAAGTAAGATAGAAATAAAAATACATTTTCATGATGTGTAGTACTATGTCTTACCTGCAGATTAAGATAGTTACCAGTAGACTGTGAGATGCCATATTTTTTGAAATGATAGCACAGAAAGCTTTTGAGCATGGTTCCTTGGGGAAATATTTCCCAGAGGAGATTCTGGCTGCAGTGAAATGGAAATAGTGGCTCATTTGGGACTGATTTCTGGAAAACTACAGTCTTTAAAAGCTATTAATTAATAGTGACATTATTGAAGAAATAGAAGCTCGATAAAACTCGAGTTAATGTCTATAAAGACATTTCTTTCTCAGTCTGGTACAGTTTCTGATTGCCTGTTGTACAGTAGTATTTGTTTCATTTTTTCAAATAGCATTTTTTCATATATCTTTTTCTAAATTGTCATCTAACATTGGTCTGTCTCTACTTTTGACTAGCATTGATCCAACGTGCTGCTGCACGACAGGTAATGATAAAAATGTTACTTTTTTAGTAAATTACAAAACCTCTTTTTTAATTTACTTTTTTTTTTAATTGTTTTACAATAACAGGCAATTCTACACTGCTACAGTCAGCTTCACTGTCATATTTAGTACCCTTAATAACATTTGGTGAAGTGATTGTAAAACATTCTCTAATATTTTGCAGTATGCAGGCTATTTGGAGAAATACTGATTTTTCAATCTGTATCAAATCTTAGTTAAGGAGTGGAAACATCATTAATAAGCATGATATCCTAAGTAATGAAAAACATGCCAACTAGCAATTCATGTTATCCAGGAAAACTAGGAATTTTGGAACACACTACTTCTAATTAGAAATTAATCTTCCAGTCTAAATTCATTGTTTTGCTGATGGAAAAGCTGAGACGTTCCTTATTTTGACTGTTTTGTTTAGGAGTCTTCATCCGAAATTTTGAGTTTAATTACTGACTTAATTAAAAAGTGAGAGATTTGCTATGTGTAGCTTCCATCAAACTCTTGAAAATCATGTTGTATTGTGGTTTTGGTGTCTAAAGTCTGTGAATCAAAGCTGTCAAAATTTTTCTAAGACTGAAGAAACTAAACCCTATTTTTTTTTAATACTTGATTTTTTTAAGTAAATTAAGTAAAGGCATTAATTTATGATAATATAATTGTGTTATACAAAAAATAGTCAGAGAACTTTCTACACTAAAAATTGTGTCAGTCATTAGCCAGTCCTTCTTCAGAGAAAATCAGCAATAAATTTAGCAGCTTTTGCGAAGGCTATTGGAATCATAAATTGGAGGACTAAAGAAAGGAGGGAATTTAAAAGTGACCAGAAAGTTTACAAAGGAATTGGTTCCAGGAAAAGGGGAATACTTCTGCAGTTCTTGTATGCATTTGTTCTGTGTGTATACATTCATGCACACTTCTGCTTGTAGTGTTGTCTTCAATTTGTGATCTCTTGCAGATTTATCTTTTGCTAAATCTTTCTATTGTTTTGCTTCAGATTTTTCTGTGGGTAGAGAGAGTATTTTACTATGACTTGGCAATGCTGGCTGAGTGCTTCTGTGATGGAATGTGAGTTCTTAAACCCATTTTGAAATATAAGCTTCATCTTGGACCATAAGTGCTAGAGGGAAAGTAAAGATGTACTTGTCAGTATAAGTTAAGATCACTCCTGCTTAGGATAACGAAATAATTTCTAGAGAAGGGAAATTAGACTAGTAAGATAAGCTTCAGAAACAGCATATTTCAAAAATACTTTTTTTATCTAATAACTTCTGATGCATTGCCCTGTGTAATATGACTTGTCTCAATGCCTTTATCAGCTATCTCCCAACATTTTTGTTTGCATTTTCTTTTTCTTTAATAATAAACAGTAGTTGCTGATACACATCTTGAAGTATTGCAGTTGCTGTTGATGGAAATCTGCTGTTATGGCTGTTTTAGCTACTCCTTCTTTGCTGCTCTTCAGGAGGATGCAAAGTGAAGTCACACAACCTGCATGCCTTCTCGTTTCAGCATATGCTGCCTTGGCATTCAGCCCAATGCCATTAATCTTAAAAACTCTGTAAGTTTCTATTTCTGTAGAAGTGTAAATCACTACAGTTTAATATGAATCTTAATTAAGGCATTGCAGGATTAGGTAACTTCTAAGAGGTAATGCATGGATTGGACTAGTTCAAGGCAATTTATTAACCAAGTGGCACTCTGAAATTATAATAAGCACAAGTTTAATAAAATGACCATTCTAATATATGAAATTCAGAATAGGAACATAAGCATACTCATTGTCTTTGAGATACGTGAATTTTCTTAGTTTTTTTGTTTTTAATTAGTAACTTATATTTTCATAGGAAAGAACATTGGAAATATAAATTAGGATGGCCATGAGATATTATTAATTAATATTGGATCTCAAAAGATATGGCTCAAATAATACATTTACATTACATTATCGCTTTTACTGTTCATGCCATTGCTTTGAATATAACACACAGCTTACTGGAAACTAAGAGCATTAGATTTTATAAATACACATATAAACTTGAAATGGCTTGCAGGTATCGGCCAACCTCAGGTATAAGTAGACGTGGATAAAACTTCCATCAGTTAGGAAGCAACCTAAATGGAACATATTTTGACAATTCTTATAATTCTTAAGTTATCACACTTGCACAAATGAGTGAACTGTTAAAGCACTTTAAGTCTTTGCTATATGTTTAGAAGCTATTTGTATCAAAAAGAGCTACTTGTGCTTTGAGTGCAAATGTTATCTGACATGCCTATGACTAAAAGTTGAAAAGTAATTAGAACTGTTCTCTTTTCCAACTTGTCTCTTTCATTTGACAGCAATTTGTGTATAATGTTTTATAATTTTTTGTATACTCATCATTTTTTCCTCACTGAAAATTGCCTTCTCCTCATGTAATGCATATATGATTACCTAGCATCTGAAGCCTAGGATCCTTTTTCAGAGAAAGAAAGAGAATTGATTTGAAGTAACTGTAAATTTAGAGGCACTGAAGTTCTTGGCATGACCAAAATTTAATTGCTCATATTAATGTGTTGTTAGTAAAGGTGCAGCTAAGGTTTCTTAAACGTTTTTGGAAAAAATCTGCTTGGCTATAGTAATAGGCTGCCACAGCTTTAGGTAGGATGTTAATGTCTTGTTCAGGTATAGTTTTGAGAGAGTTGTTTGTCCCAGCAATAGATACCATGTAAGTCAAAGTTCCTTTTTTAAAGTGTAGGGGCCTTGTTTAAGTAGTGTGGAGAGCAACAAGGAACTACATTAATAAAGCTATTCGAAACTATATATCTCTGCCCTGCAGACTAAACATTTCTAAATTCTGCTACGTTTAATGATTTTCCTCCCATCTCTTCTCCCCCCAAATTTTTGACAAAAATTTCATCCTATTTTATTGTTTTAACAGCCTCATTAACAGTCATGATTTCACCCTTGAATTACGTTGTCCTTTCTACCATGTAGCAACAGGCTGCTACCTTTTTCTTCACAGTAAATAATTTTTATTCATTCTACAGATTTCTCTACCCACCACCCTTTTTTACTGTGTCACGTTTAATTTTGCAGTAAATGCATTCAAAATTAAATACTGTTTAGTTTCATCTAGTCATCAATCTGTATACTTGTCTTCCACCCTCACATGCCAGTAATACCAGTATGAGTACCTGAAATTCAGTTTGTGACTGTTTTGGTTTGGTTGTGGGGTTTTGTTTTTTTTTTTTAATTATTTTTCTGGCATACAGAAACCTGTTTTGGTTCATTCCTGTACTAGTTCTTGTTTCATTTTTCCAAAATTCATGGAATAATAAGTAATAGAATAAGTTATTTGTCCCAGTACACTGTGTCTTTTTGTTGTTGTCAGTTTGCAAGTTCTTTAGAATATACAGATTGTTTGTCACTGCTGAAAGTGGAATTTCAGACAGTTGTAGTCAAGATAATAATGGACACCAATTTTCTGCCATGAAATGGGACTAGAAATAGTTTGTTCTTGCAAAGAGCAGTAATAGATGGTTGGGAACACATGTAAGACACAGAGATCTGTAGAAGTGAAAACTGTTTCCTGTTTTGAAAATCTAGTAATTGCCTTAATGTATAGATGAATATATACAGAGAGAGATACTGGATATCCAGTATCTCTCATGCAGTGCAAATGCTTTTCAGTATTAAACTCGAGTTTCTGAGTGGTAAAATACAGTAATTCTTCACTCTGTTGCCATTCCTACTGGTTTTATGGAACAAGGAATTAAACATTTGTCATACTATTATTCCTTTTTAGGTGACTGGAAACAGCAGAATTTTATGAAGTGTATTCTTGCTTACAGAGAGGAAAAGGAGCAAAGTGGCTAAGATGTCCAAAATGTGAATGGAAATGCCTTCCTTTTCAAACGAGGCACTGAGTGAAATAAATTCTTGGAATTAGTAAATATTGTGAAAAACTAAAGCTAGAAATGGAAACTAGACTAATAAATTTAAAATACAATTGAAGTGTCATAGCCCATTTAATATGTACTTTAGGGTTTAAGTCATTCATTGTGAAAATGGAATAAACTTCAAATTTTATGGTTAGGATCAATACAATTGACACAGATAACAAATACCAAACTATTAATGAGAGGGCCTGATAATCTCAGGTTGGAGTGCACAGGGAGGTTTTGGGGTGGGGGG
>VZTG01008729.1:0-121347 GCA_013397845.1 Melanocharis versteri | reverse complement strand
GGGGTGTGGGGTGGGTGTTGAGGTATTTTGCCCCCCTCCCCATGTTGATATTATAGTAATATGGTGACATAAACCCACATCCTCTTACAGAATGAGACTTTATAAGAAAATAAATTAAAATCAGCTTTTCACTTCTCTAATAGTCATATTTATTTTCACCCCAAATAAATAGTCTCACTGAATGCAGTTTGCTTTTTTGACTCTTTTTGTAGACAGACTGCAAGTTAATTGGTGGAAGGAAATATTCTATTTATTTTCTTTTTTCCTAAAGTAACATCAAACACTAGGTTCCTTATGGAACTCTATGAAAATACTATAACAATCTCTAATCTTGGATTAGTCAGTTTGATATTTATGGACTACCATATACATTATTTATTTCTGTTTAGATGCCATTCATTTTGTGTTATTCACTGGAAATCAGCATAAAAGTTTCTACAGTTTTTTTTTGTTTTAAATTGCCATGCATTTATCCAATTTTTTTTCCAATTTCTATTGGATAACTATAGTAATATATTTCATCTGGTGAAAACATATTTGATTCTGTAAATAACACCTCAGGTCATAGTTACAGATTATAAGTAGATTTTCTAGCTTTCTTTTTTTTTTAAGGAGGTAAATATTTTCTGAATAGGAAAATTGAAAGATTCACATGAAGATATGTTTAATATTATTCAGCTAACCTCTTGAACTTTGTCTAATTGCAGATAACTGGACTGCAAGTACATCTGGAAAACATACAAGTAGTTTTGTATGTCTGCGTGCACTTTTAATTGGATAAACATATGCCTGACCTTTCAAAATAATTTGCAACTAGATGTTATTTATTGTTGCAAATTTAGCTGGAATACTTCTTAATAGTATTAAAAGTAATAAATTTAGTGCAATGATCTAAAATTTCTAAAAAATACTTAAGCAAGGAGTGTGCATTAATATTTGGTCCAGCTGCAGAAAGAGTGAGGTTTTCAGAATTTGAAGACAGATGAAATTTTTCAGGTTCTCAAGTGCTATGTTGTTGAAATAGTTTAGTGATATAATGAAACACAGAAAAAGGAATATTTTTGAAAACTATTAGTCCTGTTAGAATAAAGACCCAGCTTTCCAGCTGTGCAAGACTTTGCATGAGGAGTGCTGAAGTTATGAACAGGAAGATATCCAATAAAAGGACTTTCCGAAAGGAAAATTGAAAAAAGGAAAAAAGGTGCAAATATGTTTTATATCCTCCAGCTCATTTATTTAACCTTATCTTATTACCGTTTTACTCATTAGTACCAGTCTGGTAGCTTCTGATAGCCTTTTCATTTAAACAGTCACAGATTTTAAAGCTCCAATAAAGCCAGTGGTACATGATGATACCTAGCTGTTACTGTTCCTGAATTTATAATATTCACCTAAGTACACTGGCAAGGATTATTTTTCTAAAAAAAATTCATATCTCTGAAAAACTTTTTTTGTTTTTTACCTTAGTAACCTAGAGTCTCAAAAAATATTGTTAAAGTTTTGTAATTTTTATTTTTTCAGGAATTGGAATTCAGGAATTTTTTTAAGCAAAGTTTTTATTTTATTTTGCTATCACTTTGTAGCTAGATTGTTTTGAAAATTATATTTGGTCCATACAGACATCTGTATTATGTTGGAAAAGACGTTAGAAGAGGTTATTTTTTACTATGAAGTAAGGGAAGACAGAAATGTGCTAGTGACTGGATGAGGAGGTCTCAGAATCTTTTCTGGTCTTCGGAGAGTCTTTTTGTTGGGTTTTTCACTTCAGGGTTGCCCAGCGCAGGATGCCAGGCTGAGTATTTTTGGCTGGTTTGTCACAGAATCCCCATTTTTTCTGGTTTTGTGGAAATTACTTGTTGGTACAAAGAGATTTGTCTTTGATTTCCTTATTGTTGTAAGAGAATTTAGCATTGTAACCTGAACACCTTAGTGTTTGTAAAAATGCACATCACTAGAACCTTTGATTTTAGGTCTGCTCTTGCATATAATTAATATCACCCTCAAACTGCAATCCTGGCTTATCTGGCGGTTTAGTAGAATAAGTAGGAAGGTAGTGGCTAAGAAAATGCTCACAGTGGAGGCACTAATTTTTCTTTTAGTCCTTAAATTTTGTTTTCTCATGTAAAACAATTGCAGACAATATGTTTCGCTTAAAATCAACCAACCTTTAAACTTTACAAAGGCTGTAGAAACCTGTGGAAATTTTGAACACCTGAAAAACATAAGGCAAATAGAATAACTGTCTGCTTAGGAAGAAAAGTTCTCTAGGGCAGTATTTTACCTTCAATTTTTATATAGCATTTTTAAATTTTCCATTTTTCTTACATATGTGTTTCTAGGAACTTGCACATTCTTCTTCCTGCAGGAATTTAGTAAAGGAAATACAGGTCTAACCTTTATTTTGTGCATCGAAATAAGCTAATTCAGTTTCTATGCTGTGGCATATTCTTTTTGTTACTGTGTGACCTGAGCCTCAACATTAGCCTAGCACTGTATGATTTTCCACAATGTCGTCTTCTTGAATCTCTATTTTTTTTTTTTTTTTTTGACATGTGAAATTAGTCAGAGCAGGAGTTATACGGAACATCTTGGAAGTGCCCAAGTGAGGAAGTCAAAGATTAATGAAAACATGCTGGTTCCTGATAATAATTTCAGTAGAATTCACAGGTGGGCATAGAAAATGCAAACAAATAAACAAAAAAGATAGACCGTGTTCTTTTATATTTTTTACATTTTAATCAAGACAATGTAGGGAGTGTTGACATATTTGAACTGATAATTATTATTCTTTATAATTCTAATATATCTTGTTAATGTATTCCAGCAGATTTTTGTTGGATTATTAGCCCTACTGTGAATCTCATATAATTTTTATACAAAACATGGGAGTTTTCAGCAAATAATTCCTGACACTATTGCTACCATACCATCAACTTTAATTTTGGCAGCATATCTGCTTGAGTCTGAAGAATGTTCCTAGTTTATACCCTGTATAACAATTTTAAAATTGCTTAGGCTACTGAAAGTTATTGCTGATTAGTTCTGCTTTTATGAATTACCATTAAAAGCTTCATTCTCATGATTTTCTATTTACCTGTACTTGTGAACTTAACTCTGATATAACTCATTTGAGTAAAGAAAAAATTAATCTAGGATTTGACTTCTAATTTTCTGAATAGGATTTAAGGTTTGGCTCATTCTAGGGTGACTTGAAGTAATATCTGGCACTGGATTCTGTGATCAAAAAAACCTACCTTTTGGGGTGCTAGGGAAGGACCAAGTGAAGCAAGGGCATTTGTGGTCAGAAAATGGCAGAGTCTTCATTAGAGTTTCATAACTTTTTTATTATAAAAGTTTCAGAGATAGCCTATGTTATTAATTTTTAAAGTTTTAAAATATTTTTGTTAGGAAGAATATGCAAACACTAATATTCATGCATATGATTAATGAAGGCTGTTGAATGTTTTGCATAGACGCAAATCTCTAGTCGTAATCTCAGTTATGCTTCATACTTGCCTTAGTAATTAATGACTAACATTAAATAATCCATTTTAGTACAATTTTGTGAGTTTTAAGCTTTCCTTTCAGTTTTATTGGTTGTGAAACCTATTTCTGTCCTTGGATTTATATGAATTTTTTCTTCAGAGTTTTAATCTTAGAGGAGGTCTCATATTAAGTAGTTTTGTGCAACTCAGTGTTTTGTTAGTTGAGCCCAAAAGTTAGTATATGACACATGGATTTCCTAACATGCAGTATAGTTTATAACATGTTTTGTTCTTTCCTTTCTATCTTTACTTTACAAGAACTTTCATTTAATGAAGAAATGTAGCCTAATCACAGACTGAATAAAACAGATAAAATTAAGTTGCTGAATGCCACTTCAGTACTTCAGTTTTCTTGGTGGAAATCTATGTATAATTATAAGCAGATTAATGTGACTCTTACAGTACTTTGAATAGAGAATTTTATCATCAAAACATGGAAGAGAAAGAGAATAATTCTTACACAGACATGGGATACTTCGTCCTCTCTGGATTACCCATAGAAATTTTTTATTGACAAGTCAGAGAAATTGTAACAATTGGTTGGTAATTTGTTTCTATGGTTCTCAGTTTATTCCTGGGGTTGGTAGACGCTGTAAATGTCTGAAAGGAGTTTTGTTCATCAGAGTGTAAATTCAGCCTACTGTTTGCTCATTCTTTAGCAAATGAACATGGAAAGCAGAAGGGAAATTTGTGCTCAGTACAGGTGATGTAAATATGATTAGTACTAGTTTTGAAGTCCATTGATCTACTGCTGGAATATACTGGCTTCTCTTTTAATTGCAATGCCATGTGTGACATATTTGCCCTGCAGTTAGGTGCTATAATGCAAATACTTTTCCCACTGACCTTGGAAATCAACGCCAGGGTTTACCTGCTGTGTCCCCACAGCAAGAGGAGAGGAAGGAACCTCAGGCTGGAACCAAGGCGTGGGTAAAAGAGATCTGGGGCTGTTCACTGCCAGGCACTTGGGCGTGGTGTGGGATAGTCATACAAGCTACATTTCTAAGTTTTTGTGGGAGTGCCAAATAAGTAGCTGTGAGACAGCCTAGATATATTTAATTTTAATTCAGTTTATAGGATGAATTAAATTTCATCAGAATAAAATATCAGCTGTTTGTTGTAACAAATTATGTGTTTATGTCATATTACACGTTAATGATTTCATGATTACTCTGACAGCTGCTTTCCCACAATTAGTCTCATTAATGTCAATGCAATCTGCTCATATAATTTTCTCTTTTTTTTTCCCCCTGAAATCTTTAGGCTTTTTCCCCACATTCTTCCAGAACAGCCAATCTTTCACATCTAAATTATCAGAATTACTCAGAATTTTTATTATTGTTCTGAAGTTTCTTACAATCTTTTTGATTACTGTTCCCTTAATAGTATCAATGCCCATTAAAACTTTTACATTTCACTTAACAGTAAAGTGTCAATAATTTGCAAAAATTTTGCAAAAACTCCTGAGATTAATATCCTTTTACTATGTGAATATTTATGTCATGCTGCTATTTCTGAAATACTTTCTCTTCTGTATCGTAATTGATGATTTTATGCTTCTAGTGTCATTTCAGACAAGATGGCTATAATATTTTTAAAGTTATGTTTGTAAAGATTTTAGATTATGTGATCAACGTTTTTAAATTGGGTGTCTGTGTGGTTCTCTCTATAATGACATATAAATATATAAATGTTAATTGCTTGGACTAGAAAGTCTTTCTTTTCATTTGTCCTTAGGCAGGAGATATAAGACATGATTGCTTGTATCTAGAAAGCAGATTGCAGTTTATATTTCCCTGATCAGTTCCACCTTTCCTTCATCTTTATCTAATAAGGGAAAGTTACAAAAGTTTGAAATTATATTCTGAATTGAGTTCTGGGCCATGACATAATTTACACAAGGAAAGAATCACAAAATACCTGTAGAAAAGGTTACAGAAAATGTAGTAGATATTGTCTGACTCCTATGAATCATATTTCATTTTATGATTCTCATTCTTTTATTTGATGAACAGGATATATGTAGCTTGCAATGAAGGGTATGTGGTTTTGATTTAGTTTTCTAATTAGTTTTCTTTTGTTCAGCTGTTATTCTTTTGCTTTACAAAGATGAGACAGGAGGACTCCATACCAGTAGAGTAACAAATTACGGCTTACCTCTGCTTTTTTCAATTGCAATAATATAATTCTGTTCTCACTGCTCAAGGTCTAGGAACCAAGTATTTATCACTGTATCAGGAAAACCTCAGCATTTTAGGTTCTATTCAGATGTCTAAAGAAAATCTTGCAGAAATTAATAGAAAGTCTTTTGGAAAAACCTCTGCTTTAGGAGCTTCATTTGCTCATGCAGTTAAGGATGCTCTTACCAGTAAAATGCCTTATCTAGAACTGTTTGGTTTTGTGGTCGATTTTTTGTTTATTTTCTTTCTTTTTTTAAATCCCTTTAAGCTGCAACAGTTGCCAAATTTCTGTTGGTGAATTACAGTGCTGCACTTCTGTTGGCTTTTACCTGTTTTTGGAAAGTAGAATTGTTGACCTGGTAAAGGAATACCAGTTTCCACCAAGTACACACTTGGTAGAACTTGGCAAGACTTCTTGATTTTAATCATGCTACCATTTTTAAGAAACCAATAAGGTCACATCACTCAAAACAGGAAAATTTACTATCTGTTTAGGGTGCCAAAAGCCTTTAGTGTTCAATTAATACTGGCTTGATTGATAGGTGATTCAAAATGAGTGTGTTTTAAAGAAATGTTTGAATGGGGCATAACTACAAGATACCTTCAGTCAGTGAGAGCTGCAAATAATAAAAATGGAAACTTAAATCAGGGGTTGAAAAGTTTGCATGAAATTAAGAAAATTAACCTTACAGAAGGAGGAATACTCAGAATGGTGTTTGAAGGGAAAGCAAAAGACAGTCATGGTAGGAAGACGTCCATTACAAAGGTCTGAGAAAGACCACTTGATGAAGTCTTAGAGAATAATAACTGTTCCTTAGAGATTTCTAGAAAAGTGTGAAGATAAATAGGTTTAGATAGGTTTTAGATAGGTTTAGGAAAAAAATCAAGAAAATGCCCAAACTTATAAGAGCATATGGGAACCTGTTCTGATGTTGCTGTCTCTGAGTCTTGTAGCCTGCATTGATGAGGGCTGCAAAGATGTGGGATAGTGATGAGAAAGCACCCCTCTTTTATTGCTTTGCCTTATTTTATCTCTCTATAAAAGACTTGTAAATGATGGAAATGCAAAGATCTGAGATATGATTCAAATGAAAAGCAGCTGGTAAATATTAGTTCAAAGTCATAACCACATTGCAGTGTTTCTTATTCCTATATTCTCTATATTGTTTCTATACATTTACTGTGTACAGTACATTATGCATACAGTATGTTTATATGGAAACTGACATTTTAGTACAAATTATACTTGTATTTCCCTTCAGAACTGAGGAAAATCTCTTTTACTAGACATATTTTGAGGTATATTGGAGCTACTAATATCTTTTTCCTGCTGTTTTGGTTTGCTCCAGTATTCAGCTTCATTAGTACAAACGTATTTGTACTAATATGTAGTCATTTGTCACAGAATGATGTGCTGAGAGAAATTTAATTTCTCTGGATGGCTCATATTTTGTTGCTGGACATCGAGTCACACTTCCAGAGTGCAGTAAGTCCCATTTTAGAGCTGATTTACCATGTCAAGGTACTTTTGCTACTGTAATAGAGAAGAAGCTTTCAATATATAGGCTGTCCATCTCAGAACTCATTGAAATGACTGAATTGCAGTGCTGAGCTATATGTGAGTACAGTTGATGTTGATGTATGTGTGAGTTTGGAGTGCTTTTTCTCTCTTAGTGGAATTGGCTTTTCACCTGTGGGAGAGATACTGTAAAGGTCTGGGTCATCATGCAGTGGTCTGCTTATGGTATATTGTTCAGTACACTTACACTGGCTGATTAGCAAAAATCAGGAGCAGAACTACTTTACATTTGTGTCATGGGTAACAGGAAAATATACACCCTTCACCTTTTAGAACTTTGAGCTTTGCTTGTGGCTTCTGTGTAGACAGGAATGCAACTAACTCTGCAGTACAAAGCAACAGAAAATTCAGTAGTAATTGATGTATTTTAAAATAGATAGTTGGTGATTAGTGTTATTTATTTATAAGTAGTAAATTTGCCTTTTAATTATGTATGCTGAGAAAACTGAATATTACAAGTAGGTAAAGGAAATGAACACTGAATGAAGAGTTGCCAGCTTTTAATTATGCAAATGAGCACCACAGCAGAAGAATTATTTAGTAATCTTTTTGTGCTTAGAATTGCAAATCTATCTCCACAATTGTGTTTAAAACAAATGAAACTGGATTTGTATAACTTTTTTTGTGTAGATATTTGCAGTTAATGAGACTGAACAGAAGTATCAGTAGTCTTAAGAGACCCTATGTAATGTGCAGTGGATCAGGGTAGTAGAACTGAAATATTACTGCCAATATTCTTCTTGTAGGGCATCCTATTAAATAGTAATATATTACTTGAGAAACAGCAATTATCTGTTTTTCCTGATTTTTTAATATTATATTTTTATTAAATGTTTTATTAACTTTTTATGGCTGAATATTTTTTTAATTGTCATTCTGCTGAAGAGCTCAGTTGAATATCTGAGCTATAACTCTTCCCAAGGGGTCTACTTTTCATTGTCTCTCTCTAGCTCTTGGAATAGCTTTTTATTTTTTTTGTCTCATGTTAGTTTTACAGCCTAGTGCCAATCTTGCCGGCAAAGTACTTAGTGCTCTGGCACTGACTCAATGAGTAAATAGTGGTGAAAGAGCAGGCTAATTTATAGTCTCTTCACATCACCCTAGAATGTATCTGAGCTTCAGTAATGCTAGCAGGCAGTAGGAAGTGTATTTTTAAAATTCAGTGGGAAAAAAAAAAAAGAAGGAATTAAAAGCCCTGAAAAATAGTATTATGACAGAAAGATAAATGATGAATAAAATGCATTTAGAAGATTGTGCAGTAGCAGTGCATATCCTTTCCTAACCAAGGAAAGAGCTGGAAGTTAGGTAAGGGAACATTGTCCACCACTCCCCAACTTGATTGAGCTTTCATTTTCTGAGTGAGAGAGAAGTCTTGACTTTCCAGGTCTAAAAGTCAAATTGTGCTATACCAAACACTACAGAGGCACACTATATGTGTTCCCCAAAACTGAAGTCCTGGTAAGTATAGATAAATAGCGGCCATCAACGCAATCCAATAGTCAAATTCATGCTTGCGTGTAGATCTGGGCAAGGAAATTGAGTCTTGTCATTGGAAAAAGGAATTGGCTGTGCTGCTAGTTCCTGCACCCATGAAGAAATAAATGTTCTTTGCTGTCCCAAATACTGATAATTTTTCAATTTCAGCTTTGATTGTCATTATCATTTATTCTCATAAATTCCAAGAAATGAAATTCCAGCAAGGTTGGAAAAAAAATTCCCTGTAAAATGACTTCTTCTACATTCAGATTTAACGAACAACATGGACATATTCACACTAAATATTGAGATTTTCCCATGCTTTTGTTACAGGATTAATCAGCAGCAGCATGGTTATTCTCCTTATGCATTGCTGCTGTGTAGAGTAAGGCTAACATAGCATTGATATATTCTGCTCATTGTTTTGTTGATGTATAGGATAAAGAAATGGATGTGGAAAAGGTTGTAAATATGATAGTTCTTTACTGAATTGAGAAAATTGCTTAGTTACAAGAAATAAATTTAGAGCTAGAGACCAGTATAATTCTATCTCTTTGCTTAATTCATTTCTAGTAGGAGATTTACTGATTAGGAGACTGGGCGATGGGTGACTTTACTCATCCTTTGCAATGTAGAAAGACTTTGGGAAGATAGAAAATGTTTCTTCTAGCAATTGTGTGTCTTACAAGGTAAAAGTAAAGACAGGAAACTGCAATAGTGGGAAAAAGTTCCTAGGTTAAAGGGGTACAATATAAGAAGTATAATATGTAATTATTTTACACTAGAAGGGTGCTTTAACAGGATATTTGGCGTGCTGCCTATCAAAGTTGTGGGTGGTTGAAGATAGCTTAAACAGTTTCTGTTTACTTCTCTTCATTTAGAGTCATTTTTAGAATCTCTTTAGCTGGAAGACCAAAACCCAATTAAAAGTATCTGTGAATGACATAAAAAAAAAACCACACACAGAAACCAGTGGAAAAAAACCCCCCACATTTCCCACAGGACTTTCAATTACGCATAATCTTATCATCACAACTTTACTGTTTCTGTCAATATGCATATGCAACTTGGCTTTAGGGAATTTTTTTCATATATGCAAAATAAAAATCACAGCTGCATCTAAAAGGGATGTTGTTTATTTAAGGTTAACTGCTCTTTTGAAAGGCTTATGGTGTAGAAATGTAAAAATTAATAAATTCTAGTTGTTGGAGTTGGTTGATGGGAAGATGGAAAAATCTCGTTTCTCTGCTGCATAGTTTTTACATTAAATTTTTATTAGTTTACCTTACAGTATGGCAAAATCTCCTGTTAGTTACCGGCTCCAGATATAAACAAGTAAACATATTTCTGAATTTAAAAAGCCTAGGTAGCTTGTGTATGTTTTGCTGTGTTACGGTGGTTTTTTGGGTTTTTTTTAGGGGCGTAGCCTTTGTCAGGTTTGTGGGGGTTTTTTGTTTGTATGTTTGGTTGGTTGGAGTGTTTTTGGTAATTCCTGTAAGTAGCCTGAACTATCTTGATATTTCAATAAAACCCAGACCTCAGAATTCAGGCAATCCTTCTTTTTCATTGATGTTTCTCATACAGTTCAAGGATAAAAGTAATGCTAAGGAGTACGACTATAAGATCAAAACTGAGTATGGGGTTCATTAATGTGTCCCCAAGTGCTGATTAATTTCTCTTGAATGTCTCCCAAATTCACCATTAGAATAGAGCTTTATTTCATGGGTATGTATGAATTATTTGCCACTGCTTTATAACTAACATGTTCCTGAAATTTGCCAGTGCACATTTTTTCAATTTTATGTTCAACTCTTCATCAGGTATTTGAGGAGCCTTAAAATGTTTTCATAACTTTGGAATTGTTGAACTGGTGTTCTACTATATTTTTTTTTTCTTTTTTATATAGTATCTTTGAAACATTCAGCATGTAATTGGAATAAAGCTAGAATGTTCTTGAAAATGTTGCTATTTAAAAGATTGAAATAAAATAGTTGCCAAATTATTTAAGTCAAAATATTTTCATTCTGCATATGATAACTTTTTATTGACAGAAATAAACATGGACATTTATTATTCATTATAACCACTTATGCTTTTATAACTACTTGGTCACATCTCAAGAAGTTGATACTGACATAGATGAATCCTTTGTTCTCCATTAGTCAGCCAAGATTGATTCATGATCAAGAAACTCCATAAAGTGGTTGTGCTGTTTTGAAAAACACAGAAATTTATGAATTATTTAGTATATTTTCTTTTGATTTGGCTAAACAGGTTATGAAATACAGAGAAGCTAAAAGCACAAAGATTTCTTGAATTTGCCATAAATTGTTAAATTGTTGGCTTCTTTTTCCAGTATTTTTGGGGGCTATTACTATTATTATTGTTATTATTGTTGTTGTTATTATTATTATTTCTTCAGCAGCATTCACATAATGAAATGTTACATAAGTTTGTTGAGTTTTTTCCCATTTCATTTTTAATTTTAAATGGTTAATTATTCCAGATATAATGTGCATTGAGGTAAAACTTGACACTGAAGAACCTACTTCAAACATAATTTTTAAAATTTGGGGGTTTTGTGATTTGAAGGATTGTATGTATTCTTAGCTAAGGAAAAAAAAAATCTTTATTTTGGACTTCTTCTTTGCCTACAAAGCAAACATGCCTGAAATAGATTAAATGCAATGTAACACATAATTTTTGTTACCTCTCTCCATTCCATCCAAGAAAGAGGGGAAAGTAAAAATTAAAAAAAAACAACAACAACAACAAAAAAAAAAACAACCAAACAACCAAAAAAAACCCAAAAAACCCCAAAAAAACCCAAAAAAAAAAAAAAAAAAAAACACCCAAACAACCAAACAAAACCCAAAAAACCCCACAAAAACCCACAAAAAAACCCAAAAAAACCCCAAAAACCAAAAAAAAAAAAAAGATACAGGATATAATGTCTGCTGGTGCAAGAGAGAAGCCCAAGATCAGCCTGTGCATCAATTTAATCCTATGAAAGTTTAATGATTGCTACACAGGCCATTTTATTTCAGGCAATTGTGAAAAGTTGTGTCAAAGCTGGGAAATATATTGCTATTCAACTACAAGTATCTTCATTGATGTGTGTTATTTTAGAGGTTGACTTTTATTAGGGTAGGATTCTAAATATATCTTGAGGTCTGCATTGTGTTTTCTGGAATATGAGAGGCTGCAAGAATGCTTTGGAGGTCTTATTGGTAATAAGAAATGAGCAGTACAAAGACTTTTTCTGGAAAGGAAAAGAGTCCGAAAACTTACTTTGGAAATCTAGGGTGTTCCAAAATTATGTTGATTCTGGGGAGACTTTACTAACTTCTTGAAAAGACACATTCTTTTAAGGTCTTTCATTTGCCATATTTTATGTTGCTATTTTAGTAGATGTTGAATTTAGAAATACGTTGTACAGAGTGTATTGGGTTAAAATATTACTTTTATTGGGAATCTAAACTGTAATACTTTTATAGCATTTAATTTGTTCATTTTGTTCGGACAAATATTGCTACATGGAGAATGGGCTGAAACTGCTTATGTCATGTTATGTGCCAGGCTTCACAAGGTTTCTTAAAAGGAACGTGTTACAAAATTATGTGGAGGATCAAAGGGCCATGTGTTGTCTGGACTCAAGAAAGGGTGAGGAGCAGTTCTAGAGGAAGAGTCTGGGAAAGAAGAGGGCAGATGAAGACAGACTGGTGGTGGTTGTCTGAAAATGTTCATAATACTGGATGGAGTGGCAAAGCCTTAGTGTGTGGCTGGTAGGATAGTGCAGGACGGAGAAGTTCACATCCAATAAACATTGATGTAACTTCTGAAGCAGCAGGAGCTCCCACAGTGATGAGAATCATCACCAAAAGCCAAAGGAAAGGGGTTTATTTATTAAGTAAATGGAACTAAATTGTATTCAGGTTAATTTACATGGTTATTTATAGGGCTTCTTAACAAAAGTAGGAAATAATACATATGAAACAACAAGAGGCTGAGGGTAACATGTTTTAGACATGAAATCATATATAAGTTCTCTTTCTTCAATCAATTGGTAGGCAGTGACAAAATTAAACTTTGAAATGACATGGAACAGCCGGGAGGGTGAAAGTCCCAATCAGGCTGGTGACAGAGAGAAAAGAAAGAGACAAAACTGTTTCAGTTGAATTGACAAGATGAAAGTGGGAAGAGGAATACTGTCTTTTTCTGAGGATAATGACTGAACTGATACAAGTATAGTGGAAAGAAGAGTGGAGAGAATTGTAATGCCAAAGAACAGAGGATATAGGAGAGTTTAGTGTAGGGGAACTTGTGGTGATGATACATATTTTAGAAAGGGAAATTATAAAAGCTAATGATAAATCCCTTTGGTTTTTCTGATGTTATCAGAAGTAAAAAAAATTTCAGACCCTGTAGGAGCAATGTACAGTCAAGAAAGCAAAGCTTCTGAAAGATAAGACTGTGCAAGAAAGATGCAGCAATATTTTTGCATCCATCTTCTTTGTTTCAAATCTCTGTTTCAATTGTTGATAGAAGACAAAATCCACGAAATCAACTGTAGCAAACTACTTACTCTTTACTTAAGAATTCTTAAGCAACATAGCAATGGATAGAGGAGGTTCTAAGCATCATATATAACCTCTGCCTTGAAGTTGTCTTTGCATTAGGGATCAGAAAGTGGCAGATGTTATGCGGATCTTTAAAATGGATGTAGAGCTCTAACGCTCAGTGAGAACTGAGGTAGGAAATAGCAAAGTTCTGGGAATCTGCTTACAGGAATCTATGACTATTAGAGTTACAGATTTTAAATAATTTTCTTTAGAACTTAAAATGCATTAGAAGAAATTACAATAAAGAATAGGACTAGCGGCATAATGAAAAAAAATAGATCAGGGAAAAGTGTAGTATTTGTAGAAGGAGCTCTATGGATATAGTCCACTAGAATTTTCAAATAATTCTCTGAGAGCATGGATAAGGGAGAATTTCTTGGTAGTTCTTAGTTGACTTGGGTCTCCACAATTCATGCAACAATAACTATTGTCAGATGGAGAAAGGGAAGTAAATTATTACCTACAGAATGAGAAGGAACTCATGCTCTGACATATATTAAGGCTATTTAGAAAACACAAAACAAAGGGATATAATATATCAATGGTAAACTTTAGAATTTAACAAGTTCTGGTGATTTTAGCACTGATTCTCTACACATGCATTGATATGAAAGTACAGAAAACAAATGCAATTTAAGACTGTTTGCAAATCTTTGCAGGAGTCTTTTTTAGATACTATTGTGTTCTTTAAAGACTATGGGACTGTTATCTAAGTGGTGTACTGGAATACGATAAACGTAAAGTGTCAGGTTGAGGTCATATTAAATGACATGAGCAGTTTTTAGTTGAAGATGGAGGGGCTTAACTTTGGATATTAACTGAAAAAATCTTCCCATTAAATACTTCAGCATTAATGTGATATCTAAGTTTGTATCTATCTATCTTATACCTTTTTCCTCTCCAAATTTGTCTCCTCATCATCAATTTTGTACTTTAATATTTACCCCTAAAAATCTGTGTAAAATTAAATAATAAGATGACTATAACATTAAACTAAAGAATGTTAGTTATTCTTATATTGATTGTTAGTGAGAGTTGCTTTTTAAATTTTTTCATCTGGTAATAACTTATCCACTATATTCAATAGTCTTATTCCATATGCACAGGTTTTTATCTCTTTCTCCTCAGAATAGCACCACTCATCTCACTTGTCACAGTAGTTCTGTCCTTAAATGACTTCTTAGATATCATAACTGCTATCCAATTTTCTGAAATATTTGACTTCGTCTTTTTAGTAATGGAAATTATTTCTTTGGGCGTGTTAAATCAAGTCACAGTTGTTTTCCCCTGAAGATATCTGACACTGTAATACTTGCAATTTTGTATTAGTTAAAATATCCATTACAAAACACTGGACAATTTCCCTCTTTTTTTTTTTTTTAATGTAAAGCCGAGTAATATTAATAACAAGAAGAAAGTTACTTTAAAGCAAGCGGTAGAGGTATTCTTCAGACTAGCTAAGTGTTTAAGAGCTGACATTTTTTTTTTGCTGCTGTGATGAAAGTGGATTTTTGGACTTACTATTCCGTTTGTGGAGTCGGCCTAAAGAACCTAATGTGGACATGTCTCATTATTGCTTTAAAACAGCTGTTGTTTTAAATTTATGCAGAAAATACTAGGCGAACAGCAGGCTGGAGAGAAACATTAATGAAGGTTTTCTGCATTCTCAAATGACAATACATTTTCAGTGTTCTTCCTAAATAATTCCCAGCATTTTATTGGCTTATTTCAGCTGTTGTTATTCATTGAGCTGATAATTTCAGAGAAACATTACTAGTGACCCCTAGATTCCTTTCCTTTCTTTTGCTCCTAAATCTGTGTTCATGGTTATGTAGGCATGGCTTAGATTAATTTCTACAGATAAATTACCTTGCAATTGTCAACTCTGAAGATCATCACGCTTGTTTGATTTGGCTAAGTCCACTCTGCAGAAGTTATGCTGGCTCTTTCCAACGGGCTATATTTGTCAACATACCCAGTGACATTACGTTGTATTACAGAGTCTTAAGTGATTGCCAGAAACGGAAGTCAGGATCAGTGGCCTGTAGTTCCTCGAACCACTTTGGAAAGAAATTAGTCCTCTTTACAGATGGATGCTGCACTGAAAACCGGAGGCTGTCCTGCTGCCTCAGTTTTTTGCAGACATCGCAGATCTTTGCCAGCAGTTCTGCAGTTGCAGTTGGTAGTTTGGGGTGAATGCTACACAGGCCAAGTGATTTACTAACACCTAACTTAGCTATTGATCTAATAATCTGCATAGACACTGTTAAACTCTTAAACACCTCTTTTTGGAGGGCAGGTGATAGAGAACAGACTGATTCACTATTTTCCCTATTTTTTTTTTTTATGTGATTGCTAAGAGTCTGACCAGTTACTGATTGGTGGTTTTTTGTTTTGTTTTGTTTTTTCTTCAAAATGCAAATGGCATCCTTAGTTGTTTTCACAAAGAAAATTAATCAAAAAAAAAATCAGATAAAAATGAGGACATTACCTTTTAAAACATTGGAAAGGTTAAGGAAAATTGCTAACAACATTTAGATAAAAGACCCAATCTTAAATATATAAAATATACGAACTGGAAAATAGTGTAAATTGAATCGTGAAGACTTTTCTGAGAGTGTATCCCTTGAATCTCTGATAGTCTCCTTTATTTTTTCCCACCAAAGTTTTCCTCTGTGTTAGGACTACGTATGCTTCGTTATCTTCCAGACCATCAGTTAAGCATCATTAATCTGAAAACAATTCCATACGAGGTGTGTTAGGATAAAATGTGTGATTCTGCACACTTATGAATGTGCTAGAGTTGGATTTTCTATCCAGTGTTTTATGATAAGCCTAGAATTCTCCCGTAGCCAATTGTGCTCCTGTCTTATTAATCTTTTTGGCATTGTTAAACTCACCTCTGTCAGATGGACAACTTAGGTTGATGAAATAAGTTATTTTGAGTGGTGCTCCAGTACTCATTAGCTTCAAATTGAACTACTGCTCAGGGAGTTTTTTTTTTTGTCATATTTGACATTTTAAAGTTGGAAATAGAGCTGTTTTATGTACTTTCCTCTTGGCTGAATGTGTCAGTCTACATATAGCTTCCTGCTTTTATTCATAAGTAAAAGGTTTGTATGTTAACATATTTAGTTCCACTTTTTATTTGTGTGTTGTGTTTCTAATTCATCTGGTGAATTTTAATGAGTATTGGTTATTTGCGAAGTAGAAGAAAATGACTGATTTGTTAATAGAAGGTGCCAAACCACTTCAGTGATCTTAAGTGAAAATTGAGGTGTAGATGTTAAATTTTAAACTTTGTTTCCTTAAAGCAGTTGTTTAATCAAGGGAAAAAAAATGCAGATAACATGATTTTTCATTGTAGTGATTAATTCATTGTAATCCTACATGGCATTTAAGTTTCAAAGCTTTTTAGGATTAGTGGTTAGTAATTAGACAGTGGAAATTCTGGAATTAATAATGGAAAAATTAATAGTTGTTCAATAAAGAGGATTTTAATCTTTGATAGCTTTCAGAAGCTCTTTGAATAGATGCAGTTTTTTCAGATATTTTAAATTTTGTTGTGTAAGCCTAATGTTTAAAGGGATACCCTGCTCAAGATCTGTGGTTCTGCCTATGGCAAGTTTGTGATTTTGCAAGGAGGAGTAATAGGTCCCTCTTTAAGCATTTAATATGTTGTATATGTGCTAACTAGCTAGACACTCCCATTGACGAGTACAGCTTTGTGGGACTGTATAGATCACTTGTAGAAAACCAGAGCCATGTGATGGCTAATTTTTAAACTATGATCATATTAAGGAGAAAGTAAGTACAGGACATCGTGGAGTAAAATATTTCTAAATCCCATTTCATATTTCTCTTTGGAGCTACAAGTTGTACGATGGACATGGTGGAAGAAAAAAAATTGCTTTATTTTCCTTTATGCAGCACCTGGTGTATAGCATCATAAAATCTTGTACATCTGTCTGAAATATTAGCAGAATGAATATGGACCATAAATTAAAAGAGTCTGTCATAACTAATGACAGGCAATTTGGCTGTCAAATACAAAGCAACACAATAATTCAAGTAAAGAAATAGTAATATGGCTAGAAAGAAATGCACTAGCTTTCAAGTCTCTCTTTGAAGTTTTCTTGTGGAGACTTAGATGGGAAGAAGAAACATCTGGAATGCATTGAGTACTGCATAACAGGAAAATGAAAAGTGCTCTTCATGAAAGTACTGCTTGAAATTCTGAAGTTCCTTAACCAGATCATCATATAAAAAACAATCTCATTCTGGATAATGTTCCAGTTGAAAATAAGCACCTGTTTCTTAATCAACTTTATTAGATTTCCAAATAATTATTAAACAAAACAAAACCAAAAACAACAACAACAACAACACACCAAACCCATGACATCAGCAATCTGTATGGCTAAAAGCAGCTCTCTATACTTTAGTGACTTCAGGCACTAGGTGCCTATTTGCACATTTATTTAAGAAAATTAATTCACAATGCAGTTTAATTTAAATGTAAACAAACTTCCTGCTTTGGAATCTTCCAGAGTTGAACTGCAGATGTTAAATTGCAAACTTAGCTTCCTTAAAGAAGTTGTTTAATGAAAGCAAGCTGTTCCAGATATTCTAAAATGACTTTCAAAATATGTGGCAGTCTCTTTCACTGAGCTTGATAGGGATGATTGTGCTGCTGTTGAAGGGTTTACCCAAAGAACAAAGAGCTGTCAACAGATTTCTCCTTCGAAATAAGGAGAAGAGGTTATTATTGCAACAGCACGTACAAAATTAGTGTCAAATTCCCTTTTTTCCTCCTCTCCTCTGCTCTCTTCCCCCTTTCACTTATTTCAGACAGTATAAAGCACTCTTGTTTGCTTTCCAGCAAGGTGTTATCAAAATCTCTGTAGACTAGAATACTGCATGAACAAAAGTTGGTTTAATTAATTGTTTTTTAAAAACTTGTCCACTGATATTCAAGTTTTTATCCATTTTTTCTACAATGGATTGGTGGTGTATCTTTTAATATTGAAGAGGAGATAATTTAAAGTGAAAATTATCATAATGCTACTGTGCTTTTTTTAAATGACAAATTTATATTCAGGATAATTCTGACATAATGTGCATTTTGGAAACAGATCAAGTAATAATGGGATCAATTTTGTCTTAGTAGAGATTTTATCACGTTTCAGCTCTGTATAGGGAGGTAAATGTATTCTCCTGTGAGTACATTGCTTTGTGACAAAAGAAACAAATAGTTTTATTTAATTAACTCATACTTGTTCCTGGAACACTTTGTTGTTGTTTGTTTCTTTTGAGTAAATGGGATTTATTAAAGCATGTGCTCACACTTTGGAGAGGCCTGGAGACTAAACTTGGAAGTTTTCATGCAAAACCAGTTTTAAGAAAACCCCAGAAAACAGTGATGCTGATGTCTCTGAAATAAGGCTGCAGATGGAAGTTAGATTTTCATTCCAAGACCATTTTAGACTATATTCATGGTTGGAAGACCATATCAGGGTTAGATATATCCTAAATCAAATGTGACAACTAATTAATTAATTTTTGGTACATTGTTCTCTCCTATTCCTCTCCTTACCTCCTAATTTTCACTGTGTCCTTGTTTTTCTGAAAATAAATGGAAATTCTTGTCCAAATTACAAGTGATCAGAACAATTATATGAGGAGGAATTGGAGTGGGCATGATGTGTTTAGGACCTTAAGGATCTTTCTGTCCTCCTGCTAGTAATATGTATTGAGACTGATCTTGGGCTTGTCCAGCTAAATTATTTCTAATTATTCCTGGATCAGCGGGAAACTTTTAGTTTTACCTGGCAGTTGTTGCACCAGTCTTGGACAGTGTGGAGAATTGCAGCTTTTATCAGTGTAAGCCATACTTTCAGGTGGCACATTTAGGGGAAAAAATATATTTTAAGGTCATACGTATTAAAAGACAAAGCAAAAGACTTGAAACACTATGGTGATATTTTAAGGTGTTATAGTATTTAATTATTGTATAAAATATTGATAATTTGTCTACTTTTCAGATAGCAACAACTCATTAGCTCTAAGCTCAGAAAAAATACCTACAAGGAGCAGTTTTTGAAAAGTGTAGGATGGTGATTTATCCACAGTTACACTACTGTAGTTATGCTTTTGAGATAATTGTGTCAATTTTGAACTTGTATGAAGAGAAAAATCCATAAGTTTTTTAAGCTAATTAACCTCAGAAATTTTGATTTGAATGCACTTTTTGTTTAAAACAACTGATCACATAGGAAAACTGGCTTTTATACTTACTAAAACTCTGATAACAGTTTTAACAGCTCCCTTGTGAATACACCTATTCATATTATTACCCTCCTGTATCATAAACACGCAAAAGCTATATTTTGTAGTGAAATACTGCTGTTAGAGGCTTCTGAATTTATACCATATTTGTGCTTCCTAAATGTTTATACAGATAGGTATATAAAAATATATTTTACTGAAATGTACTGACACTCAGGAAAAAAAGTAGGGACTCCAACAGCACACAAACAGGTCAAAAAACAATTGTCAGTATGTCATAAGTACACTATTGACTGAAGAGAATGATACCAGAACACTCTTGAATATTAATTTTAAATTGAGGCTTCATAGTCTGCTGCTCTTACATAGAAAGAGCTTGCTTCTTTTCTTACTTGTAATGTTACCTATTGTAAATTGAGTTTCTTGATATGCTGCTATTATGTGGTTTTTTCCCCCTCCTTTCTTTCTTTTTGTTCAGTGTTATAACTTTTACAGCATGTATAACTCATTTGATGCACAATAACTGAGATAGACCTGAAGTGTATTCTGGATTGTGGAGTGTAGAAAATACATTGTTGAGGGTTTTCCTATGTGTGATGCTATAGGTAGAATTAGGCAGTTTGGCAGAAACCAATTGTGGTTTCTCTCTTTTCTACTCAGAAACATCTTTTTTTTTTCTTTCTCTCTGTCTCTCCTTTGGATTGGCAGGGACCGTCTAAAAGGATTGTATGCATAGTGATGTCTGATCATGTAATTTAATTTCCTTAATTGTTGGTCTTCATGTCGCTGAACTTGCAACTTGAATAAGTGAAATATGCCATTTGTCTAGGCCTTCACAGTGGCTTGTTGCTTTCAGTATTGGCTGAGTTTGTGTGCATATTTTAGGATATATCCTCAATACCCATTGGCATCTACACTTTATTCCCCCTGGATTTGAAATAGCTTTTAGAAAAGGGTCAGGACATGAAGATCTTATTTAAATGAAATAATGATATGGTGGGAGACTTGATTCTTCTGTTTATTCCAAATCATCATAAGCTGTAGATGCCTTTAATACCTTTCAGTTCTTTTCCATTGCAAGGATCTATTACCAGTCTTGAGAAAGTAATGGGATAAATTATTCAAATGAACAGCATAGTGAATAAAGTTGCAGCAGGAAATCTTTGCCAACAAATATAACGCAACTCTAAATGTATTTTTGTAGATAATAACTTTTACATCTGGAAGAATCGGCTTCATTATGAAAAGAGTAGAAAAACAATTTGCACTCAAAAAAGGGAAATTCTCAGATAAAAATTTTGTCTTTATCTTTACACAGAACTGAGTTTCCAAGTAGTCTAATAATCAGTATGCTGATACACCTGACCTAGAAATTTAAACTTCAATATTAAATTCATTCCCTTTCTAGGACATAGGCCCTAGTTTTAGCTGTATATGTGCCAGATCGCCTTGAAAACATTTTCCTTGGATCTCATGAGATGATGTCCCAGAAACTTGACTTTTAAAGCAAGAATGACTCACTCTCTATGGGCTGAATGCATAAGACACAAAGTAGGGATAGAAGTTACTTCCTAACCAATTTTGTCAGTGCTTCAGAAATAGTATTTTAGTAATATTTTCTAATAAGGCAAAGTAGGACTGTATTTAATTTTCTTTTGGCAATAGGTGCTTCATAATCCAAGCTCTTCATAATTAAAGGGTGCAATAAATGTCTCCTCGAAGCACAAAATTCTAAATTTTTTTCTTTTAAATTTTTATCCATATTAATTCAAAGCAGTTTAGTCTTGCTCAGGAAAAATGCTGCTCATCATTAAATGGATATAAGCTTGAATTGCAGTACTTTCCTTTCTCCTACACTAAGTATAATGCAGTGACTTCACCTCTGTCATAGTTTAACCCCAGCCAGCGACTAAGCCCCACGCAGCCTCTTGCTCACTCTCCATCCACCAGAAGCAGGTGAGAGTCACAAGGGTAAAAGAAAAAAAAGTTGGTTCAGATAAAGACAGTTTAATAGGTAAAGCAAAAGCTGCACACATGAGCAAAGCAAAACAAGGAATCCATTCACTGCCTTCCCATGGGCAGGCAGGTGTTCAGCCATCTCCAGGAGAGAAGGGCCCCATCACGTGTAGTAGTGACTTGGAAAGACAACTGAAATCACTCTGAACATCTCTCCTCTCCCTTCTTCTCCCTGCTTTATATACTGAGCATGATGCCACATGGTGTGGAATATCCCTTGGGTTGGTTGGGGTCAGCTGACCTGGCGGTGTTCCCTCCCAGTGCCTTTTGCACCCCCAATCTCCTTGCTGGTGGGGTGGTATGAAAAACAGAAAAGGCCTTGGCTCTGTGCAAGTGCTGCTCAGCAGTTAAAAAAAACATCCCTCTATTTTCAACACTGGTTTTGGCACAAAGCTGAAACATACCTCCATACAAGCTACTATTGAGAAAAATTAACTCTACCCCAGAAAAAACAGCAAAGAATGAGGAGCCAGCTGAAAAATTTTTGTATTCACTAGGTGAAATATCTTTCTGTACAGAGGGCTCGGGGGAGTACAGCAGTTTCAATTTTTTTGGTCTGCCTGAAATTTGAAAGCCTGTATGATAAAATGAGATGTTTCGTACATAAACAAGAAGATCAATCTAAGCTCTCTAAGGGAAACTTATTATGAATGATAGTGGTTACTCTGTTGTTTGTTGGTTTTTTTTGCCTGCTACATTGATTTATGCACTATAAATGTTTTCTTTCAATCTAGATATATCAAAATGGGACTATCATAACATAGCATGCATAGATTTTACTTAATCTAGAAGGCCATAACATCACTAAAATTTTGGGTTGAAATATTTACTGACTACAAAAGCCATGCCTATTGTTCTAAAACAAAGAACTAATTCTATCCTTGAAGTAAAAAAAAAATAAAAAAAAAAATCATATCTTTAGATCATGTAGACATATTAATTTTAAGACTTATAATCCCCAAAAGGGTATGATTACCCACTCTTTTCTAGTAGTTTTGAATAAATAAGCAAAATCTCTTACCCAATTATAGAATCCTGAAGAGGTGGCCATTTCCATCCTAGTTGTACACATAAGTTTACACATTTAGAGTACAGTATTGCCTTTCTTATAATGAATGGCATTGTAGGCTAAGGGAAAAACAGTACTTTGGATCTGACATTTCTCTTTGTCCTCTGTGCGTTTGTCGTGCTTATTGTAAATGCTTTCTTGCGTTTTCCCAAGATGGCCTAGTGAAAACAAAAGGAAGGTACTGATGGTGGTGAATGTGTACTTGGTGTACGAATGTGGAAGTGGGCAGAGTTTGCTCCTGAACTTGTGTCTGGTCACAGGGGTTGAGGCTTCAGAGGAGAAGTCTACACTGTTTTGACAAAACTCAAAGCAAGTTTTACATACATTGGGAAGCTTTGATGAGGAATCATGCTTCATCAGACAGCCTAAAAAGTAGTTGTGCAATTACTTTCTACTCTAGTAGCAGTTTCTAGTGATGAACATGTGAGGTGAAGTCCTAGGGAATTTGAAAAGAGAAAATGGCAATTGCTAGAATCACTAGCTAGAGTATGTGAGCATGAGTGGTTGAGCCTTACTACTCATTTAAAAAAGCCAGAGATAACTATTTCTTTTGTCTGCCCAGTAGTTTTTCTTCTTATTTCTTATTCTCTGTGAAGCATTAGAAATGCAGTGTTTGAAGTTCTGTCTTCCCTGAGGTGTAGAAATAGTGTTACTACCCTCCTTTGCAATATGAGACTTCTGACTATGAATTCTGAAAATGGTCCCTGTTCTTGTCTGAGCCAGACACTCTTGGCTTTACTTACCTTTTTTTTCCTGTCCATCACCAGCCTCGTGTTTCTTTATTCCTTTGACAATCCCTAAAATAGTTTTTTCCACTTAACAACAGACTTTTTATTCTCAGTTTCTTTCTGAGGATTAGCCTGCATATTTTTAAATAAAAAATTGCTGTATGATTATTTTGGTATCCATAATACCAGGAATTTTAAAATTCTGTTAATATCATTTCTTAATCTTCAGTGGTGCTTTTGTGAATAAATGATGCTGTGTAGCAATTCTCTGAAGTTTTTAATGAAAATATTGAATAAAATGAGGCTCATAATTACTGTATTCAATCAGATAATACATTAATCAGTTCAGAAAAATATCATTATGTCATGTGATAGCTAATCCGCTGGAAATTCATTTTGCAAAATGTTTAGGCACACCAGTACAAATGTTTTATGAAACCAAGTTTTTATTTTCCATTTTGCATTTCATTATAAAGTAATTATTCTTTGAGACAGAATTGAAACAGATATATGAAGTTTTTTACATTTAACCTCTTTTTCTTCTGTTAATAAATACTTTGTGAAAGGATCCTGATTTGTTGACCAACTTCTACTAAACAATAGCCCCTAAATTAATGAAGTATTTCGTGTTTGCTGCTTATTTTCATAGGCCTACTCCACAGTTGGTCATCAAAAGCTCAGTATATGTTATGGATAAGTATTTCCTATGCTTGATTTGTATTTCCTCTCTTTCAGATGACTAAGGAAGCTGATTCAAGAAAGTAATTATAAGCATTTATTATTTTCAATGTACTAATTATGTTGCAAGGAATGGAAAGCTTTGAAACCCTAAAAATGCCAGGTTCCCTGTTGCTTTAGCAGACTGCGGAGAGATTAACAGGGAATGGTAGGAATGGGTAGTCTTAGGGCAATGATGAGGTCATTTTCTCTAAAGGAATGTCTATAGCTTTATAGCTATACCTCAATAATAGGCTGAAGCTAGTGAGGAATTAGCTTTCCACAGAGATGGAGCTCAGCATGAAATGGCTCTAGAATCTTAAATCAAGACCCTAAGTCCATTGATGTCTGAAAGCCGAAAGTCTGCAAAAGCTGTATCACCAGAAGTTTGCATAAAGAAGAAAAAATGTACCAAGATATAGGATATGTCCACCAAAAGTGACTGTTGCTGAAGAAAAATGCATTGATGCATGAGGAATTTTCTATAAGTGTTAAAATCTCTGTTTTCAGGCTTTAATGTCATCTCTCAGTAGGTTGGTTGATCAGAAATATGAAATCTAGGGATGCTTTGTAGAACAGATTTCTTATAAGAAATATAAAGGATGAATTTCAGTATGCTGATTTGGATTTTTGCAAACTCTAACTTTAGACAGGATCTAGTCTGAACATTTCTGATCAGAAGGTTTGATTCATTGATCCAAAAGTGAGTGGGCAGTAGGTCAAATGGGAGGTTCTGGTTCACCATTCTTCCTGCTACTTGTCTCTGTCACAAAGTTTATCATTCATTTTGAGATTCTGGTGAGAGTGGTTATGAATGACTTAATTACTGGTGAGCTTATAGTAGCCAAATTAATGCTGAAGAATAACAAACGTGGGATATTAATCTGACAGATTTTATCTAAAGGAAACTCTGGAGGCTCTTATTTGTTTATAAGGCAAGTGCAATAGGGTGGTAAAAGCAAACTATTGAAGAAATAATATTTTCCCCTTTTTTGTTGTTTTTTGTGTTGCTGAGGAGCTTTGCTGACTGTAAATTTCATTAATTTCCTGGATTGTTCTCAGTAAGAGTTTTCTTGCTTTTTGACAGTCACAGATAGTTTCTAGGATATGCAAAGGTGTTTTCTGCTGATGTGGTAGCTGCCTTCCCAAAATACATAGAGAATTAGCTTACTTTTGCCAATTTGAAGAGTGAATGCTTGGCTTCTTTCCCAGTTCTTTGTTTACTGCAAAATTGTTGATTCTTGAGCCACAGCTATGTCACTTTGGGTTTTTTTGGTTTGGTTTTTTTTGTTGTTTTTGTTTGTTTGGGTTTTTTTTTGTTTGGTTTTGCGGTTTTTTTTGGGGGGGGTGGTGTTTTTCTTCTTTTCTGTACACATAGTTTTTTATAACCATACTGACTGAATCATACCAATCTTTCTCACAGCTCATTTATTAGGCTTTCCCCCTTACCCACGGATATCTAACTAGTTATAAATTCCAGTTCGAATCACTTGTAGGATTAAAATGGACTTCCGGAGGACATCTGCTAATTTTTCTGTATTTTTATAGCTGACTTCACACTAGCATCTTCAAAGATTATTTTCCAGTCTTTTTTTTTCTTCCAGATCATTTGTCTGTCTCTCTTTTCTGTACTTGATCTCCCTTGAATATACTATTCCCAAGTATTAGACTAATGACTTTTGAGTAAGAGTCTCCAACAAATCAAGTGTTTAATATTTGTCAGTTTTCCATTTTGCTGACCGTGGCTTCTTGCAGGGACAGGCAGCTGCACACTGTCTATTGATAAAGCTGGCTCAGTAGAGTTCCAGTGAAGAGCAGTTATTTTTTTCTTCCGTTCTTCCAACTGTGCTTACGTGTATCTTACAAGATAAAATGGCATTGGCACTAGCTCCTCCTTCACTCTCTTCTTAGTATGAAAAGAAGGCTTCATTTGTTCAATTCCAATCAGTCATCTCTTCATCAAGCTATATTGATTCTTTTTTCTTTTCACAGCAGGGAGAGCACATTTTTTGTAGGGTGAGTCTCATTTCATTTTCATTAATCATTTGAGGAAAGTCAGGAAAAAACTCTGCCTGCATTAGACTATCAAAGGATTTAGCCCAGTTCCTTCCAGTAAAGAACTGAAGGTAGTTGAATGCAGTAAAGATGAGATATAGATGACCACCTGAATCTCTAGATTTCCCACAGTACTTGAAAGGATTGGATATTTTTTACCTGGTAATTATTTTAGTTCACTTCTATTGTTTAACCCATGATGTGGTACCATCCTATTAATTGCTTAAAGAAAAAAAAAGTAAAAAACATTCTCAGTACTGCCAACTTAGCTAGTTAATATGGAAGAAATATGTGATTGAACCAGTACATGTTAAATGTCTTCATTATTTGTAAGTACTTGAAACTGCTCTTCAGTAAGGAAACAACTCTTGTGTGGTTGAACTTCCTTCCTCAGTGCTTTATATCCTGCTAAATCTGAACAAGTTGACTTTGTCAATGAATGTACTTCTGCATGCATTTTCTGGAAGAAGCAAATGCAAACAGAAGTAGAATGGAGAAAGTGAAAGCACGGAAATTATTTTAATAATAAAGTGTGTGATTCCATTTTTGGTGAAAAATATTGCCAGGGTGATTCAGGAGTTTAGATCTCCTTTTCTTAATTAATACTACACCTTTAACACTGTTAACCACATTTCAAATAGCTTTGGAAAATATTGTTAAAATCTTTTTCATCTTGGGATCTTTAGTGATTTGGGAGCTTGCAACCAAAACTGTTTTGTTTCTTTCCAAAATATCAACTAATGTCTGAAAATAACGTCAAAGTTCTTTTGCACTTTAAAAGACAGAACTGAAAACTATATTATTGAATATAGTTTTAAAAGTGCAGTGAGCAATAATTTCAAATTTTGTGTATTAAAAAAAATAAGTTATTGCTCTACTGATGTACTTTTAATGCTGCTTTTAGATCATTAATGATGATGATTCTGAAGGTTCCTTTCACTTGAAAGTTTTAGAAATTGCACTTCATGTTAAGAATCTCTGGGTATTGGATTCTTTTTTGGTGAGATGCCATTGGTCATGTGAGTGCTAGAAAGATGGATAGTCTTTTGTTACGATAGTAGGATGCCATGAAGATGGTTTAATGAGGCAGGCACAGATAGAAGCCATCACTGTGAAACCACATTTATAAATTATAAGACTGCTGATCGGGGGAACAGTTGCATCCATTAGTAACAAGGAAAATGAAGAAGCTAATTTAAGGAAGGAAATGCTGAAGACAAAAAGGGAAACAAAATAGAGTCTTAGTCCTAAATATTATACGAAATTAAGAACCTGTAAACTTAAGAAATGGAGATGTAATTTCATCTTAGGTTCCTGGTCTTTGCACAAACTACTTAGGTGTTCTCCATAGCTTTATGGTACCATTTGAAATAGATGATAAAATTATAGATTAATAACTTAAATGTGTATTCTGAGAGTATTTTAAGAATTGAGTTGCTCATGAGTGTTATCTCGGTAAAATAGTGGTGACCAGAATGTTAATATTTATCCCCCGGTAAAACAGCTCTCTTGATTTAATTTAGAAATGTTATTCTTTTAGAGTGGAGCAGGAAGCCATATTGGTAGGTGCTATAAAATTAGAGATTACTGTATGTGTGTCTGTGTACATATATATATATATATTTACGCACACATATGTATTTTTAAACCTAATTGTGACCGTGGGCTCTATCTTCTTCCATTAAGATTAATTCAGCTCTTTTCTGCCTGTACTCTTAACAAGCAGACAGGTGAAATATAGCTTATATTTTTAGAGCTTTGGATAGTAGTAAGATTTGATCCATGCTTGTGTTCCTGTAACACCAATAGTTTAGTTTGCATATTGATATCATTATGATTACTTATCGATATGATTGTGATTACTATTGATTAAGATATCCTGAACGGATGGAGAATCTATTAATATTGAATATGAGGGCATTAAATTCACATTAAGATAAAACTGATGAAAAATAGAATCATAGTAACTTTGCCCGTTTACGTTACTGAAGAAGCTCAACAAATACAAGTAAAACTCAAAATGTAATCATTCTCTTTTTAAGTAATGCTCCTGTTCTTCATATCATAGCACTTACTCAGTGCCGCTTTTTCTATACTCTGATATCTGGTCCATGTTATTTTTAATATGAATTAACAGAGTTCTATGATATAGGCCAGAAGAGCCATGTATGTGGATTTTCTAGCCATACGGCAGGGTTGTGCTACAGCTATATGCAAATAAGAGGAAAAGGAACAGCATTTAAAAGCTTATTTTCCATCTTTCTAGAAATTAATATTTCCTATATTTTCTCTTTGATTGTGGACTACATGATTACCCTACCACATGAATTTTAGACATCAAACTACAGGCAGAAATGAACTTTCATTCACAGAGGAAAATTAATGCCAGTTTTTGTGAAGCAACTGAAATATTGGTCCTGCCATCTTCCATTGATATGGTTGCCAAGTTTTCTCCTGATGAAATATCCTTAACAAAGACATTCTTCATCTTATCTTCTTGGTGGCCTTAAGAGAAGGAGCTGAGCAGATGTAAAGCGCTGATCCTAGTGATTGTGGATGTGCTATGCCTTACTGAGATATGTAGAGCAACAGTGATGAGGGCCCACCAGGTTTAATAGAAAAGTGGTGGGTTTTTTAAACTGAGATCCAATGATTTGCTGTAGTTTTCCTGACTTTGTTGCTATTTTAATAGTCTTTTAGAATTTATTCAGTAAGACAAATGTTATCTCTTTGTGTAGCAGAAGGAATATTTGAGATAAAGTCCAGAGACCTATCCCAGGTTGTAGGGCAGAAATGTAATGCTGTATTGTTCAGCAGACTGCTTGTCTCCTTAGGCATCTGCTTTTCTCTAAGATAACTCAGCTATATGGAATCTTGTTTTGCTGTTACTAGACTTCTGTGATGCCACCTAGTTTGATTAAGGTTATCCTTGATAGTCAGTGTAACTAGGTAGAACACGTCAAAAAGTTATTCTCAAACACCACATGCAAATTTAGATGATTACAGCGCAAAATAAAGTGAAATAATGAGTAAGTTTTTGAAACCAAACCTTCTTTCAAAAATACACTGAAAATGTACGGAAATGTGGTTCGGTTTTCAAAATGTAGCTTAGAAAGGCATATTTTTTGAGAAACATCAAGCCTGAGCTGGATTTGAATTCAGCTTCCTTGAAAATTCAGTATAGCACATTATTATTATTATTTAGAAATATTTCAAGTCACAGAACAGTGGTAAAAGTATGATTATATTCATTATATGATTATTTATTCTTTTAACATGCTGTGAACTTCACTGTGCAGAGAACATTACAATTAAATATGTTGAACACAACAGCCATAATGCTCACACTAAGTAATAATGGTAATAGTATCAGGTCACTGATACTCATTTTTGTGAAGTGATAATTTTATTGGAGAACAATATCCAAGATGCAAACATTTATTGTCCTTTTATAGACAATTGTTTCGAAAAGTGTTTAGTGAGCACTGGCATCACAGGGAGAAAATTGTGTACCTCAGCTGCTGTCCTGCCTGTGGCTGTAATGAAGTCTCTGTGGTAATCTAATTGTATTGAGTTAGGAAAAAAATTAAATTCTAATTGTCAACATAAAGCCCAGCAAATTGTCAGTAAAAACATACTGACTTAAGCCTTTTTGACATTGATGACAAAACTGTACTTTGTGGCCAAGAAGAAAAAGCAGATTCTTCTGAACTATTAAACTTCAAATCACATAAATTATGTAATCAACTGACTTTATGTACAGCTTGATAGTGAAGTTATTTGCATGTGTTCTTTCCTTTAGATTTTCATGGGTGCAAAGGGATTTCCAGATGTCTTCATTAGAAAACACAGTTTTGGAGTGTTGGGTACAATTCTACCTTCATTTCTGAAAGTTACAAGGAGAAAAATCCACAGCAGAACAAAAAAGCATCAGATTAGAATCTTGAAATCCCTCTGATTTGACACTAAATGACAAAAGTAGTCTATGACAAATTTTTAATATTATTGTGAGGCAGAGTTTGTGTTGGATCAGACCACCTCTTTCAACTCCATTCTGTGATTCCATGACATAACCTAGTACAGGTCTCAGAAGAAGCACACTCTCCAAGTGCATTTGAGCTACCAAAGCAGTTTTAGTAATGATCCCAATTATACTAAAGAGAAAAATAAGTAAAATCCAACAAATACAAAATTGCCCATCAGGGCAATAAGGATTTATGCTGTTTTGCATGTAAGGTACAATAGAGTGATGAGGCTTTTATCATATTTGGCAAATGATTTGTGGCCCAATGACTGTTTGTAGTGGGGTCAGTTGCTGACAGAATTTTGGCTGCCTTTGAAAGGCTTGAATGGCTAATACCATAAGGAGAAGACTTAGCAGGTGTCAGGTGTAGCCCATATAAAAATTTCAGAGGAAGCTGCTCTCTCCCCCCAATATTTCATTCTCCAAGAATGCAGCTCTACTACCTTGTTAATCTACTCATAGTTGATATAATCTCAACCAAATCAAGATAAAACAATATTTTTCTGTTAATTTTGGAAGTATTCTAGATTACCAAATACTTGCAAAAGACAAGGAACTATTCATTTTCTTCAACACATACTGGAAGTGACAGCAAGAGCTTATGTATAGGTGCTTGGCATTTTAAATGCTTTCCAATAAAATTAATCTGTTTATGCATTAGGCTGTTTTAAAAGATACAACCGCTTGCTTGCCATCTTCATATTTGTTTTTATAATGAGCTTCTTGATTTCATACCGGGTCTTGATTTTAAAGCTGAGGTGGGGGTGTAACATGCTAAACATTTGTGTGTTTGCTACACAAGAAGTGTTATGGTTCTTATAGCACTTCCTGCTCTGTGTGAGGCATTTTTCACTATGTAGGGTAAACTTTCAGCCAAAGTCTATAAAGGAAACAGTACATTTTTTCTGCTGTAAGCTTAATGCCGCATACTGTGTAAGGGGAAGCAAAATGAATGACCTGCTGTAGTGTCATACAGAAAGAGAGCACTCCACAGCATTACCTTACAGCCTTACCTCTTACAGCCAAGAGGCTGTGTTACTTTCAGGGTGAGTGGGGAGCGCTAGCTGGTTTGGGTAAATCATTTGTATGATGTTTCGTGCTATGGCTAGTTATGACCAGATTGCTTTTTTGATTTATTTTTCCCTCTAAATGATGGTATGATGAATTTTCCCTGCTAGCTATCATTCTTCTTCTATATCTGAAGCTCTACAGCTCATCCAATTCCAATATGTTCCTTACCAACCCAAATGATTACTGGGTCTAGATGCTGTCATACTGTGAATTTATATTTTAAAGTATGTTTACTTTATGTTTTTCATTCCTGCTATGAATAAAGGAAATAATGCACAGAGAATCAATCAGTAATGAAAATGTCTAGGAGTAGTGTTATGTTCCAGGTGACAATTTCACCAGGAGATGTGGGCCCCCTTCCATGGGTTCACAGGTCCAAACAGGCTCCTGCTTCAGCATGGGCTCTCAAATTCTGGCATCTCTGGCTATTCCAGCATGGGATCTTCTATGGGCTGTGGTGTGGGTGTCTCCTCCCACCGAGGCCCTCCATGAGCTGCAGGAGGACAGCTTGCTTCACCAAGCCCCACAGAGTTGAACAGTATACAGCAAGGGAACTGAGTGATGCCTGGCTGTGGTGGTGGAATAAAATGTCATTGTATTTAATGATTGTGTTGCAAAGGGTCTGTTCCATGGGACTATATTCACAGTTTTAGGACCAGTGCTACTTCTGACATTCTCATGATCTGAAAGTTGACTTTCAACTATTTTTAAAGAAAATAATTTTTTCATAGTTAATATATTAAAGCTAAGTCACAAGAAAATGGAAATGGTGTAAAAATAACCAGTTACTTTAAATCTCAAACTTTAATTGTACATTACGTTTTTGTTACAATGGCTGGCTAAATAAATGTGTAGAAACTCATTATAAGGAGAAAATTGATTAACCTATTTGTGTACTCAGTTTCTGGATTTATAAGGCATTTATACACAACTAGGATGAAAACTGACAGGATATGATAAGAAGATGATGCAAGATCTTAAAACCTGGTCATACTTTGTTTTGGGAAGATTAAGAAATATCATTGAGAGAAATTGTGTTTGTAAAATTTACTACATAAATAAACTGCTAAACATTGCATTTACTTGAAATTGAGGGCAAAGAGAAGCAATCATGATTGAAAAAAAAAAGTGACACAATACATGTTTGCTAACTTATTCAAAACCTGCTTATTAAATTCTTTATTTCTGTTTTGATTTATTTCAGTGATACATATACTGTCATAATATTGGGTATGTGTTCTATGACTTATGGCTCTGATTATTCACTGTGAGTTAATTTGTTCCATTAATATCTCATTCAGTAGAAGAATTGTAAAACCTAAACAGCATTGACTAGCAACACAGATGAACATGAACATTATTGAGCTTCACATTTTAAAAATCTTATTAAATCAACATTTCTTTGATCCTTCAAATTAATGTAATGTGTTTTTTATTTCTCATTGAATCAACTGACTCACGTTTGTGCATTTTTAACTTTCTTTTAGTGAAAAGGCAGCTTTTAAGTGCAAAATTGAGTGTTTTATCTGGTTTATAAATTTGTTGAGTTTGTGTTTGTTTGGTTTTTTAGGATTGTTTTTTTTTTGTTTTGTGTTTTCTTCTTCCTCCTGAGCACAAAGCCTATTAAAACAATATTTCTAATGGGCATATTGCAGAAAGAACTCTTGCATAAACAGAATGAGACTGCTTTAATTTAATTTTTAAGTCACAGAGAAAATTTAATACCTTCCCGTCTAAAGGCAATGTGACAGCTGAATGTGAATATAAATATCTGCAGAAGAAAGTTGAGGAAAAAAAATTTAAATGGTTTCTTATGAAATGGCATAAACACTTTTCTTCTAAAGAAGTATTAATAGTAAGTTCTTTAAGCAGTTCGCAAACAGTTACTGCTTGCTTGTGTGTAAGAAGAACTTAAACTAGTTCAGGAATTTAACAGATTATAATCGTATCCATCTTTTAAAGGGCAAAATGATTTTTTTTTTTGTTTTGTAAAATGGGGGGATGTATGTATAATAGCATCATTAATTAAATTAGTTTGCTAAGTATAATAAAAGAGTGGAAGCTTCATTTATGAAATTGTATTTTAGAAAGCTGAGATTTTTCTTGTACTTGTATGAAAGAGTGTACTGGTTACAAGCTATATGAAGAAAATTTCCTCAGCCAAAACCAGTACAAAGCGAAAGGTACATGACTCTCTTTCTCCAGAACCAATTTTTCCTGAATGATCTCATAAAGGACAAGAAAACAATATTCAGAATTAGAGTGTAAGATGCATGCATGGATTACTTTTATATTTTTAATAGTTTCTTGCTGATTAATTTGAAATGCAAATCCAATTTGAAATAGAAACCAAAAGTTTACTTAAAATACACAAAATGCACCGAATTCTTACTAGATGCCTATTAAAAATAACATTGATGTTGCTAATGCTAGGTGAATGTATCTCTTCTGTGCCCATAGAAACTAATTTTCTAAACATTCTGAGATAATCTTCATGTAATATTACATATGAAAGTCAGACCTCTCATATACTTACTTATACTTACATCTTTCTTTTCCAGATGACACGAGAGCAGTATATATTAGCAACACAACAGAACAGCCTTCCAAGGACTGAACATCCTCAGTTTTACCCAGTAGGGATTTATGGATGGCGAAAGAGGTGCTTATACTTCTTTGTCCTTCTGCTGTTGGTTACCATGATTGTTAATTTAGCAATGACGATATGGATTTTGAAGGTTATGAATTTCAGAGTGGTAAGTATTACAGTAACTTTATGTACCTCATTTTCTCAAGTACTAACTTCTAGGTTTTTTTTCTTTTTCCTTTACCATGTTTTATAGAAATCTTATAATTTTGGATGCAAAATCATATGTACTTCTTTGAATGTTATTTCAGATATTTGTACTTCTGCAGTGAGTGGACTGGTGCCTTATCTATTCTGATATTTTTGGTTAATCATATTTTCTGAAATTATATCTAGATCTTAGTTGTTTGTTGGTTTTTTATTTGTTTGCCCAATCAAAAGTGTCATGGTGACTGCCCTAAGCATCTTTCGTTTTCTTGTCACCTCTGAATAATAAGCAAGATGTGTTTACTATATCTCTTCTGTATAGTATCTCTCTTAGGAGGGAACTGGGTTGGTCAGGTCAATTTATGGTTCCTTTTATAGTTTTTATTTTGTTCTTAGTATTTTTTTAGAGTTTACTGACAATTTGGACCATGTTTCACCTAGAGCTTAGAGTAGCTGTTTTGGTGTTGATAGGGGAGGTAGGTGGGTCTAAAAGGCATGTGCTTTAATGAGTCAGTCTCTGGCTGGAATCTTTAATATCAGCAAAGTGTTTTGGATGTACACTTGAAAGAACATCTGTGTTCAGTGGAAACTGTGGTAGGAGTGTGTGCTAGCTGGCAGCAGAGTGGTGACTTTTTGGATATCAAAAGAAAAGGTAGAACTCTACACAGTTTAAAATAGCAGTGTGTCTGCTAGGATCAGTGCAGTCTTTCTGTCTGGATTTTGACCTACATAATCCATATTTTGATGTACTTAGTTATAAATTTCTAATTCCTATGTCACAGCACATTTCTCTTCTCCATTAATTTACCGGAAATAAACGAATATCCAGCAAAACCAGCATGAAACATATGTCTAAAATTGTTCTATGTCTGTTGATGATCTGTAATGCATTGGATTATCTGATACTGTTGTCTGGTGAGACATATTGTGCAAATACATTGCTTCTTCTGAGTTTTCCACTAGTGGATGAACATGTTGAATTCACATTTTGACAACTGTATGACTTTAATATTCATGTACAGAAAAGTTTGTGAGAATCTTTCGGGGAGTTGCCTTTTTTCAGAGGGTGCATTATTTTTTTTTTGGTTTTTTTTTCTTTTTTTTTAGTGCAATATGCTTTTGAAATAGGACACTCATACATGCTTTTGCTTATTAGAATAATTATTAATTTTGACTGGAAACATATTTAGGCATAACTATTTTAAACAAATTTAAAATACAGATTTTTAAAAAACGCAGAGTTTTTCTCTGTGCAGAAGATTTCATTCCAATAGAATATTTGAAAGTACTGTTTCCATATCTAGGGATTGCTTGACCTTCCATGCTAGAAGCTGTTACAACATTATCCAGTTTAAATCTTTTCAGATTTGATCATGCAATTTTTTAAAACAAAATCAAAAGGGAAATTTCGGAATGTTTTTCTTTCCTGCATGTCAAGTTTGTTGGAAAGTTAAAAGGTTATGGTGAATTACTAAATCAGTGCAGGAATCTTGTGCAGAAAACAAACAGATTGTTGCAGCTCTTATAAACACCTTTTCCTTGACCATATTCAAACACATTTTTTAAATTGTATGCTGAAGTATGAATTCACTTCTGCAGATTCATGGAATGGTAGGTAGTCTACTTTGAGTAGTTAATATTCACACTGGAATCTCTGTATGCATTCAAAAATTGATTGCTAGAAGATTGTCATGTTAAAAGTTGAGTAACGTCTTCATGCTTATGTCCTCACATGCACATTTGAGCATGAGTGGGAAATTTGTGTTAAGTCAGAAATAGTCACATTCTTAGGGGCAGGCATTTGAGAGTAAAATAATTTGGTTTATGAACCTAAAGTTCATGTATTTAAAAAGGCAATGGCTTTGAAATATTTATGTATTTATTCCAGGTGCATGTATATATGTACAGATAGATATAAACTAAGAAATTTTATTTGTATAACTGGACAGTGATAGGAAATCAGAAGTGCAGCTAGAAACCTAAAGAATATTTGCTCAAAAGAGGAATATAGCCATGATAAAAATAATTGCTGAAATTGGTCTGCTTTGACATTTTGACATTATTTTAAATTATTTCCCCTTTTAGCATAAGTCAGTGTTGAGCTTTCCATAAAGACAATAGTAATTGCAACATTTCAAGGGGTCATGAAGAGCCAGGTCATGGTTTGTCATCACTGTCTGAGAATTGCAACACTGTTAACTTCTATTAGCTGTTGACTTTCTATTTTTAACTGTAGAGCTACAGCCACTGACAATTTGGCATAATAAAAGCCTTTCTGCCATCAAGTTTCTAGTTGGGAAAGTTTTCTGAATATACTGACCTTGCACTTAAAAGTCACATTCTGAATCTGAGCTGGTTATCCCGTGCTCTTTTTATACTCAGAGAATAGAAATAGGGTCTTCTGTAAGGCATTAATCTCACAGTAAGATAGGAAACTGATGTGAATTTTTCTTAAGGACAAGTGTTGAATAGCTTATCAAAGAAGTAATTTAAAAGAAAAAAAAAGGTTTATTTGCAGTTGCATAAAAATGTAGTACGGGCAAGCTGTGCAAGTCTCCTTTTATCAGATCATGTAATGTGACTAGGAAACATAGAGAAACGTTTAGATGTTCAGGGATACAATCTCTTCTTCCAGTGTACAAGGTAAGAAACTTGAAAGGTAAATACAAGTTACAAATAATTGCCTTGATATATAACATGTATCAGCTAAATAATATTAAAAGTAATTAATATCTGTGTAGCAGGAGTATTCGATGGAGGAGTCATAGATGTAGTAATAATTTTCAAAAGATATTTTCCCACTGGTAGCTTAGTCTTACTGTCCTTTAATATCTAGTCAAGCTCTCTTAGCTCACTGTCCAATTATCTTTTTAGAAAGTTGTGGCCAAGAAGGCCAATGGCATCTTGGCCTGTGCCAAGAATAGTGTGGCCAGCAGGACTTGGGACGTGATCATCCCTCTGTACTCGGCACTGGTTCAGTACTCAACTCAAGTGCTGTGTTCAGTTTTGGGCCCCTCCCTTCTCAAAGGACATTGAGGTGTTGGAGCATGTCTAGAGACAGGCAGCAGAGCTGGTCTAGAAAACATGTCTTATGAGGAGTGGCTGGGGGAGCTGGGGTTGTTCAGCCTGGAGAAGAAGACGCTTGGGGGGGTCCTCGTCGCTCTCTACAAGTGCCTGAAAGGAGGTTGCAGTGAGATGGGGGTTGTTTTCTTCTGCCCTGTCTCAAATGAAAGGATGAGAAGAAATAGTCTTAATTAGATGTTAGAAATTTTTTTTGTTTTTTTAGCTGGAAAAGTAGTTACACATTGAAACAAGTTGCCCAGACAAGGTGTGAAGTCATCATCCCTTGAAGTGTTCAAAGGGCATCTGTACGTGGCACTTGGGGATAAGGTTTAGGGGTGGTCGTGGCGGTACTGGATTGATGTTGGACTGGACAATCTAGAAGGTCTGATTTTCAAAGGAGGCATGCAAGATGTCTTGGAAAAATCAAGCCAGGATCTAAAATCTGTAACTTTTGTCAGTATATAAAATAATAGTCTTAGGGGACTTGAGTTTCATGGAACACTTATAATTTCCTTTCCTTGTACTAACCTTGTCATGGTTCACAGGCTACCCCATGGAAACGTCTGTCTTTTGCTTTCCATCAGGATGCAGTTACCTCAGTCTATGTTATACATGCTTCATGAAGCTCAAAGCTGTTACTTTTTTTCTGTCTGTACAATTACTGTACTAGGGATTTCAGGAGGGATGGGACACTCAAGTCATGACTTGGTACAAGAGCCAAGAGGTAAAATATGAATGGTTTTGTGTTTAGAACATCCTGGTTATTTCACATACATAATATATGTGAATTTTAAAGGCGTGTGAGGAAAGAAATATTTTTTTTACTGTGCCTGCATTCTTGTTGACCTGTATTTACATGGACCACAACGTAAATAATTAGCTGATTTTTTTTTAAAGCTCTAATCACTTTAGCATTATTCTCTGATACAATTTTTATTTTGTATCATCTTTCAGTTATTCTAACTGCAGCAGAACTATAATTTTATATAATTTATTCTTCATATAGCTGTTAATGAGTGAAGCATGGAGTGCTTGACACTCTGTCAATCTGATTAATTACTTTTTGAAATAGATTTACTATATATTTTTGTTACTAACCAAATACCAGTGTAGCAATACATGACTGAAAGTTTTCTGCATGTGTTTCAAATCAGCTTTAAGAAAGGAAGTTCAAAGTATTCCTCTTATTATTGTGACGTGACATTGTGAAATAACATGGAGCAATCATCATAGAAGTGTAGGTCCAGCTCTTGATGGGGGAGGCATTTAATAACAGCTTATTTATACATTTTCTAATGTGTGCACAATCGGCATTGATATTGACACTTACTTAATTTTATGTTGTTCCATTGCTTATTACATTACATTGAAGTCTGGAGTTTTCTAAAGCTAAAAAAAATGGTGATGTTAGAAAAAAATGCTTGCGTGAATGCCTTTAGTTCTTAGATCTTTTTGTGCCCTGTGACAGCCACATAGCGCCAAGTTATTTTACTGGTTTTGATTGTACATCTGGTTTTGTATGTCTTCATATTCTGATTACCCCTAGGAATCCATATATGAAAAGACATTTTGTGACCCCCTGTAAGAATGCAGCCACCTACTTCAGATGTTTTCTCTTGCTGTAGTTGCAGTGTTGCAGTCAGTTTAGTCTGCTGTCATGACACAATGTTGTCTGTGTTGATCCATGTTAAACTCCTATGGCCAGTACTACCATGGGAATTACTTTTAAGATCAGGAACCAGACAACTTATCATCTGGGTAGAGACAGGGGCTCTACCCCAGGGGCCTCGAACAGCGCTTTAGCTTCAGACATAAGCAGGGTGTACCGAGCAGTTTGAATTTCCTGGCTCGAAAGCATGTGCTCCATGCCCCCAACTGAGCATACTCTCATTGCTGGCTGCCTAGCTCTGCATTCATGTTGTATGGACAGCAGGTAGTTGGCAGGTGGAATGTCTGCCTGAATACACACGAGCCAAGCAAACGTGATTTCTTTGTTATGTGACAGCATATATAATAAGGCAGAAATATGCCACCATTAATTCCTCCCTGTTTGCATCATTACAGATTATCCTTATATTCCTTTACAAGTTTCAATTTTACAATTGGAAACTTTCAAATCTGCAAAATCAAAATATGAATTATAATATTAAGATCACTTATAGAGACCAATAAACATGATATATTTTCCTGGGTTTTGGTTGGCAAGAATGTGGAAATCTTTCAAATATTTAACTTTCTATGTTGGGAAACACACACATGCTTTTGATCTTAATATCCAATATGGAGACAACACTCATAATTTCTTTAAAAGCACAATTTCTCCATTAAAGTTATAATTTGATACCTAAAGTTTTAGTGGTACTGAACTAAATCAGCTGTGTTCAATGCTTTTATCTAGACATAGACGTAACTGTCTTGGCATACTGAAGAAAAACAAAATCTGTTTGTGAAACTATAGTGTAATATTATCCATCCGTTTCTCAACAAGCATGACAGTGATATGAACAGTTAGGTTTTTAAGATTCTTTGGCCACCCATATGTCTTTATTTGATGGTCAAAACAGTACTTGGTTATCAGTTCAGTTGGTTCTGCTGAGCTATGTGATGAAGATAGCGTTTTCCCATAACAAATAATACAATTTCAAGTAGAACCAGGGCAAGGGTCTTTTCCATTTCTTAGATAATCCTTGAGACATGTCCAATTGGTAGCAGGTTGGCATTTCAAGTTTATGAAGGTCTGTAATTGTTGTATTTATCTCAAAAATAATTTTGTCATTTGGCAAACAGAAAACTTCTTTTAATTGACAAAGGCAGCAGTTTGTTATTAGGTTTTGAATACATATGAATAGCAGCAGTTGATGTATATTTACTAAATATATTCTGTCACATCTGCAGGTTTAATTTACTTCAATGCAATAATTTATTGTCAATAATTTATTTAAACTGTAAATTATCTCATTTTAAAAACTTTTTATCTATTAACTAGGTAGAAAACTATTTCTCTAGATCTGTCAGTATTTTAGCTTTCAAGACCATGATGTTCTGTTTTGGGATGAATGCAAGAAAGCTCTTGTTTCCTTTTTGTTTGGTTTTTGTAGTGACAAAGTTCCAGTCCAGAGCAGGCAATGTTCTTAATTTTTAATGATTAAGAGTCAAAATATGAGAGATCAAGGTTCAGATTATCTCCAGTGTAGATCATGTTCCAGATAAGTCATTTAACCATAGTTTATTAGTCTTTCTGATTTCTGATATTTCTTTTTAACAGATATGTGACATTTTTCTTACTATTTCTTAATCTCAAACATTACATATCAAACTTATAACAAATTTTACTGAAAATTCCAATGAAATAGCTGTGTATTCCTCAGGAATATTTTCTGAACAGACTTGTAATTATTTTGAAAATTTGACTTAAAAATTATTTGAAAAAATGTTTAGAAAATCTTCAGCCAGCTAAAATGAGTATTAGAAACCAAGCTGATGCACATGCACAGGTATACATGTATGCAGAAAGTCTTATTTATATAACTGACTATGTTCTCATATCTTATAGTCCGCTGGAAACCAGAAATTTCAGTTTCTTGAATAAACCTGTCAGCTCCATGGATAATTCAACAACTTACTCATAAAATGCCAGCATATTAATCTTGCTATGAGTTAATTTTGCTTGGGCTTTTTTATCCCATTTTTTAACATTCATGTAAAAGCACAACTTCAGAGAGCTGGAGGGTATTTTGTACAACTCGTGTCCTCTTTCATTTTCAGTGCTGTAGGTAAGAATGAACTGATTTATTCTTACTCTCTCTTGAGCATTTCACATATTTGCTGTCCTGAGCACAATGAAAAGCTCATTTTAGGTATTTCTAGTACCATTCCTCTAAATGACCTTTTTATCTCATCTTGTATGTGTACCTGCTGTATTGTATACCTTTTTTCCTAGTCCTTATGGGGAGGAAGAAAATCACTGTCAGTGCAAGTATTGAGTGGGTTTTCTTGACTGTACAGTAATTAATATAAAATCCATTGTGTCACAGTGGAAAGGTGACTAATATGACATAAAGTTTGTGATACATAAGGCAACAGCTTGCATGAACAGTCAAGCCACTGTTAAACATATTTGGTTAGGTATTTTATAACACTAGGCATCTCATGGAAAGATATATTTCAGTGAGAAGTAAGAAGGTATTGTTTGAAACAATGCTATTTAATAGCACTTTGCAGCAAACATTAACTCTCTTGCTTAATGTGCAGGTTACATTATTGATTCTGTGTGGCTGAATGCGGATCTTAAATTGTTTATTTTCTTTCTGAGAAATACATCTGTACATTTTGGGGTTTGTTTTTGTAAATTATCTCTGATGAAGAAAGAATGGGATAAAATTAATTTCTCATTTTTATATTTTTTGGCCATCATGATTTAATGGCAGAGTACTAATTAAGTTCCCAATAGGAAAAGGAAGTAAATACTTTGCACCTTAGACAGTCTTGTAAAAATGTGATTTAATTAACTGTAGAAAAATTTGATCTATTTACACAATTGTTTAAACAGTTTCAACCTGAACTTACAGTGGCTTTGGAAAATTGTACTGTAGTATCCGGGTCCTGACTTCCTAGGGAAAGCTGCCTATAAAAAATGTTTACTTTGTAGGCACTCATTGAGAACATACAGAGGCATTTGCTTTTCCAAGGTCATTTCTTGCTCATTTGTCTTATTGCTTTAGATTTGTTTCATTAAGTGTCAGGACTGACTTAGAATCAGCTTAAGGGACACAGATATAACTTGTACCTTTATGCCATGTGAGCTGACCAGCATTTCAAACGTGGCTTGCCCCACGTTTCAAAGTGTGAATGGCTACATCTTCTCCCCTTCACTGGAGTGATTCTGATTGTGCATTAAACCATGACCAGTGCAACCTCTTATAAGGGTCTTAACATTCAAAACAAGACACAGAGAGTGGCTGTAGAATGTACAGAAGAGAGCAACAACAGCTTAAATTCATGTGATAGGTTAGACGAAAATGTGTATATACATGTGTGTGTGCGTATATGTATATATTCAGTTTGCGGACGTTTACCTTCAATGAAATAATCATGTGTTTAAGCTGAGTGAGCAGTGTTTACTAGACAGCTTATTCTTAATCATTCACTGTGTAAACAGGCTGGAACAAGTATCTCAGAATTTTTTTATAATATTTGCTTTCATGAAAATGGAGTTAACCTAATTTCCATTAAAAGCTCTCTGTTTCCTTTCTGTGTGTATTCTAGCATGACATTAGTTTTTGCAGAAAATGAGATTTTCAAGAGAATATGGTATAATTTTGGATTCTTAAAGCTTTAATGACTAAGATAGTTCTGACACTTATATGTGTCCAAGTGCATAGATTGAATAGCAGATATTTGAAGAATGTTTTTGATGTGTAGTCATTTTTAATGAGGGGGGAAAAAGGAAGAAAAAAAAAATTTTGTATACTAGGGTTCATGAAAATAATCAACAGAAAGTCATGGAAAGAAAGAAAAGAAGGCTAATGCATCAGCATGCTTGTCTCAAGTGGAGCGACTAAATCAGACTGAGTTAATTTTATAGTTCAGGCCAAGCAGTAATATTTTGTAAGTTTATTTATCAGCAATTGGAGAGATATCAAACCATTTGAACAAATTTTAGTTACTTAAAGGCACCAACAGTCTGTTTGAATAATAAAATGTGTCATTCTTATTTCCTTTCCATTATTGGGATGACTTATCTAAGTAAAGAGTGCAATAAGAATCTACATACTCTGCTTGCAATCCTGCTTTTATTTGTACAAATCTTCCATCTTGAAATAAATACAAGTCTGTGTACAGGAGCAGAATATACTTGTGTAAATCTAAATTAGACCTAGCACATTTAAGAATTATAATAAAAAAGAAACAGGAAGATAAGATAGAATACGTAGTGATAAATGTCTTACATGGTAGAGTATTTCCTTTTCCTTCTTATAAGTCAGGATATTAAATGTGTGATTGGAATCCCAGGCAGGATTAAATGATGAATCAAATGTTTCACTCCTGCAGAAGCAAGGACATTTTTTTTTAATAAAAAATGTGAATAAAGTGTTTGTCTGTCCTTTGGCAAATGAGGAGAAAAATTTTCAAGACTTTTACCCAAAAGATACAACACTGATGGTGGTATCTTATTTATGCCTGAGAAACATATTTTACCATACTTCTGGGTACAATCGAGGAATAAAAATCAAGAAATCCAGTAAAAGCAGATTATAAATTATATTTCCAGAGACAGTGTAGAAGTAGTGGAAATACCACAAAATAGAAGTTAATGTTAATACATAGTCCTAAACCTCTTAATCGTAATATAAATTTGTCTGCCTTTTCTGGGAAGGCCTGGTCCATCAGAGCTTGTTTAATGATTTGTTACTCAGGCAGTATGGTGCGTATAGTTAATAAATATTAACTTTGACTAGTTCAAATTTTAACACATTTTTTTTCTCATATACTGGGATGGCACAAGTCAAAAAAAGAAAAGCAATTATTTTTATAAAATGAAAATCAAAATTGCTATCATACTCTGCTCAGTTGAGATGATATTTTAATACTAAAAGGAAAGCAGATGTAAAGATAGATACAAATGAAAAAATATATACTTGCTCATCTTCAAATCATTCTTCCATCTTTTAGCGATGGAACTTTCTCATTTCCTTCATTGTGTTCAGGAATATACAACTGATACAAGTTATCTTTCAGGGTTTCTTTTGGAGTCTGGTCATGCTACATAGAAGTCCATAGAAATCCACAGAGGAGACAAATATCTATATTAGCTTTATTGGCTGAACAAACAATATGAAAGGCACTTATTTTTAATAGTTCTTGTCACATACTCTGAGATTTTTATTTATTTACGTAAAGATTATAATCACTATTAAAAAATGTGTTCATTTTTTACAGCAGTCAATTTAAAAAAAAATATGATGCCAACAATTGATAATAAAAAGAAAATTGCCTATGGATTTGTTCTCCAGACTGATTGATATAAGCTTATGTGTATATAAACATCCAAACTGATTTTTTCTCAAAAGGGATGTGAACTATTTACATTTGAATTTCCTGACAGTTTTCACGGTGGTTTTTTTTTTTTTTTTTTTAATAATTAAAATGTTAATTATAAAGGAGAGGGTTGATTTTTAAGCTTAGTTTTACATTATCTTGCTCTTACTTTAAAATTTTATAAATTATTCGCAAAGTGATTTAAATTAAATCCTACATACAGGATGCTACTATGGAAATCCTTTTGTTGTGATTGCAAAAAGGTCGCACTCTTTTGTGGTACTTTTTTATGGCAACACAAAATCTCTGGCAGATACAAAACTTTGGGGGAACATGCTTGCTGTAAACTCTCACATCACTTTTCATATTAAGCAGGAGTGTTCTGGTCTGCAGTTCTTAATATGAACTGTGGAAAAATAAATATCCTGTTATGAACTGTTATCTGAGCTTTCGTCTAACTGTCAGAGGACTCTTATACTTCTGTTTTAAGATTTAATAAAACTGTAACCTGCAGTTTGCTGAAGGTTAGCACATTTACTTTCAAGAAAATAAAATTCAATGGTAGATAAAAGCATTTATTACTGTACAAATAAAAAAATAGTTTTTGTAGTCTGAGGGGAAACATTAATGGATTTTGGATTCACGGTCTGTGTGAATAAAATTACTTCAGATACCCTAAGGTTCAGGTGAAACCTGGGTCCCACGTAAAGTGAAAGCATAATAAAACACCTGATAATTCTTAAACATTCTTAAAAATTCTGAACACACTTAAACCACTGCTTCAATCAAAATGAAAATAAGTATAGATTTTACAATAGGATACAGTATGATCACACGTTCTCAAAGGTATAAGCTCAGCTGAAATATTCTGCAGACTACTGTTATTTGTTGACAGAAGATCTTAGGAGTCCATCTAACTAGTCCAGTCATATAAATATTTCACAATACTCTTTTCTAGTTAACTGAAATTTATTAGTAGAGTAATAATGAATATTTAATAAGCTTACAGTGTATAAATTTACACACACAAAAAAAGATATTCCTAAATAATTATTTTATATCAAGTAATCTTTCTGTATTACAGAGAATATTTCCGAAATCTTACTTGACAAGTTTTAGTTTACTGGGCATTAAAACCTCTCACTACCTGGTAGTGTACTCTGTTGAATGTGATTAGAAGTATTTCTGTAAACTTTTTCAAACTTCTCTTTGGGCCTTTTGTATGCTTTAGTACTTGGTATTATTTTTATACATGCAGCCTAAAAGATTCAAGTGTCAGGTTAGCAGTTAATGGCTGGATTTTCAAAAGTAATTGGAAGTCAACCTTGACAGTTTGCACGTTATTTGAAAAATACCATCCTGCACAGCTTTGTGCCTGTTGGTGTTGTAAGACACCCTCTGGATGCATTCTGTGTGAAATAATTCCTTACTGAGCGCAGTATTTGTTGTGTGTTGTACACACACATAGTATGCTGGGTTGACTCTGGAAAATAACAGCTAAATAAACAAATGCTCTGTGATAAAGGGTGTTGAAGAGCAGTATGCTCATGCAGGCTCTAAAACCTCAAAGCATGGTGCTGGAAGTATTGATTCTCACGAAGGTGGAGCAGTAAAGTATGCAAACAAAGAATTTCTGTCACTGGACAGGATAGTGGAGATCAGGAATTGTACATTAGAGGTGTGTGTGAGGCACACAAGTCTTTCACCTTCCTTTCCATTTTGTGACAATTCGAAGTACCAACTCCTGGGTGAGTCCAGGAAAATAAGGCAATTAGAAAAAGGTGTCCATACAGTGGGGAAGCCAGCAGAACACGAGCTACAGAGAAGAGAGAGCTGTTCAGGCCACAGAAGGAACCTTCTGTGGTGGGTAGCCACTTGGATGGAGAGGAGCTGTTAAAAGTTGGGGACAAGAGTTACTCTGACAGCATCATCTGTAATTAATCTGTGGAGAACTTCACCACACGATGTGGATGTTAAAAAATTGATGGATGTTTGAGAATTGAATGGGTAAATACATGGATGGAAAATGTATAAAAAAATACAAATCCTGGATCTGAATATTGTATTATAATATTTGTGTGTCTGATGCTATTGGAAACGAGATATTGGGGTTGACTTTTGATCTCATCCAGAATGGCCATTTTTATATTTTATGAAAGCAGAGCTGAGGACGTGATTCTCAGTTTATACATTATGTTGGTAAACCAGTGGTTTATATTGTGTATTTCAATGCGTCACAGTGTGCAGTCAAACTAGGAATTTAAGGATCGCATTTAGTCAATAGAACTAAGTGGTTTAGTCCTAATTCCAGGAAACTGGAAGTTATTTAAGATCTTTACTTCCTCCTATAAATGGATAGGAAAATAAAGGGGTAGGCTGAGTAGCAGTGTTGTAGCACAGCAGAACAAAGCAAAACTGATATCTTGTCAAATTCTGGATTTGGATCTGTAAATTATTTCTCTCTGTCACAAAAGTGTGACTTAGTTAACTAAACTATTTCCAAGCAATTCTGGCTTTCATATAATTTTGCTAACAGTTTAAGATAAAATCTGAAGAGATGGTGGAAGGAACTATGCAAGCTGTTGGAATAACAGTTTATGAATATATTTAGAATATTTTTTAAGTTGACCTTCAAAGAGTTTTTTTCCTTCACATTTACAAATTTAACTATATTTGTATTGGTTGTATAAATTTTGAAAAAACCACCATCAGAATGTCTTGAATAGAAAACATTGATCAGTTGTCTCAGTTTTTGCCCTTGGCTTCAGATAATACCTTAGGCAAGACAGTGCTACACTCGTATAAATTTGTCAAACAAAATGTTATAGATGTTCTTTTATAAATATCTTTTTTTTCAGTTTACTAGAATGGATGAAACTCACTTCAAATTACTAAAAAAGTAATCCATATCATCCATATACCTAGATTACTTTCTGTGCTTATTCTCCGATCTCTCTCTCTGTCCTTCGGCAAAAATCTTCACAGAAAAGGCCACTACATGGGTAGCTGAGATCATGTAGATTTACTTTTTTTTTTTTTTTTCTTAATTGCTGTTTATGACAACAATTTAGAGAAGCAAAAGCGTGTTTCAACTACCTCTATCTTCCTAGAATTCATTATGGGTCTATTCCATTCTTGTGTACGCCTTGTGTTTCCATACGTGTGTATGAAACACGTGTGTACAGGTACCCATGCGTATCATGGACAGCCTTCCTTATGCTGGCTGCATTTTAATATTCATCTGCTGTTTGCCCTCTGACCTTGATCAAGTCAATGTACAAGCAAGGATTGCCCGAAGCTCGTCCATATATTCAGATTTGAGTATACTTTAGGATTTAGCTACAGAAAGGTCGTACAATGGGTGTTTTAATTGACTTTGCCCATGTGATTGGAGATGATTAATCTCTTTGAAATGGAGTATCACAGAATGCTAGAATATTTTCCATAGTTAGTTTTGAAACTAACAATATTTGAAGAAAAGTGCACCTCCAATATTTTTTAATAGAATGGCAGTTTTTATTTGACTATCAGTTGAAGGAAATGAAAAATGCCATAATCTCTGATTGACACACAGCAGGTTAGAGGTATAGTGGCAGTATTACTGATATCTGAGGTGGTAATTTTCCAAAACTACCTAGAAACTAAAAAACACTCAGTGTAAGAGGCAAAACAATGGTTACAATTTAAATTTAATGTAAAGTGAAAGCAGAAAAGCCTTGCATATTTTTAGTAAGTATTTTTTTGTTTTTTGAGAAGACTTGTCTTTTATAGAGTGCTACAGCATTCTTTTGTTTTTCATTAGATTTCCTTGGAAAGCAAAACAAATCTATCTGCCAGTATAAAAGCAGACTTCTGAGGTCTATAAAATTCTTAAAAGTACACATGTCAGCAAAAACTTCATGAATCTTCAGGTAATGATGTGATAAAAAACTATGTTTCCTTTTTTCACTTCTGTAAGTGAATCATGGAATCACCACAGAATCATAGAATGATTTGGGTTGGAAGGGGACCTCGATGATCTAGTTCCAACCCCACTGCTGTGGGCAGGGCCACATTCAACCAGATCAGGTAGTTCAAAGCCCCATCCAACCCCGCCTTGAACAAGGATGAGGCATTCACAGCTTCTCTGGGCAGCCTATTCCAGTGCCTCACAACCCTCACAGTAAAGAGATTTTCCCTAATATCTAGTCTTAACCTACTCTCCTTCAATTTGAACCCATTTCCCTCTGTTCTTTCACCACACACTCTTATGAATAGTCTCTCTCCATCTTTCCTATAAGTTCCCTTCAGATACTGGAACGACACACTTAGGTCATCCTGAAGCCTTCTCTTTTCCAGGCTGAACAATCCCAATTCTCTCAGACTTGGATGGAGACTCCAAGAAATAAAATGCTTTAACTGCTCTAATTTTATGTGAGTGGAATTATTCATATAGCTATACTTAAGAATTGGTTGTATATATTCGAATTTCCTCATGCTGCAAAGTGAAAGCTTAAAGGTGTACAGGAAAGGATGTATAGGCAAGGGAAGAAAAAATAGGAGGGAGAAGAGAGGACTAATCAAATATGGTAAAATTATGAGATTAAAAGAGGATTATGAGATGGAAAAATTGAAATAAATAGAAAAAGCCATTTATGTTTCATGTAAAAGAGGTTTCTTAGCTAACAGGTATATTAGCTGTAGGCAGCAGTAAGTTTTAAAAATCAAAAACAATACATAATTTTTAGATCACTAAAATTAAAATGGTGACAGCACTAGCAGATATGATATATTGCAAAGGAGTATTCTAGTCTTCTGAATAAATAATTGAACAAGGACTCTGAAAATCAGTTTGATTTTTAGCCCTCTTTGCAGTCGCCTAGCTGTGAATATTAATAATTTATTACTTCTAAATGAAAGTTGTTGGAAAAACAATTTGAATGAGAAGGATGTGGGGATTCCATCCTGAGAAGGATGTGGGGGTTCTGGTGGATGAGAAGTTTGAAACCACCCATCAGGGTGCAGCTCAGAGAGCCAACTGTATCCTGAGCTGCATGAAAAGAAACAAGGCCAACAGGTTGAGGGAGGTGATTCTCTCCCGCTACTCTCCACTCTTGTGAGACCCCACCTGGAGTACCGGTACAAATATCTATTTTTTTTTTCTTTTTATTTCCTGGATTTTGTCATTCTCGCTAGTAATACACTATCCTTAAATAAACATTTTTATTAAGAAAAGCTTTTCTGATAGTAATCAGCTTAATTATGGAAACCAGCTTTTTTAATATAGAGTTTTGGAAAGGAAAGAAAAAGGAAATTAGAGTCAAGAAAAGATTGTGGATAGAGGAAGCAACAGAAAAAAAGAAAGAAAAGAGAAAAAAAAGTCATGAAAATCATTACAAAACCAACAGCTGTACTCCTTATTTTTTTTAAATGCCTAATGCAGGACTCTGCAAATTTTACAAGGACAGAGATGTACTCTGAAATATGCCTAAAACTAGGTTCTTAGAGTGATTCTGGCATCTTATTCGTGTGGAACTATACTGAATATGGTTTTAATACCTTCCAGTGGAAATAGGCACTTGGTTTATTTTCTCTGAAAATCTTTGCTAGAGGAACTATAAATCTATTCTTTAAAATTTTATTACCTTTCTCATCAGTGCAAGATAAATTCTAGCATATTTAGCAATACCGACAAGGTGTTATTTATGCAGGTGTGAGTTTTAACAGTGCCACTACAGATGCAGCATGTGTGTGTTAGCAGAGAGGCACAAAGTACATGGCACATTCATTTCTGTATGATTTATAGGTTTAAATATATCTTGAAGTATTTAAGTATGTTAAAAGTGCTTGAAATATCTAGTAGATACTCATTAGTTGTCCCTTTATTACTTTTTTCAATTAATGGAGGGCTATAAATTTTATATTAATTTAGAAATGCTTTTGGCCTCTAACGATTATGATCTTTTGTGATGTGCTAGTGACATTAAATAAACACAATTGCTGGATGCTAGAATTCTTTTAGAGATATTTATTACTTACAATAAAACTGTCTCTAAACTCTATAATGATACTGTAAAAATTACAGTACCAGGAGAGAAAGGTCTTTAGGAAGAAGTGGTTTCAGGCTCGTACTAAGGCAGACCAATACAGGCCGAGTCTTGAAAATTAGAGAAGAGGAAGAAAGAAAAGGAAGGAAAGAGAGAGAAAGGAAAAAAAAAAACAACAACATTTCTTCAATGCAAATTATATTGGCGGTTTCTGATTGTTGATCTGAGACTCATTAGCTGGGTAGAGGTAGCTAAATAAGCTCTAAGGAGCTTGGTAAAACGAAATATAGGTAAAAGTTGATGGATTAGCATAGAATTATTAATGCTGACAGCCCTGTGTTTTCCAGGGAAACACTGGTGTGAAGTTAGGAACAGATGCTGAACAATATGGCACATCTGATTTCATGCTGCTTGTGCAAGCTGACCCCTGGCATTCTGTATGAGGTCAAAAGACTTTGGAAATTTCAGTGAACAGGGACTGTGGACATGGAGGTTGTCAGCTCAGATCAGGTGTGTGTTTTGCCTTTCAGCAAATATCTGATAATCATGAGTTTAAATAAAATCTAAGGCTCAGCAGAGAATGCCTGAAGTGCTAGTTGTTGTAGAATTTTGCAGCTGTTAAAGATGTGTTATATAATCTCTCATAATTTATTCCTGATCTTTTTTTATTCTGTCCATTTGAAGGGTAGAAACTACTATTGAAAGTTATTCTCAGTACTGAAAATTGATTTCAACAAAGCAACTGGTAATGCACAGTTTAGGAAAGGATGTGTAGAACTAAACTTTTAGCTAGAATTACATTTATTACTTGACATACTACATTTATTTTTTTAATTGCATAGGAAAGATGATGATACATCCAAATAAAGTTCCAATTTTCATTTAAAACTTAAATAACTGTTCTCTCTGTCGCAATAATCTACTTGCTGATTTTTAACATTTAAATACTGTTACTTAACCAAACCCACTGTTGTTTAGAATCTAGCTGTTAAGAGAGACATTTGTCTCTAGCTACTTTCTTTCATGCACTTTTGCTACAGAATAATTGATCAGTAGATGATGATTTCATTGTCACATCAGTTAAAAATTATGGGAGATTATGAGAAACTGCAGGTGAATTAAACACACTAGAGTGTGGAGTATCACGACTTTAGATATAATTTCACATGTATAATGTGTAACAAACGTACAAACTGAGCTGCTCAGACTCAGCAATAGGGTTTTTCTTGATCCTTTGAAAAATAATCTGTTGAAAGTCTATTCCATCTGAGTCAATAAATATGTCTTCTGAATGTGTTTTCAATATAAGTAAATTTTAATAAACAATAGAGATTAATATATTAATAGATCAATGCTATCTGAATAGACCTGATAGAGATTTTATGACTGATTTTCTTGAAACAAGCTATAGGAATGCCTGACATGAGTGGAACCAAAAATTTATTCTGGACTGGGAGCATCAGTGTGTAGAAGATGACTGTTACCTTTTGCAAAGGATTCACTCAGTCTCTGTCTCAGAAACGTTAAAGACCTGGATGTGGTGACAAACATTAATTGTTTGAGAAGTTTATTTGTTTACACAGACAGATTTATAAATAAAAAAGCTAATTAGGTAATAAAAAGACTTGACATAGAACAAGAAAGATTTCACCATTTTGTATACAATCCAAGGCACTAAATATAATGGGAATGGCACAAAAGACTAAGTCCTGTTTAGTATTAATTTTTTATCATAGATGGTTAGTTTCATGCCTTATGATTTAGTTTATGATAATTAGTTTTAAAATTGTGTTGCAGTATTACTGTTTTGGATATACATTGGGTATTTGCTGGAAAAGGTAAAAAAAACCTAGTTTCTCAAAATTTGCAATATTTATTTCAATAGCCTTCACAATGATCCAAATAAGAACAGCATGCATCCTCAAGAAAGGACTATAGCTTTTTTCTTGTGAAATTTCCAGCATCTTAGGAGAGCATCTTGTTAATGGAAGTAGTTTGGCACTTTTGACTGTGTAACGCGTTATGGGGATGCATGAGCATGGTGATGAAAAATCCTTTCTAGTTGTGGGAAAATTGATGCATATTAAGCATGTTACACAGGACAGTTTTTTTAAATTTTATTTTTTGCCCAAATAGTTACATCTGGGATTTGAGGACATTGAACATCAGGCGATTCGTGGCACTCTGTTGTGTTTTTAAAATCTACTAGCACATCCTCTTCTGGAAGAGCTGTTCTTATCAATACAAACATGTTAAGACAAAAACAATGTATATTACTAAACAAACAAAACTCTTCTTTATTCAAATCACTCAGCATTTGCTCTTTATATGCTCCAGCTTCTTGATGCTGAAGTGAGACAATGACAGGTACTTTCAGTGGTTAAATCTTAATTTAACTTTATAGACTATGGATTATGACGTACCTTGTCCTTCTACTGTCAGTTGGCTAAAGTTATATTGCAAAATATTTGTTAATTTTGTAATGAAAAAAATATTTTTTTCAATTAGAAAAATATGTTCTCCCATTGTAGAGGGGGAATATTGTATATATTGTATAATTAGTGTCATTCTTATGCAGGTGCTAGAGAATGTAAAATATATTGTACGGTTACCACAGGGAAATTTTGTTTATCAGACCAGATACTCCAATATTCCATGTTTCGAAATAAATTCATATGGAAATAATGAACAGAAAATCTCAGTGAACAGTGGGAAAATATTTTTCCCAAAATGATTGTTCTATAGCTGACCTTATTTTTTCTCCCTAATTCTCAATGGAAACTTGCAAAATATTTTCAGCAAATAAATCTTGGAACTAAAGCTAGCAGCAGTAAAAAATACGGAAAGAATGAACTCAGTGAAAATACTGGGTTTATGACACATTATAATTTTCCTCACATCTCTATCAGATGACCGTTAATTTTCCATGGGTAATAACTAGCTTTCTCTCTCTTGCTGTTTCTCCAAAGGTTATTCCTTTGCTAATAATTTCTCCTCTGCATGGGTGCCAACCACACTTACCTCTCACATTACCTGGCCAATTACTGTAATTAAGTTAGAGTCAAAGCAGTTGTACTCAGTTTTTGCTTTTGTTTCAGTGTGAGTTTTTTTCAATGTGTGAGTTTTTCCCTTTAACTATACTGGTTGGGCTAATAAGTGATATTACTTTGTCTTGTTTCTTTGCCTCCTAATTTCCAGATAGTTACTTCCAGTATTTTTCATGTGTCATGGAGGGAAGGTGGTGAGAAGATGATCAATGCTTGTACATGATCTCTGTAAATCTTCATTGATACTGCCAAATTATCAGAATGTAAACACAGGGAAAAGCCACAAGATCAGACATATAGTAGCAATACTGGCTTGTTAAATTCTTTCCAAACTTTTTAATCATCACCATTTTAGTATTACAGTTGAATTTTTGCATCACTACATGACTGAGATAACCCATTAAAAAAACAGCACCGTTTGCTGGGGAGTGCAGCTGATAGAGGAGAACCGTGGCTGGAGAGTCAGGGAAATTACTCCTTCAGGCTGCCTGTATTGCTGTGAACCTGGTTCTTGCCAGGTTACAAACCAACCAGTTGTCCTCTGGGGATTACTTACAGTAACATCCAGGAAAACCAAATTTATAAAAAGCAGCATGAATTTTATAAGAACAGATTTATGCTTTTTATTTGGATTTCATATCATGTTGGTCACAGAAGTTCCCCTGTGCCATTGCTACTCTATCTCACTCGATGAAAAATACGTTGCATCATGTAAACAAAAGTTGTATAATTCCCAGACTTATTATATCAAAAGTAATTCAACCAAATTCATTCTTTGATTTTATATTTTTCAATTTGTGCATACTGTTTTTCACACTGTACTGTAACTTGATATGTTCTTTTGTGATTCCTCAGGACCAAGACTATCCAACCTCATTTAGCAGGTATTAAGTTTAAAGCAAGAAAAAACAAAGAGTAAGGAGATTACAGTTGAGGTTGTCAGAAGACTAGAAGAGCATTTGCAAAGTGTCAGCAAGGAATGCAGGAATAAAGATCTATTAAGTAATCTTATTGAATAGAAACTTCACCAAGTCATGGGCACATTTCTGCTGCTATGGAAACTGTTTTCCGGCTAGTCATAGAATCAGTGCAGTGAAGTGATTACAAGCAGGGAAATACACGTAAAACACAATGTGAAACTTCCTTTCGAAATACCAAAAATATCTAGAGAGAAAAATGAATTTCAGTAAATGAGGAAAGTGGAGTAAAATATTTTGCGATTTTATAAACTTTTCTTGTTTCCCACTGAAACAAAAATAAACTTTTCAGCATTTTTAAGAACTATCCAGTAGTCTGGCACTGAAACTGAAATTGTGGGATGTAGGAGACAAAGTTCAAAGGAGGTAATACAGCAGCTTTAAAGTGTTTGATCATGCATTCCAATACTTCTGAAGAAATCTTTCTGAATTACAAGTCAGCACATTTCTAATAATATTATAAATTAGTATTTTCATTGGAAAAGTTTATCACTTGAAAATTTTACAGTTACATGAATAATGACAAAAATATATCTGAGCTAATGGGGTGTACTTCTTTGGATTACATCAATGGAACATATAATTCCATTTCACAATTTTCTTTGTTAGAATACATCATTATTTATTTAGTTTCATCAAAAGAGAAGCTTACTATAGTGAATCCTCAGATTTGAAATTATCTCTGATTTTTTTTTTAATGAGATATTCTTGATGTAGTATTGCTTACAATTTTTACTTGCTGCTTTGAGAGTTGTCTATATATATATATATTCATTCTATTCTGGTAGTGGCTGTGGCTCTCAGTTCATGACCTACTAATAGCTGTAGGCACTCAAAAAACCACTGTCCTCAAATACATCTTAGAACCCAACCCACCATTTTTTTCACAGTAACAAACTACAAGCAAAGCTAAAATTCTTTTTCTGTGTGCTGGGAAGGCATATCCAGACTTGAACTGGTGAAGAGACTGCACTAATCGCAATTATTTACTCCTAAAGTAAATAGGATATTTGCTTGGATATATAAACACAGTCCTGTAAAAAAAAATAACCACTTCAGCTCTTCTCTCACGTCCTCTTACCACTGTAATGAGTCCATTGTGCTTGTCGTAGTATCTGGATAGCACTTGTAGTTGGGATGGGGACAGTGTCAGAGCTGCCTTTCTGTTGTCATGGGCTGTTTTATTGGGTCACTCCTCGCAGGACTGCAGTCTGAAGCTGAACTTCTTAGATATTTGTAAACCTCTGTTCTCTTGATTTTATTTAAAACAGTAATGTAGCTTCTGCTTTGTACCCCAGTGACAGGACAGGAAATCTTAAGCAGCCCTTTTTCTTCTACTACACATTCCTGTTTCTTCAACACAGCAGACTAGTTATGTTCTGATGTTAATACATTGTTCCTTGTTTGTTTGGGGTGTTGGTTGGTTGGTTGGTATGTTTTGTTTTCTTTGTTTTGTTTTTTTTCATTGGGGTGCAGAATCAGGAAGAGTAAGAAACTATCAGGAAATTTGACTATTTTCTTTTTTTTTTTTTTACGTGTATAGTTTTTTGGGTTTTTTTAACTCTTCTCAGTTCATTTTCCCAATGATAAAGGTCTAGGAGCAAAAATAGGAAGAAGTAGAACAGCAAACGCTGCTGCAGATTTCATTTTGTGGTTTTTTTTCATGAGCCAATGTACGTCAGTGCTGCATGCAGCCACTGTTGCCCAGGCTGGCTGCTACTATAAATGTTTCCCAGGCCTCACGAATTCTTCTTCCTCTCTCCCCTTTGATTTGGTAGAGCCTGACAGAGACCTTGATATGTGCTTCCTGCTCCCTGATTCAAGTGAAAATACAGATTTTTGAATAGATGACAGGGTTTGTCCATGGCTATCACACAAAAATTCTCATTGATTACAGTCAGCAGAAATTGCAGTCACTATGGTGGGCAATTTATGCTTTTATTTACTGGACATATATTTTTGAAGATTTTCAAGATATTGCAAACTTAATAAAAGCTTTACAGCAAAGAGGGACAAACAAATTGCTGACAGTTCTCTACTAGGAGTAAGGTTGCAAAGCTGCCATCTTACTACACTGTAGTTTTCTTTTTTTTGTCAGCCTATTTACTGAAGTTAGAATGCTCATTTGTAACTCTGAAAACTGTTTTGGGACACCAATTCTCCTTCAGAAGGTGCAATAGTCTCTTTTATTGGGATTTAGGATGAAGAAGTCTCTTTATTCTGCTCTATCAGAATCCTTCTATCCACCCAGACTAAGTGATGCATTTGAGATCAAGCCTTTATGAAGGGATTGAGTGCTCTGTATCCCTATGAACAGCAAGGAATTCTGAGGCTGCAGAGGCAGCAAGTGGGGTGGATCTGTGCCTCTTCAGAGGTGTTGCTTTTGTTTGGCACTACCCTGAAATGGAATCTCTGAAGTGGGATCTGTAATTTTGTATAAAAGAACATGATGGTATTCAAAAGTCTGTACAAGTTCAGTAGTATAAGAAATGTATTCTGTGCAAAGCAATGGAATATGCATTTTTCAGTCAACAATTCATAGAGACAGAACACAATCAGGAAATTTCTTCAGAAGCTAAAACTAATTTAATGCTATAACACTGGTTGAAATTTATTTACTTTACAATTTTTGATGAAGCATTGCATTTCCCTATGGCAAAAGTAATTTTTCCCCACAGACAATTGTAATATTGAATAACAGAATAGTAATTTTTTTTATATACATGGTTGTAATAGGATGTATTTCTTTGAGTGCTCCAATGTTACCTTCATGTAGACTTATGGAACTGTGCTCTTAAGCTTTCTGCAAGCTCTACAAAAATCTACACTGAATTAATGAACAGATTCTAAAACTTTCTATGATATCTGTAATTTATTCTGATGTCTTCCATTAAATTTTCCTGCTTTTATATTATTAGAATTCAGTACAATAACTAAGTTCTAAATTTAAGTGATGTTGGAAGATCAAAAAGAAGGGACTTTAACCTAAATGTTTTAATAGAAATTCTTTTATTATATCCAATGTCAACTTTGCTTTAGTAAACAGTAAAAAGGATGATATGACTTGATCCTAAAATTTTTAAATAACTTAGTATAAGGAAAGAAGATACTCTTAAGATTTGGCAGTTTCTTTTTTTTCACTGATTTTGCTGTAACAGTTTTTCAGCATACGCCATTTATGCAGCAATTACCTAATAATGTTGTAGAACTACTTTCAGTTAAACAGTCATAAATAGTGATGCACAAGGCACAGGAAAATAATAAGTGTCTTACAGAGAAGTAGTACTGCCCTTTCATTGGCAATGCTGTGAGGTTGTTACTTTTGAAACAGAAATATCTGACATTTTTAGTGCTTTTTGATGATTTGACAGACCATGTCCGTATCCACTTAAGAGTTTGCCTCAATGCACTGAAAACTGTACACCTAAAATCCCTAAAAATTTGTCTTATTTAAATGGGAAGATTTTGCAATTAGAGTGTTATGCTGTGTCTAAACAGCAGCTGCTTCAAAAATATTGTTATTTGCTAAGTGATTATTTGATGTGTGTTTGATATAATTATCTTTCTTTACTGAAAGATAAAACTGTTCAACTGTGGTTGACCCTTTCTCTGCTTACATTTAAACCATGGTATGAAAGGATTACATTTAAAAGCTAGGAAGTGTTTGCTGTTACTTGCAGGCCATTGAAATTTTTCAAGTTTATGAACCTCTCTCTGAGCTCTTTGCAGACTTCCTCCATCAACATCCTTGGTGATCTATTGATTAATTTTTCTGAACATTCACAAAATGCTCAAGAATATTAATCAAATTCTGGCAGGATGTAAAATCCAACTAGGTAAAGTGGCCTATATTATCCTATTAAAATCGAAGTATTTTTTTTATTTTGCTTGAAAAAGGGTTTTTTTTCCAGCAATGACAATTTTCATGTACATGTCACTACTTTATATACATTCAGACACATTACATAGATTTAAATTACTAACATAGAAGGCTTGATTGTACCATCCAGATTAATAGTCTCTCTGCACAACTCTGGAAGTACATCAGCACAATCTAGATCTAATGCAAGAGCAAGTACAGAATCTCTTCACACTGTTCAGACAGTCCAGTTTATTACTGACATGTCATTCTGTCTATGTGAATAATAGCAGCATATTAGATTTTCAGATTTTTAATGTAATGGCTACTAGCCAAAAAGTTTCAGATTGATTGATTTTAATGTCCTGTGGATATGTTGCTTAGTCATATGAGATTGCTTACCAGCGTTGCCTCTCTTAAGTTTCCCTCTTACCTGTTCTGATGATACTGATAGTTTGGCCAATTTTCCACTAAGTTTACAGTTCACTAATCCAGCCCACATGTACTTTTTTGGCTACCAAGATCTAAAAGCTTTGTTAAAATCAAGATAAGTTACATCATCTACTTTCCCTTCCATCTACAGAACTGTTGATTTGATTATAGAAACAATTACTTTAATCAAGTGTGATTTGCTAAATCACCCCTTTGTTCTGTATTTGGAATATTAAATAGTGTCAGCTACAAATTAGTTTAACACAATGTGTTTAAAATATTCCTGGGGGAATCTCAGAATAGTTTGAGTTGGAAGGGACCTTAAAGGCCGGGTTGGATGGGGTTGACTTTGAGCAACCTGGTATAGCGAAAGGTGTCCCTGCCCATGGCAGGAGAGTTAGAACATAGATTTCTTTTCCAATAAGAATTGGAAAATCAAGTTGCATTTCTAGTTAGTATTGTTATAAAAACATATGACTCTGTAAAATTATATGAGAAGAAAAATCTGAAAGTAGAAATTAATTATATTTTCAGGCTTGATTCACCCTTATTCTTACAGAAATATAGAAGTCGTCCTGTCCCTTCTTTACCTTGTCAAATGATACTCTTGCACACAATTCTAGTGCAAATGGTAGGAAAAAACCCCAAAGGATACTTTTAGACTAACTGGAAGTACCAAACCGGAAATGAGAACCTTTTCTTTTCCATGTAGATTTGTCTGTCTCTAATCCCAAAAATGAAACTCAGGTAAAATTGCAGTGCTATTTGAATGACAAGTCAATCCTGCAGTAAGTGCTAGTCACTCTGGCCAGAAGACAGAAAGTGTGATCCACCACTGGAAGCCAACTTTTCATTTAATCAATCTGTTATAGGGGTTTTATGATAGTTACTCAGATGACATCAGTAAAAATGGGTAAAGTGGGAATATAAATGGGTTATAAAACAGTGTTTTTCCTGTAGTGGTGTAGGTTATTGTTATTCAGATTGCCAATCAAAGAATTTAGTAGAGATTGTGCAATATGAAAGTGTTGATATTAAAGTTGCTTTAGCAGGAAACAGATGGTCCAGGTTTTTATCAGCTCTGTGGTTTAGATCATTAGTGTAACTGCAGTAAAAAAAGGTCTTTGTAATGTCAGTGCAATATACCTCATTACTCCTGGGTAAGTCACTCTTGCTAAAATCATGAAAGAAATAATGTTGTATGTGTGTTTTTATATGGGAGGCTATTAGTGGCTGATGCAATTGCTACATCAAACACTAAGAAGAATATTAAAAACAAATTGCAGAAAAAGATCTGGTTTGGATTTTAGGCAGAATAAAACATCTTGTGGTCAGATCAGAGGAGAAAAAATGAATATAACAAATAGTCTGTCTTGAGTATGAGTCATATATAAGTCTTATATTTTTACCACCAAACAAATCTTGAATACAGCAAACAATTTGCAGTATCACCCTACAGAGATTCATGTGCCTATTAAATGATCATAAAAGATAAGACAAAATATTTGGTGCCCATATAAGGTTAGTAATTTGACTGAACAAATCCAGCAAGATGACATCATATACAAGTTATGGCAAAAACTACTTACTATGGCATTTTATAGAAACGAATGGGAACAATATAAATTTTTCAGTCTCTATGCACACTTAGACGAAACTAAAGATTCATATAGGAGGAATATTTTTTTATATCACTACAAAATAGATAGTCTTAGACATTGAAATCATGCAAATGTATCAGTTACTTAGAAATTCTCTTTAAATGCTGACTAGTCAGTATTCATAAGGGTGACTGTACATTCTACTGTTGCCTTAAGCAGAAATTCTCTATAGCATTTCAAAGCAGCACTGGTGTTATTCAGCTGGTTGAAAAATTCTGAATGAAGCTTTCTCAGAATATTAAGTTTCATTATCATCTAGATTTCATCAAGAAGTGTTTTTTTTTTTCTTTTTAATTTTTGTGCGTGTTAAATGTTTTTCAAGAAATGCATAAATTCTGACAATTTCCTGCTTGAATTTCTTGCAACAATTCTGGCTTGAATTTCTAGATTCTGAATTTCTAGATGGAATCAAGGAGTCCTTAGTTGGCCAATTAAAGTTGCTCATTAAAGCAGCAGAGAGAACTCCCCTGGGACTGCTGAACAATCCTTCCAGAGTTCTCAGGTGCTAGGATGTGGAGCATGGATCTGTGTTGCCCAGCCACCAGCGTTGCTACCATGTCAAACAGCTAACAAGCAGTGTACAGAAAATCCTGATTATGTTGGTGACATCAGATGGTGCAGCTTAATAGTTTTTATTCAATGCCTGAAAAAACTATCTGCATAAAATTGACCTACATTTCACCTGAGTCTAACAAATTCGGTTGCTGCTTGTGGATCTCTGTGTTCAATGTTGAATAGATGAAGTTTGTAGAACTTAGGTTTCCATTTAGTCTGTTTCACAACACTTGTACATAATTCAATTTTATTGTCATGTAGAATATTTACACAACCTGCTTTCTGGTAGTTTATTACATACAGAGCTGGAAATAAAAATTAATTTGGTGCAGTCTTTCATATTTGTTCATTTTAATATTGTGAATTGGAAATGTGCTGAATGCTTAAATTATTTATACCTAGTATTATATTTCTTATCAAAATGGATGCCATAGAATCATGTAAATCCTAGGAAGAGAGATATATATTTAACCTAGTCTATAAATTGCAAGGATAAGGTTACACTGGAGGGATTAACACAAAATTGTTCTTTGTCATTAACATTTTCTTTAGACTCTGCAGTCAGATTTGGTATTCTAAATAAGTGAATAAAATTTTTACTTCATTAAGTGCTGGCTATTATCTTTAAAGGCGACATCTTTCAAGGTAACTTGAAATTAGCTTAGGTAATGACTAGGCAGAGAAGGGTAATAAGGAAAAACTCCTCAAAATATAGTCTCCTACACCCTATATCTAGATCCTCAGTTTAGCAGATTACATTGCCTGTGGGTTTTTTGGCTTTTTCACCCCATTTCTGGCACTTATCAGCTCACAGTGTGATTGACTGATTTTAATTACGTGTAGTTGTTTTCCTTTTATGTAGCTGTTGATGAATTTATACCAATGCATGCTGTATGGGTAACAAGCAGGAGGAGTTGAAAAACATGATGCAATTAGAAATCTATGACCTAATTGCTCTCACAGAAACATGGTGGGATGAGTTACGGAGCAGAAGCACTGCCAGTGAGGGCTACAAGCTTTTCAGAAGGGTAGGCTGGGAAGGAGGGGCAGAGCTATTGCTGTTCCTATTAAGGAATGGACAGATGGTGAAGAGCTGGCCCCTGAGTAACAGCTGTGAGCAGGTTAAGGGCTTGTGGGTGCAAATGAAGGCCAGGACCAACAAAGGACATTTTTCAGCTGGAATCTTCTATGGGTGCCTGACCAGGGGAAGCCTGTTGATGAGACTTCTTGCTTCAGACACAGGAAGCATCACACTCATAAGCTCTCATCCTGCTGGGGGGTTTTGACCGTCTGGATGTGTGCTGGGAAAGCAATATAGCATGCTGCAAGGAACCCAGGAGACTCCTGGAGTGTATAGAGGCCACCTTCCTGGTCCAGGTATTAGACAAACCAGCCAGAAGTGAGGTGCGCTTGACCTGGTGTTCACCAATGTGGATAAGCTCATAAAAAGGGGTTAAGGCTGGTGGAAGCCTGGGCTGTAGCAATCGTGTCCTGGTTGAGTTAGCAATCTCAAGGAGTCTGAACCCAGCAAGGGGCAAGCTCGAGACTGAAATTTAGAAGAGCAAACTTCCAGCTCTTTAAGTAGTTGGTGAATGAGATCCCCTGAGTAACTGTCCTTAAGGACAGAGAGGCTGACAAGAGCTGGCAACTCTTTAAGGTTGCTTTTCTTAGAGTGCAAGAGCTCTCTATCCCGATATGTAGAAAGCTGAGAAAGGCAGGCTGGAAACATGCATGGCTGAGCAAGGATCTGCTCCTGAAACTGAGGAGTAAGAAAGAAATCCACAGTGCAGAGAGTGTACCTCCTCCGATAAGGAAGAAGGCTGGCCTGGTGGTGACCGATATGGAGAGATATGAGGTACTCAATGAGTTCTTTGCCTCGGTCTTCACTGGCAGTCAGGCTTCTCACATCTAACAAGTCCCTGATCCTCTGGATGAGTGTGAAAGGAGTGAAGTCCATCCCACTATTACCAAAGAGCAGGATTGGGATCACTTGGTAAAGCTGAATAGCCACATGTGGGACATGATGACATGGGTCCCAGGGTCCTGAGGGGACTGACTGGTGTCATTGCCGTGCCACTGTCCATCACAATTGAAAAGTCATGTCAGTCACGCAAAGTGTCCAGTGACTAGAAGAAGGGAAACATCACTCCCATTTTTAAAAAGGGGAGAAAGGATGATTTGAGGAACTACAGACTTGTGAGCCTCACCTTTGTGCCTGGGAAGATCATGGAGTAGATCCTTCTAAAGATATGCTAAGGCACATAAAAGACAGAGGTGATCAGAGACAGCCAACTTGGCCTTACTGAGGGCAAATCATGCCTGGCCAATCTGGTGGCCTTCTGTGAGAAAGTGATGGCAGCACACATTGACAAGGGAAGATGACACAAGATGTGTCATCTGGGCTAAAGTAAGGCCTTCACTATGGTCCCACACGAAATCCTTATTTCCAAGTGGGAGAGACATGGGTTTGAAGAGTGGACTGCTATGTTGATAAGAAACTGGGTGGATGGACACAGAGAGTCAACACCACACTTCCAAGCTGTAGTCTGAAACCATTATCTGTCTGTGGTGGTTATTTGTTAGCAAGACCTTTTTTTGAAATTTTCCTTATTCATCCTAGAGAGTCTGGCAGTGTGTGGATGAATTTATAACTTATGTTGTACTCTTGACAGAATTATACTGCAGTCCTATCTCATGTTCCTCTGTAGGGAATACCAGAAGTCCACCTGAATCAGCCAATGCATCCATTATCTTTCAAACTATATGTGATGATACATATGACGAATGTATACGGTCAGTTCTGTTCTGTTACTTTAGCGAAATGGAAGTTTATCAGGTTGTATGGCTGCACTTACTATAATTATGTCATGAATCCCAAAATACTTATTTTAGCTGAATGTGAATCTTTAATGTGAACTCACCTTAATACACTGCGGCATTGATTCCATTCCCGACTGCTACCAGGTCATTCCTTAATTTTATCAGTAGAAAAAAAGCCAGATCTAGTATGTGTGCTTGTCTATGGCCATGTATGACCCTTCAGAAAGGAGCGTATTTAAGAGCAAAGAATCTAAACTGAGCAGCCTATTTGGTTTTAAATGTAAATTACTTGCCTCAAAAATTCTAAGATTTTCACAACAGAGTGCAGTGTCCTCTGCCCTTTAGTAACATGCTGATACACACTACTGCTTTGCAGACTGAGTTCAAATAATTTATTTTGGCTCTTTGTTAGATGTTTTCCTTTGACTACTGAGTTGAAACCAGCCTCTCACCAAAAGTATTTCTTAGCTGTCACCTAAATGGGAATTAACAACGACATATCAGGAAAAACAGCAGATATTCTGCAAGACATAATTTCTCAGTATCTTAGCATAAAGCCTATGACTCATTTTCTGAATTCGTCCTCTTCATAATCCTCACCATCAACATGCTTACAATTGTGAAGTTATGAAGACAGAAAAAAATAAAATTATGACTTCTTTTAGGGTGCTCATAAAAGCCGAGAAAATTCCGATATTCTGATTCTTGATTCACATATACAGTTGGAATTTCCTACATTTCTGTATAAAACTTATTAGAAGTCATGTCAGTAGAAAACAGCCTAAACAATGAACAATCAAAAAATCAATTTCCCCCCAACTTGCAGTGTACAAATGTGTTATAATGAGTTGCGTAGCATTCATTAGAAGATTTTCCTGAAGAAATACAATATGGATTTTTACAGCTAGGAAGAAATCTGTTTGAATAAAGTAAACCTCTCATTTTTGCATTCTTTGAAATGAATAATGATGGTTGTTTAAAGAGATCTGGAAAATAGCAGAAAACTTGCTCAGGTTCTAATAGCCTTCATATGATGCTGTGTCCTTTCCTTCCTGAATGGCTCTGGTAATTGATACTGACATACAACAAAAAGCTAAGTTCCATCCTTCCTAGCACAGACAAATTTTATCAAGGAGTATAATGAGCTTTGGCTTCATGGCTTTATTTGCAACAGAGCCCTGCCAATCTTATTGAAATAATGAAGTATATTCAAATCATTGCAGGTTAATCTGATGTAAAACTATCTTTGACAAAATGGTAGAAGATGTGAATATTCTATGTCTATTTTCAAAATATATTATGATAGTAGAGTATGGAAATACACATTTTCATTTAATCTGGGAGTACTGAATGCCTTAGAAAATGTTGATTATGTTTTCTGAATTCACTTTTGGAAGTTTTGCACCATAGGTTAATTCTCTAGTAGGTTACACTAATAACAGTATCTTACCAAGTTCTTCTCAGTGGAAGCATACTCTAGTGTCATTGCTGATGGTGCTGACCCCTCTTCCTCTCATGATACATGAGAGCATCCATAAAATTCTGAATCATTTGTAGAGTGATCATAAATATCCACAATGAGTTCAGAAAAAAAAAAACTTAACTAGAAATAAAAAGCTTAGCTGAGATTCAAAATGTAAGAAATAAAGGCTGATGTAATTTTTTATTAATATAGAGCTGATGAATCTCTTTTATCCTCAGAAATTTTTAAAAATTTTTCAAACCAACATCCCGCCTTTCTCTTCTTTAAGCATTTAAGTAAAAAAGACAGTTATTTTTAGTTATTTGGTGGTTTTCTAGGCAGAAGTTTCATTCCGTTTTGTTTCTTTACATACAGAGACTTGTACTTTTCTGGATAAAGTTGATAATGCTACAACTTAGAGGGAAACATTTTCTTAAATATATTCTACAACCTACTATGCTACATCACTAGTGATTCACAGGCAGGATATGCATAGAAAGTTCAGTGAAGGACCTATTTAAAGAAGAAACCTTAGCTATTTTGGATCAGAAATGTATTTCAGAATTTATATCTATATCTATATATAAAATATTGTATATTATATATACATTATATATATATTACTAATATATATTTATCAGAAAGAACAGGGAGGGGGGAAGCTGCAGAATGTTAGCTGCAAGACAGATCTCAAATCTTCAAGACATATTAGAAACCACATTCAAACATTATATTACAAACCATATTTATATTAGAAACTATGTTGAAATATGAAAACCACAATTATTTTTATACCTCACAAGTTACTGCAGTATTTAATAAAATAACACGTAAAAATACATTGAAGTGACTAAATAGTAGTAATACTAATTTACCAAATTAAGATTTAAATACAGGCTTTCTGGCTCCTTATATTCGAAACATTATTTTCATCAGTGAAAACAAATGGGTTTGAATTTAGTGGTGAAATCCAGAGATTATAGTGAATTCCACTGCAGGGGCACTCAAAATTATGTTATATAGAAATAAAAGACTACCGGCAGTATCAAAAGGAGAAGAAAGTTGGAAATCTAGCATGCAGTTCCCATATGTAAGCTCTTTTTGTTGTGCTCTGATAGATGCAACCAGTACATTGAGATGTGACACATGAAGATAGTGTAAAGGTTCTGGGATTTGGTCTTTGTGATACAAGCTATTGAAAATAGGTGTGATCACATTGGTCTGATGCAGGCTTGTATATATAATATCCAGAAAATATGCTTTGACCCTGTAGGTGGCATATTTCCCAACTACCATAACCACCACCTTAATTTTCAGATGGAAATTCTTGTTCTAAAGAAGGAATGATCTCTGAAAATGAAAAGTTAAAGAGAACATTGCTATTTTGGGGGTAAATGGTGTTGCAATGAATTAAAAGATTCTATAGTATAGAAAAACTAAAAGCAATTTGAAATCCAAAAAACTTTTGGTAATAGAGATGTAGTTAATTTACATCACTGTTTCAGCATGTATTCTGGACTGCTAAATTTTGTTTAATGTACATATTTAACTGCATTCAAACATCAAAATCCACTACAGAAAATAATAATTTAAATACATTAGCCATATCACATCAATGCACAGACTTGCACTGTTGGAAGCCTTTATTTTTTGGCAAGGGCTTAACTACACATCACCTTACATGAGAGGTATAAAAGGAGTCTGAGGCTGGAGACTCATACGATTATCTGTACCTGTTTCTTTCACGTGATCAGACAGGAACTGGGGAAGAGGGTGAGTGGAGGATTGGCATTCACCCACTGATAATATCTGACAAGACATGGTGATGCAATCAGGAAGTATCCAGGACCAGCAGAACGTGGGCCGACCACAATGTAAAAATGGGATGTTCCTATTACATCCCATAACCTATGCATTACAGTCCAGATTATACTGGAGAAGTAGTCTTGATTCTTCACGGAATCTCGCAATCAGGTCCTGTCTAAATCAGTCTGTCTGCCCTTAGAAGGAATAAACACACACTGCCCCTTATGATGAGGATCTTGTCATTTACGATTTAGAAAAATATTAACAGTTTCTGCTGCCAAGAACAATATTTATTTATTTACTTACTTACTTGCTAACTGCACTCTAGTGTAGATGTGATTTTCCAGAATGCCTTTCTATCAATATTCCCACAGCATGTGTGTGAATATTCATGATGCTTCACTTTTCTGGATGTTCTCGGATAAAGCCATTGCCTGCAGCTGAGAGGATGATAAAATCAGACACCTTACTGAGAAAATGTTACTGCTTAGTGAAGGTCAAGGTACTGGGCTTTATGAGTAGGGGTATCTCCTAGTTGTATAATCTTGTTTTAAGTCAGCAACTAAAAAAATATACAGTGTAAGAAAAAAGAATTGTATCTTGAAACAGAATCCTATTGTTTGCACGTGTCTCTCCACAGATAATATCTTTAGGCTTACAAAGCAGCCTTTTACAGCCCTCTGATTGTCACGTCTAAATTATTTTCACAATGATTATGCTTGAGAAGTCCAAGATTTTTATGAATATGATCTTGAGCTTAGTAGAATTACAACTAATGGAACAACCTGGTGACTGTATGAATTATGTATTATTTTAATTGCTTTTGATGATTGACTCAATTCATCCAGATTAGTACTCATGTAAACTAGAATTGCAACAGTGAAAGAGAATAGAATATAGACATTATGGTATAATTTTCCTCTGTTGTTTTATTTGATTAAAATATAGTTTATAGTTTAAAATATTTGCATCTGGTATGTGACCACATATCAAAGCTGTGTATTGATAATGTGCGTAGAACATACTTGAAAAGAAAGCAAATATTCCAGAAGAAAAAGATACAAAATGCTGACAAAAATATTCCATTGTTCACCCAAGTATTATAATTTCATTTTTTAAAAGCTTTGCCCAAACTTTAAAGCTGAAATTTTGCATATGGAAAGCTCTTTTCTGGCTGATTTCTCCAGACTGGATTGACACATGTAATTTCAGTTAGTCTTTCTTGCTGGTACTAGAGAAGTATCTTTGTGTAATCCTGTGCCATCTTAGGTAATGTGCCTCAGCAATGGATTCAGTACCACTGACTACTCACAAGATGTGCTTGGCAGCAGTAGACTCCAGATGGTGAACTAAAAAACCCTGCTTTTCTGCAGCAGCAGTAGCATCTGGGTATGTGGGCTGCCTTTTTTGTTGTTTTCTGTTCAACCTACTTGGCTTATTTCCCTGTTTTATGTCATTGTAGATATCAAACTACTTGTGAGAAGGGCACTTTTTAGGATGCATTTTCTTGTTAACGGAAAGTGATTAATCTTTCTGATCTGCTTCAGAAATTGAAAAGTTTTGGAGTGAAAATGGTAAAATAGGAAGCATGCTTTTATTGTCCTGAATTGTATTTCCCATGAACCGAATACCCTTTAGTGATTTAGAGCCCATCTAGTTTCATTAGAAAATACTCTGGTTTTCACACGTTTTGAGAATTAAGCAGCATAAGTGGGAATGATCTGGAGATAATCTTCAGCAGATTCACACCTGAACTAAAACTATAAATTTAAATTCAGTCTTGGAGTTATTCTCAAGGCTTGTGCGGGCCTTCAAGAAGTTCAGAAAATGAGGATCCAGCTAGATGAGGGTTGTAAAGTACAAGAGTTCTGCGGTAAAGTTTGAGGTGAAGGAATTTAGAATGAAGAACACTTATCAAGTTTGTCCTGCTTTATCAAGAGCTTGATCTATATGAAAACAAAGATGTTTTTCCTGTGTTAAAAAGAGAGAGCTGTTGGTCACCTTTTCATATCAGAGTGAAAACTTGATCTGTCATTCCTTTTTTATTTATTATAGGGAAAAAAACCCATAGAATCTCTTCTTTGGTATTTGACAGTGTTAAAAATAATGGAAAAACAGTATTAGTCAGTTCTTGCACTTCAGTTACTGTGTATTGGATGTTTTGACTATGCTAAGAACATCCATTCTAGCAATCCAAGCAAAGGCTGTTTACAGTTGTCTGTATGCACCATATCAGATCTCTTCTAAGATAAATCATGAAATTAATGCTATTTAGATACAAGTGTAGGATGAGAATAGATGGGATACAGGTGGGTCATACAACTTGCAGAGGTGTATGCAAGCCTATGCAAAGAGGCAACAGAGATCTATATTTTCCATCTCTGAAGATTTTCATTGATAGACTGCATTTGCCCATGCTTGAAGAAACATTGTCATGGGCAAAAAAGATGTCATGAATGCAGGAAATTCAAACTGCTTTATTTATTAAAGCAAGTGTGATATCTTATTATCAAGTTAAGCAATAATCTACTCTTGTGTTTGCAGATGAAATTCTTAAATCATAGAATCACAGAATGAGATTAAAGACTTGATATTAACCTTCATGGAATGACAGTTTTACTTATGATATTTTGTCTGACTGTTAAAAATCCCAAAAGGATTGACAAATCAAGGTACTCAGATCCCAGTTGTAGAACTCCCAAGTCAAAGACCAAATTCAGCTTCAGAGTAGGATTTCTTATGCCTCCATTTCACAGAAAGAACTGTTTGGTTGCAGTAGATATTTTAGATGCTACTCTATGATAACTCATAGAAAATATCCAAGCATAAATGTCATTATTTGTAATATGTCCAAAGTGATATCAACTTTTATAGCTTCATTTTTCCAGCAAAATCTCACACATTTTATCTGTGATTGGTTTGAAAAATCCTTTTTTTTATAATTGCTCTCTGAAAACCTGTAAACCTTTTCTGTTAATAAACATGTTAAATTGCCGTGATCTTATCCAAATGTTTGCTTATTGTAAGTTTATGTAATTGTACATGCCAGAAGCAATACAAAAATAATCCATAGAAGTATTTGACTTCACAGTGCATTTATCCGTCTGTCATTTATTCTGTGTGTTGCACTGGCTCTACTATTTCTATTTTAAAAAAATTTGGCTTTTAAAATTTTTCTGTGAGGGTATATCTTGCACTGTACTGTAGAGCAGTTGAAGTTTTCTAACTGTGCTGAAAATTAATACATACAGCTTGCATACATTGGTACTGAAAAGATACTAAATGCTTCACAGGCTCTGAAACTTAGAATATAACTACAGTTATGTAAAAGTAAGCTAGATTGTGATTTATGGCCACTAGTGTTTTAAAATATTCACTTGCATTAAAGAACTTTTTATATAGTAATAAATCCATGGGTTTGCATAATGAAGTCAAGAGTATTTAAGATATTGTTCTCCAAATGACCACAACAAAGGAAATAGACTTCCACAGACAGCTCTGATCTCATTCATATCCCATTCCTTTCGTGCAGCAGGTCTTTGTCGTTTCTCTGGCCTTAATGGGATTGAGGCTAAACTGAGGAGACCAAACTGCATCTAAATAGGCTACCTTATTCAGATGATTTGATAACCAATAGGGAGCAAATGCTATAGGCTGTAGAAGAATGTAAGAAATAGCACTACTTCACCTTCTACTTTTACTTTAGGATGGCTCTTCCTCAGGAATGAAGTTGTTTTCTCTCATTTCACCCGTATTGATTTGCTTTGTGTAGTGCTTCCTTGTACAGCTTTTGTAAGCTGATAATTCAATTTGCATTCCAATTGTCCAGTTTAACTGTGGTAAGGGGAGATTTGGCAAAAAGCATTGTGCAGTGCAAAAACGCAATTAGTCATGAGGTTGGTCTTAGTGCTTCATTTTTCTGGATAATGAGTAGATTATCATAAGTACCATGTTACTATTGATTTTGGTTTTCAGTTGATGTTTGTAGTCTTTTGGGGGCTTTTTTGATAGCTGAATAATGCATATCCAAACAAAACTCCACTGCTTAAAATTCTTGGGTGTTCATGGAATCATTTTCAAAGGAGTAGCCACAGCCACTGGTACTTAAATCCCTTCCAAAGTACTTCTTTTTGTTAGTTACAGTAGGATTTGTCTAATACTGCTTAAATTAAATTAATCTTCATAAAAATTTAAGTACAATAAGCTGTCATACTAGTTTCTGACAACATAGACTTTTCTGTTAGGTGTTTTTCTGGAGATACTATGTTAGCAATTCAGAGTATCTGAATATCTACATCAGGGATTTACAAAAGTGTCATTTGTGAAATAACAAACTATATTAGTGTATGTACATTGGATGGATATTGTGAATTTTGTATTTTGTAAATTTAGGTGCTGCTTGTTAAGTTACCTATTATGCCTTTTCAGGATTCCCTGAACTTAGAGGAGCGTTTTCTATCTAAACCGGATTTTCATAGAAAAACAGAAAAGCTTGAGTTGGAAAGGACCTTAAAGATCATCTAATTCCAACCCCTTTGCCAATGGCAAGGATACTGCTCACTAGATCTGTTTTCTCAGGGCCCCATCCAACCTGGCCTTGAACACTTCCAGGGATGGGACATCCACAACTTCTCTGTGCAATGTTTTCCAGTGCTTCACCATCCTCACAGTAAGATTTTTTTTTCCTAGGATCTAATCTAAATCTCACCTCTTCTAGTTTAAAACTGTTCCAGACNAATCTAAATCTCACCTCTTTTAGTTTAAAACTGTTCCCCACTGTCCTATCACTATCTGCATGTGTAAATTGTCACTCTCCTTCCTTTTCATAAGCCCCCTTTTAGTACTGGAAGGCTATGAGACACTTTTGCCAGCGCATCATTGCTATAGAAATGATGTTCATTAGACAAGTGTCCAGAAGAAGGAGTTTCAGCTTAAGCAGTGAGCGTAGGGAAGGAGTTATACATATTCCCCTTTATAAGTGTTAGGATGCGGTTATTAAAATCTTTAGATAATGTCACAGTCTCTCACAATAAGTGACAGAATTACTGTATTTCTTTTACAGTGTCTTATCTGTGTTCTATTTTTAAAATATCAGAATTGCCAAGTTCAGACCACATAGAACTTCCATTCTGGTCAGCAAGATCTAATCAACAGTGCCTCTTTTGTTCACATACTCTTCAACATATCTGTTGGAGAGGTTTAATTAATCAGTATTCTGTGATTTTGGCTATGTTATAGCACTCTTTCCAGAAACCTACACAGAATGGTGTTATTGCTTAGAAAGGTGTAGTTGTGATATGTGGCCATCAGCTACATGACTCCGTTTAACCAGTTGGTAAAGAGATATTTCATTGTAATCTCTCTTTCCTGTTGTGTTAAATTGCAAACATCAAAAATAGTGTTGTTTTTCATGTCTGTGTAGCAGCTATCATAATCACTCTAACGTGATTAGCTTCTCTAAGCAGTACTGCAATTTAATTTAAAAAAACAAGAGAAGAGAGGGAATTAATTTATCACATAGCTGGTAAAAGATCTACTGTGGCCAATTCATCAAACTTCCTGTGTAATATTAACAAGAAAGTACATTCATTTGATAGTATAGTATGTATCATATTGCTTTTATATTTAGTTCCTAGGTACTGTATCAAGATTGTTATAGAATTTTTCTTTCACATAATGAATGGGGTTTTGATTGTACTTCCTTAGCTTTGGCTCCTGTCCATAACTTTAAAGATGGAGTTCCATGAATCTTTCAAAATAAAGTATAAAGCTTTGCAACATTTTTCCTAGTCCTTTAATAATTCTTCTCATCCCTAAACTTTCTCTTCAATTTATCAATGTACTTCTTGAGTTTCTGTCGACCTTTACACTTTGAATTTCCTATAAAGATGAAAGAGCCAGTATTTAAACCCCTAAAACTTGGCAGGTGCCTACTGTCTATTCCACCATGAAGATTCAGGAGAAAGTTTTCACTTTTTATATTAACTTTTTTCAGAAACTAGTCTCCGCTCTTAAAGTATTTTTAACTCAGTATTGGGTTTGTGTGGCAAGGTTTTGGTGATGGGGCAGAGGAGGCGACAGTGATCTGTAGGGGTGGCTTCTCTGAAAAGATGCACACTTTTGTGAGTGTGAGTAGGGGTGGCAGAGACAACATGTGATTAGCTGACCATAACCCCCATTCCCTGCACCACTGCAGGGGGAAAGGCTAGAGAATTCAGGAGTAAATTTAAGTCTCAGAAGAGAGACTTCATTTACTTTATTATTTATTGCTTCTTGGCCTGTTATTTGATGCAGGACAATAATCTGCTTAATTGTCCTCAGCTGTTAAAAGAGTAATGGTTGTAGTTAAAGGTGGATACAGAGCCTAGGTGCCCATCTAATAGTGTGCATATTTTGTAAAAAGTATATATTTTTTTACCAAGCAAAGCAAGGATAATTATTTCCAAAAAACACTTCATTCAGTCATCTCTTTTTTTTTTTTACTTCTTTATTTATGAATAGATAAATTTTCAGAAGTATTTTAATTCTGTATCATTCGTCTTGTGCTTTGCTTATTTAATGTTCAAGACATTTTAATGATTATAAAAATGTATACCAAGTATGCAGATGAAATTTAAACACTTGATATTAAAACTGGATTTATTAGTATTGATCAATCATAAAGGCCACATGAAACACTTATGTTCACTGAGTGAATGGTTCTTACACTTAACATAAATAAAACTTAAAGGAGAAGAGGGTATGATTAATAGGAACAAAAATAGAAGGGAAGAGTATGTTCATATATGACCTGTAGAAATGTGCAAGAACTTCTATAAAAAGACTGCAAAAAATACCTTTTAATGAGTTTTTTTTTTTCTTTCTGTAACAACAAAGAGTGATATCCTACCAGTTTATAGGCTTATTTTTGTAAGAATTGTATAAAAGAGCTTTGTTACATTTTTCAGCTCCTCAGTAGAAGGTGTTCAAGTCCAATGGTGTTTCATCAATGCTTGAATTCAACATCATTAAGCTTTTCATTAGGTAGTTTGCTCTTGAGGTAACTACTATTTATGTGAGTATGTACACAGAAAGACACGTATATGTCTACATAGAGATAATAAACAGAAAATTTCAGAATTTGTCCAAATTTACGACCGTATCAGACTAATATTACCTCAGTAAAATATCTTGATAGCCCACCTTTATTGACTCCTCCAAGTCATTGATAAAGACACTGAAACAAGAGGCCTCTGTTGTGCACCACTTGTCACCAGTCTCCAGATAGGAGATGAGCATTAATCACTATCCTGTGTGTCTAATTATCCAGCCCACTTTTACTCACATCCTTATCCACCTGTCCACAACCTTGGATTTTCCTTTTGCCTTCTTTTGAAAATGGGTGAAACTGCTATCTTTCTCCAGTTGCTGTGGACTTTTCCTGATCTCCATGACTTTTCAAAGATGTTAGTGGGGGGCCTTGCAGGTACATCAGCCAGTTTTCTCAGCATCCTTGTTCAGCCCATTGGGTCGCACTGATTTGTATGAGATGAATTCTCCCAGTTAGTCCTTGCTTCAGTCCTCATGCACTGCTGGTAGCTCACCTCTTTGAATTGTTTCTCTAAGCAGAGAGGCCTGGAAGACTCAGGTGGTGAGGATGGGGTCCCCACTTTGTGCAACAGTTACCTGAAGGGCTATGCCACATCACCATATGTAGCAATTATTATCTCATACATAATATTTAATATATCTCTGTGTTTTCAGGAAAAATGAATCATCTCCCGTGGGTTTTCCCCCCTCTGTCTTTGTATTATCAGTATTTGTAAAAACCCCATAAATCTGCTGTTTAAAATTTACCATTTACTATTAAAATTCAACATTTTGCAGCTATGAGAAATCCCTGTTTTGATGGCTTGAGTTTTTGAATTTTTCATGTAACTGACTGATAAAATATCTCATCTAGTAGAATCGAAGGTAAATTGGAATTCATTACAGTTGTTTGTAGGATTAGGCTTAGATAAACAAAAGAAGAAAACAAATTTCTCTTCTTCTTTTTGTTTTTGTTTGGTTTTTTTCTTTTTTTATTTTTTCTACTTTAACAAAGTAAATCCTCATCAGAACCCTGCTGTTAGTGATTGCCAATTACCTGCAACTGCAGGAACACTGGTACAGCATTGCCTTAATTAGGGAGGCCTAAAAATGCCCTTGGGACCTAAGCAAGCATAAATGTAGCTGAAAGGTTCTGTTTCTCCTTGACAAGCACAAAATTTTGTGTGGAAACCACTGATAGGCATTCTTGAAAATACCTTCATTGAGCTGCTTTGAATATTCTGTGAGTCAAATAAGGTAAATTCACCATCTTGATATTAAGTTGTTTTTTTTTTTTTAATGGTATTTTCTTAAAATACTGGTTTCACAGTTATGGGCAGGTATACAGTGCCCCTTCCTTCAGATTTACTTGCTATAAAGTATTTGCTAACTTTCATGAACGGGAAAAGACTGATTTCATCTGATACATTGTAAAAGAGAAAAGAGCAGTCAACTTCAAGTTAAAAAGAGTGAAAATAGTTTGGGAAGTATACAAACTGGAAACCATTAACATTCGTGTTGGTTTTAACACTATCGGCGAAATTGAACTCCAATTTGTCTTTTGCTTTACTGTAAGACATACAGTGAAAACCCATTTCATAGTGTTGGCAAAAGATTTCGTAATGGTCATTTGCAACGGTAATTATTTAGCTGCTCCTCAGTCTCTAAATTTACTTTTCTGGCTGATAGAACATTTATATAAGGTTGTTTCTTTCAATAGAGATGTGAAATGTATTCTTTTCCTAGACTTCCCCTGCTTGCATTATTTAGTTAGAACAACAATCACTTAAGAGCAACAAGAGTTTTGTGGTGTTTTTGCCTTCTTTGGGTTTGATTCTTTCTGTCTCTTTGTAGGTTCTTGCCTTTTTTTTTTTTTTTTAATTTCAAGACTATTTTTTCAAAACTCAAATGTTCCTAAAGTATAAATTAACATCTTTTCAGTATAAAGATACCATGCAGTGTTCAGACATTAATTTCTCTTTTATGTCAACAACATTATGCTGGAGGTGAAGATTGTTTCAGGATGTGTAAGGATCCTGTGGTCCTAGGAGGAGTGGTGTGAACTGAATTTGGAAGAAAGGTTGTGAAGGTGAAGGATGCCAGCTTGATTCAAGAGAAAGCAGTTCCTTGCTTGCTAGGTCCTAAAATAAGTGTCTCTGACCTTAAAGCCAGACACTTGAAAAAACCCCAAAACTAAAAAAACCCAGCAGAAGAGAAATATCTCCACAAAGTAATTGAAGTTCGCTAAAATATTGCATATTGTTTATTTGTTCAGAACTGCAAAAAAAAAAGCTACCTGTCTCCTTTTCTGAATACTTTTGTGGTTTTTCTGTATGAATTGTATGAATGGTGAGCTTTCTAGCCTTTATTTTTCTTCATGGTTTTAGGTCTTTTTGTCTCTACCGTACCCTTTCATTTTCAAAGCATTGTCTCTGCATATTTCACATGGACATTGTTCTGACAGTTCACTGGGGCAATATCTCCAAATTTCTAAAGATCTTTCTGAAGAGGGCATTTAATTTTACAGGCTTTTTGGAAAAAGAAATTGAGTTCTGGGTTTAGTGATACTTTTTATGGCTTCAAGGCCACAGTGGACAGCACTGTTGTGCAAGGGTACAAAAAATCAGTCCGTGCTGGGTTTTTTCTTTTATATTAATTCAGTTGTGTAGGGTATCGATTTATGCAGTAGTCTGTGCTTTGCAAATAATTGAGAGTGACAGTCTGGTGTCCCTCTGAATAGGAGGGAAATCTGCAAGTGATCCTCCTAAGTCTCACTGATTTTGGAGGAGGGACTGTTCACCTGTTATTCTCTCTTATTTGTTATTTTACCCTGAGGAAGGATAGCATTTCTGTATTTTATGTACTAGAGTTATGAAAAATAGTAATATTTTTATAATAAGAAACTTTGAAAACTGAAGCTGGGTTGAAACAAAGGTATAAAACAGAGTACTGCTGGCAGAGATTCCTCAAGTGAAGAATAGGTGTCTGGGCTTGGCGTTAATTTTGCATAATGCAATTGAATTTAATCAGGAAATGTTCACACTGAGTATTTAATTAGGCTCTAGGTGATCAATCTTGGTAGGGACTTTGTTAATTATCAAGCGGCTGAGTCACTGAAGAAAGTCGAAGTAATGCTTCAGAGAACTGTACTTCACTGAGGGGTTTGGATGTGTGAGCAGAAGTTTTTAAGGTGATAAATGTTAAAGAAGGTTAATAAATAGTTTAAAGTTAATAATGAAGTTGCAGGTGTAATAGATGGAGGCACAGATGTATGAGAGACTGGAGCTGTAGCCTACAGTAATCTGTATAAATGATAATTGATCCTCTAAGAAGTATGTAGAAGTTAAAATCCTGAGCAGAAATAGTTCAGAGAAAAGCTGTACCTCTCTGACAAGGCCATGTTAGCTCTAAATTACAACAGTAGGAACGATTCTGTTCTCCTTCTTTCACATCTCTTTGATGTATTAAGTGGGAATTGCATAGAACTAGATATGCTTTTGCAGAGCAAGACAAGTGCATGAAGACTTTATCACAAAATGCGATAACAGCTCCGCTGGGTCCAAGAAAGGGTAGAAGAAACACTGCAAAATCAGCATCTCTGTTTCTCAACTCTGTCTCTCTTTATCTAAAGATCTATGGCATTCCCTTAAACTGTGCTCTGTTCCTGTATGGCTTCTGTTAATGCTCTGCATTTCCCCACCATTCTAGTGTTTTCTAAAGTTTATTGTCATGGGTTAGGAATGGTATTCTTGAATTTCGTGTTCCCTCAGCAAAAATATTAATAACAAAAGGTATGAGAAAAGAAACAATTCACAAGGAAAGCACACGACAATAAACAATACTGGACATCTCCCCCCACCACATTTTCTCAACCTGCAGGAACCTTCTCCTCTGAAGTGACTCCTTTTCCTCCCACCCTCAGCAAGGACCTGAGGAGATATAGAAAAATCACTGTGTCCTAGTAGCCACACCTGCTTCTGGCTACTGCAAAAAATTAACCCTGTCCTGGCCCAAACCAGGACAGTTATTCTATACCACCTAAGACACACATAAAATGCTGGGCTGGAACACATCTCATTTCTCAAACTTGGAGCTACATGCTCTGTGCCTCTACCAAAAAGCTTCATATCCATTGAAATTTGTAGCTGAACAGCTACTGTGAACTTGACACCCTACCTAGGTTTTTTGCAATTGGACTCTTTTTTTCATCCATCAAATACACAGTTCTAGTCGTTTTGTAGTCCTGCATAAATCACCCTTCTTGTATAAGTGCTCTCAGTTTATCACCTTGCTTCCAGTTACTGTGCCTGGCTGTGAATCTAGGAATAGTGGTAACTTGATTTCAGTAGCAGCGACACTAGCTTTCGAGTAATTAATTTAAATTTTATTTGGAACAATATCACATTTTAAATGAAGTTGTGCATGAATACCTCCCAGGTTTTTCAGCACTGCTAACACAAATCTATGTGCATTCCCCACTTCCCTGGGATTCTCTTCCCGCAAGACCCTGTGGTAGAGCCTGCTTTCTGCATGGAAGACAACTGGCCAGTGCCACACAGCATAGAAATTTCAGGGGTTGTTGTTAAAGTATGCTTAGTAATTATGTTTGTGTATTTCCATATTTAAATTTGTATACTTGAAACTGTGTATGAATAATTCTACTGCATATGTAAATTCACGTTCTTACTAATGCTCATGTAATTTTCCATTACTTGTTTCTTGTAGTCACATTCATTATTCAATGCCTATGATTTATTAGATTATGAAGTTTTTGTTATAGATAGCAGCAAGGTTTATCTTCTCTGTGTACAATGCTAAGCACAGTTGGATTTTTGCCAGGTAAACTGTAACACAAGTAATAAATCAAATGTCTTATATTAGTGCAGCCATGAGATAAGTAAAATTAGTTTTGAAGCATTTATGCAAATAATCTGTTTTCAACCGTCCATGCTTACACACATATTCTTCTACTCTCAGAATACTGATATGATTACTCAAAGGATTTTAATGGATATTTGAAGACATATATATGTATGTATTTATTTTTAAAGCCATAAATATTAAATATTTTCTTGGGAAATAGAACAATTTCAGTAAGAACAGCAAAAATCAATACAGTGATAGTTTATGTGGAATTTCACTTAATGGGCTCCTTTCAGAAGATGGGGGTTCACATTTTTAGCTCCACACAGTTGAGACAGTTGGGTGCTCTGCAGAGTGGAAATAAATCCGTAGGCATGATGAAACTATACTGTCGCTTTTGTGTTAGAAAGAAAAATATTTTCATAAAGCCACAAGTGGGATACTATTTATTTTACATTCTTTTTCTCTGAATTATTTCTGCATGATTAAATCTCCCTACTGTTTTGCCTCATCAGTTATCATTTTACAAGGATTATTCTAATCTTTAGTTGCTTTGGTGGTCACAATGCAACAGAGAACACATACCCAGGAATGTTTTATGGAGAGTTATAAAGTTCCGATGGGGATGAACTTCACAATTCCAAAGCCAAAAACTGACTGTGGGTGGAGTGTGGTGCATTTTAGCTGACAATGTAGACAAATATCTTCCATGGGTTTTGGCTTGATGGTTTGCGGTTTTAGTGGAGGTTTGTTGGTTGGTTGGTTTTTTGTTTATTTGGGGCTTTTGTTTGTTTTGATTTTAATTTTTTTTTGCTTTTGTCATAACTTGTGTATGTCGGGTACAGATTTGAAAAAAACTACAACAGATTCCTAGAAGAAAACTTTTTCAAGGGTCATTTAACAGAACAATATCTCCTGTAGCTCAGAAAATACCATTATCTCATTGTTGTTTCACTCTCTGCCATCCTAACCATTTTAGTAATCAGACAAATTATTCTCCTATTTGCCTGTGGTTTTTTGTGTTTTCTGTGAAGGTAATGTGGAAATAGATGCTAAGTGCCATTTGGACAAAACTCCAGTTGTGTGTTTTGAGGTTGTGTTGGACGATGAGAAAGAAACCAAGGTTAGGGAAAGGTAATAGTCACTATGTGTGACTGTGTCTACCTGTGGCACTCTGGAGCTCCAGGATATTAGCCTGGAATCAGCTGATTTTTTTTTTTTTTTTGAGATCATTTCCTCTATCTACATAAACTTAAAAATAATAATAAATCAGCTAAACAGTGTAATTTAATTTTGAATCATGAGAAAACAGAGGTAACCTGTTTTAAGTGTTACTGTAATTCAAGAGTATACAAGCACATGTCAAAGTCACACATTGTTTCTTTCTGTTTAAATATGCATACATGTGCAACCCACAGTTCTCCTGAAAAATAGGAATTTTTGCGTTTCCTCTGATCAGACACTTACACCAACCATTTAAATAACCTCAACTGTCTTGGACACAGGGCTTAGGATTGTTTTCAGAGTGTGAGTGCCTCCTCTTGAATGATCATCCTTACAGGCCCACAAAGTATTTATTTCTCAAATATTTTGCTTGTCAGTAATGTTTAATGTTCAAGTAGTCTGGCTTACTCTTCTCTCTTAGTAATGTTCAAGTTTTGGGAGGGGAAAAAAACACCCATACAAGCAGAGAGAAGATGGTAAGTTCTCAATTAAACGAGTGAAGTTGCCTGCTCAGTGGCAATACTTTGCAAGCTCTCACTGATCTTCCCAGCCCAGGGACTGGTGAGTGTGTTACAGAGTGCATGTGAGGCTTGTAATGAGGGGTGAGAACTTGAAACGTCCCAGCAAAGGAGTGACACTTAAACATAGAAGAAATATTATAACTGTGACAGGAGAACAGATTCTATCAGATTTTTTGAAATATAACCAATATGTAACAAGCTAATAATCAAAATTAATTTTCCCACTTCAAAATCATTGTGAGACTAAAGAGACGAAAATTTATTTGCATGCAAAGAAAACTCATCCAATAACCTTTGTACTGCCCCAGCTTATATACTCACTGTAAGATCTTGATTTTCCCAGGCCTTGAGGGGGCGTGTTAGAAAAGCTTAAACCGGACTATGATGCTGTCTGTCCTGTTAGAACAGGTATAGTTGATGAAAAATAAAAACTAATAAATGTGCAGACACCTTTGTAACAAGGTGTATTCCACAATCATCCTTCATTCAGATGTAGAATGTTGAAAGAAAATATGCCATGGGGTTTTTTTAGAGTTTGTTTTCTACAAGGTTCATCAGACCTGATGTACCATTATACATGACTGCTCTAAGAAGGTAAAGTAATGCGTTTGCTTCTCAGTGTCTCTTTTTTATGCTCCCACCCTTGGTGGTCTGGGTAATTCACTCCCTCTAAATTTTTGAATGGCTGAAAAGTGTAATTTTATACAATTTAATTATTGAAAAGCTAAGCATTGAGATTATCTTCCTAGCTCTTTCAATGTCACAGTGACCAATATTTTTCTGAAGATTATTAGTTGAACTCAGAAATAGAAAATATTTCTTCTTTGAAGTATTTTATAAATAGGAGTACCAGTCTTTGTCCCTGTCTGCAAAAACAATTTAACTGTGCTCTTCAGAGGTCTGTCCCCTGCTAGAGAAACTGTAGTTTTTAATTATTTTTAATACATTTTTTTAAATGAGAAAATTAAACAGAGTAAGAGGAATTAGTTTTGTAATTGTAAGCACAATTTTTGATGTGCAGTTTATTTTAATTTCTTGACTAAATTTTTGTTGTTGTTATTATGAGGTGTCCCCAGTGTCATGACATATTTGAAAACTAAGCACTGTATTTATGGGATGAGAATATTTATTTACAGGACAGAGGTGCACTTAAAGTTTCAAACTTTGTTATGCTCTTCAGCATCAGATAAAGGAAAAAAGATTCACAAGCTCCATGTAAATAGAAAAACAAGGAAGGTATTCAAGTCCTTCAGACCTTAAATGTTTTTTACTATATGAAGGAGATAGAAAAGATCCAAACTCATCTTTATATGTCCCAAAGTTTTGGATTTTCTAACTGCATAAATTAACAATAAATCATAAAATAATCTTCCATAACCCTACTTCCATTATCTGAGTAAATTTATTTTTGTTAAGAACAAAACCAATCCAGTTTTCATCTATGGTGGATGGTCTTGTTTTCCACTCACTGTTATTTTGATGAAGGTAGTACACTGTCTACATCTGTAATAAGGCACATGTTTAGAACTTCTGAAAACTTGAGGCCGGTGGCTTAGTCAGATACCAAACTATGGGTTTGGAATTCATTAGAGAAGTCCTGAACACCTGAAGTATGCTATTGTCCAACTCCATCCATCTGTACCTAAATTCCCACTTCAAATATACCATGAAACTCTTCTCATTGCATCTTGAGAATAAAATATTGGAGAAATGGATCATAGAATGGGAAGCTATGCCTTATTAAAAATGGCTCTCAAACATGGGAGAACAGATAAGGAACTATAAAACTGGGAGTGGAAATACTAAACACATTACTTCAAATTAGTTCTATGCACATTTGAACTGTGAAGATCGCAGCTGGGCAAATGTATAAATAGATTTTAAAGAAAAAGTTTAGGCCAACTAATAGAAGATATATTCATCAGTGTTCATTAAACACAGTAGTCAAGGTCTTACCTCAGAGCCTTTATAGCAGGGCAAGTATCATTCTGCACAGGTCCTGTTCTATTATTTTTCTAATCAAATGCTGCTGACAGCTGTCAGGACAGGGTGTGCTGCTGTACAGACCTTGGGTCTGAGCCAGTATGGCAGTTCTTGGGATCTTGAAATTTATTTTAAGAATATTAGAATGTTAATTCTATCATTATGCATTGGAATTTTTAGAACAGTTTCAGAACTCTTGGAGGGATTTTTTTTACTTTGTTTTGATAAATATATGTTTTTAAACAAAACGCTCTTACACCCATTAATAAATGTGTTGGTTTTGATGCTATTATTCAGAAATATTTCTAGTTTTGCGTTGTTGGAGTGTTTGTTTTCACTTTTCTAATAAAAGCTTTTTGACTCTGATATATTAGGATTTGATCAGAGCAGGATTTGATCTACTCTGTAGGGCTTGCTTGTTCATGGGCATTTCAGAATGAAGTGGTGAGCTGGACAAATTACTCTGCTCGCAATAGTCCGCTACTAATGTGTACAGTTTTGGGGGGATTTCCACAAAAGAGTGTTTAAACAATTTTTACAACTCACTCCTCTCTGCTTCTTCATGGGAGAAATTGGATATCCTGTTCGTTTTGAGTCTGCTGTAGCTGTGTGTGCACAGCACCTGTATGTTGTGAGCAGAGGAGTTCTTGTGTTCAGCCCTTCTCTGCACTTGTAACAACTTGTGTGGGCTATTCAGCTGTAAGTATTGGAGATCACTGGACCACACAGACATTACATTTTTAGCTTAGCTGTTATGAAATATTTTTTTCTCTTGGCATCTGAAATAATGTTAGAACATCATAATCGAGGATATATCAAATGTTACTAATAGGTCGCTCACGTACAGAAGTTTAAGATATTTGAGAGTGATGTGATCTTTCATTTAGTCCTTGGTGTGAGAAAGCAAAACTAATAGTTATTATAATAGTAATGTGCCAAAAATATTGGAAGTACCTTGAAAATATCTATTTTTTTTTTTTTTCATAAATGTTTGCATCCCAAAATACCACATTTCTGTTAGGTAGGGATGTCAGGTTTCCATTGAACTCTCTCCCTCTTCCCATCTATATACATATATGTGTGCGTGTATATATATAAATTTATGTGGTTTTATATGTATGTATATCATACTTTTTGGAGTTTGTTCCTTCATTTTGTTATGAAATAAATACATATAAAAAAGAATATGTTGGAAGCTGGTGTAAGCGATCAGTGTTCACATCTTCCATGCTCCAGGCAAGTTACAGTGATACAGTACAAACAGAACATAATGTAATTGGTTTTCAGCTCAAAAGTAATTCATCTAGTGTTTTACAGGATATCATTTTCTCAAAGCAACGGAAGGGAACAGCAAAATTTTTAATTAAAATTCCTTTCTATATCTCAAGTTCTTCCTGTAGTAAATATTGTTGAACTTTTTTTTTTCTGCTTTTGAGAAGGAAAAATAAATGTGCAAATACTGTGTTAGTCTCTTAAAGGTACTTCAGTACATAAAAAGAGACTTTAGTTTTCTTTTATATAAGACTCATGCTATGCACATGCTCAGAAATTTGATGGCTTCTATCTTGTTAGCGTCATCCTAATCATCGCTGCGCTCAATTGAGCAAAGAATTCCTCTTTTATAATGGTTCTGGTGCTGTAAGAAAAACCCAAAAGAGACTTGAGGAAAGCATTATTGCAGTTATTCTTGGGCCTGACATGCAGCATTTGTAACAGAGACTATGTAAAATGCAGTCTTGCATGCTGTTTGATAAAATAGTTGTGGTCAATGCAAATTAAGGCTTTTGATATAATTCTATATTACCTTTTCTTATTCAATATAAAATGAAATAATAAGAAATGTACTTACCGGTTTAAAAACTGTCTAGTCAGTCTTGGAGCATAAATTGATGTGATTTTATTATCAGTAGTTTTATTGATGTTCTGTAGTTGATGCCAAAGATTATTTTTAAAAGGAGATAGCTGCATATAGGGCAGAACATCCAGTAATTTTATTCCCTACCTTCAAGTAAAAAGAAGTACATTTCTTCCAAATTCAACTTCTGGTGTCACTTTTCAGCTCAAATCAGCTACAAACTCTTTATATTGTCGTTGTCCTCTGTTAAAAAACATTACATTGTTGTTGTCTCCTGTTAAATGACATAATTTAGGGATCTGTTTGTATAACTTGACTATGCAAAAAGGCCTAATACAGAATAATCAGACACGTTACATAAAGGGATTATACAGTTATTATGTAAAAATGACTGTACAATTGAAGTCCTGCACTACTCTTTCTACTTCTAACTAAATCTCTGAAATAACATTCTTGATAGGAAGAGGTAATTCAAGATCAACCTAAATACTGATATGTTTATTCCCATGAAACCTGCTGAGTTACATTATGCTTTGCTACCACTAGATTTTGTTAGGATTCTTGAGTGTTTTTATTCACCCCTGATCTAGAGTCGATTCACATATTTTTGACTCTGTAGTTATTTCTAACCAGAAAATAAAAGGGCATTTGAAAGTTAATTAAAAAAAATATGATCATCTAAACTTACAGAAGTAAAGAGTAATAATATATATGATACACAAATATAAGATAATAAAGTAATAATTCTCCTAGCCTTTGCATAAATTTATGGCTCTTCCATGACTTGCCTTCCTTCCTCCCCAGTTTCTAGTTTTAAAAATGTTATTCTAGATTATAATTGCTGCTAAAGCTAAATATTAATGTCTAGACATAATCTTTTGCCTGATTATACTTCTGCTTATTTAAAGAGGGGAGCATCATCTAGAAATATTTAAACTTTAGCAAGACACCTGGCTTAATTTACAAGCCAGACTGATTCTCATTTTTTATAGTTTCCATCATGGTTTAGAATATCAGATACTTTATGAAACCAGTAATTCCTAATTAAAGCAATGCCATTCCTCTATCTATGAAGAAAACTTTGATGCTTTGTCATCTTGATGGAAAATGCTGTGTGTGTGTGTGTTTTTACTATACTTGCAAGCACAGTGTGCTCTTCTCTGGAAAAGCTTTTACCTCAGTTGGCAGCTACTCCTATCTGCTGCTAAGTGAGCTCCAAAACCAGGACTTTGGAGTCTGCTCATACAAGATGCTTTCCATGAATTGCAGCTACCTAATCTTGCTGCAAAGCACATTGTGTTACCTAGTGAATAGGTGGCTTACTTAAACTGAACAGCACAAAGCCTTTCTGAGAAGTTCATATAACTTGATGGGTTTAAACTGGAAAAATACCCAACTGGAAGATTTATGACATTTCTGTATTTCAAAGGATATCCATCAAAGGACACTTTGCATCCTTTTTTACATTTTAATAGTTGAGTTGGCTTTGCCCTATAAATAATTAATACCACTAAGAATTTAACATCTGAAATGATAAATAGCACTTGGCAGTAATAATGTATTGTTTTTATGCTAACAGGGCATAATTCTACCAGCTGGAATTCAAAAGGCATAGTAGAATAAATTGTATCACCACTTGATTTATTATTATGGAAAAATGGAAAGATCAAACTCCAGGGTCTTGTCACATGGATACTTCAGTGCTGTCAACCTTTTTAAAGGTAGAGGCTGCGTTGAACCTGTCTTTTGTCTGTGTGAGGCTTTCCACCCTTCAAAGCCTTTTCCAGGGACATCAGTGAATTGTTCTGCCCTACATTCTGGCAGTGGCCAGTACAGATTGCAGGAAATACTTCCGAAAGTCTGTTAGTGAATGCTTGGTTACTGAAATCCTAACAGCATGGCTTCCTTTCCAGATTCAAATTTCTATTACTTAATCCTGGGCTTATATTTTGAATCACAGCAATTTAGTGCTGAATTGTGGCATGGAGTTCTACAATTTAGTTAACAGCTAGACTCCGGTTGTGGTTTTTTTTCATGTTTTCATTTACTTTTGCTCCTCTCTTTCATTTTCATATGACAGCTATCTGTGGCATTCACTTTTTCACTGCTCTGCCTCTAGCTGTGTTTTATCTTTCTGCTGTGTACCACCTTCACACCATCTCTAAATTAAATAAGTTCCTTTTTAAATCTTGGTTTTTGTATGCAAAGCTTTAATTTCTTTAGTCATATTTATGATTCATTTCTACCTTGCTTTATCTTACAGGAAGCAACATTTTTTCAAAAGCATATACCTCTTTTATAGCAGTAAATCTGTAGAGCTTCTTCCAATTAATTTTTTTACACATAAATATTCATGGAAATATTGATAGATGGAATCTCTGGAAGATCTCTGTCCCAGCCTCCTGTGCCAAGTGTCTTCAACACCAGAGCAAGTTCAGCTGGTGTTCTGAAAACCTCCGAGTATGGAGCTTCTAAGGTGTTTCTCAACATCATGCTCACACACTGTCCTCCTCTCCTAGGGATGCATGTCATCAGGTCCCATAGACTTATTCACTTGAACTGTGTTCACAACTGTGTTCATGTGGTCAGAAACTGGATTTTCTTTCTCAGTGGGAGTAACTTTCATACCTCTGTCCCCATCCTGCTGTCTACCCACTGGAGAGATGGGGGAAGAGAGTGTGCCAGTGAAGACTAGAGGGGACAAAAGGTGTGGAGTATGTCATCTTTCTCCTCACCCTGGATTGTCAGTCTTCCTTATTGTGGGGACGTGCCTTCTTTGACCTGCCTTTTCTAGCTGACATATCTGTCCTAATTTTTCACATCCTTTGCCCACTTAAACTCCAGCAGCACCTTGGCTTTCCTGACCACATTCCTGCACAGCCAGGCAGCATGCCTCTACTCTTCCCAAGAAATCTGTCCCTGCTTCCACTGCCTGGACTTTTGCTTCTTGTCTATTAGTTTGATCAGCAGGTCTCAACTATGTTGGTCTCTTTGCTTCCTTTTTTACCCAACTAGAGGTTTGCCCTTGCCGACAGTTCACACTTTTTCAGGTTCCACAAAAGAACATGGCTGGCTGTGTCAAAAGCCTTTTCTAAAGTAGTGTTTGTCATTGTCTGCATACATAGAAATTTGCATATAGAAATCTCTTGCTGACTATACAGAGTGTGGGGACATTTTGCATGCAGGCTGTTGAATTTACTGAGCCATTTCTTCAAGCGTATATGACTCAGAAATGTCATTAGTCACACTGGAATTATTGTCTACATAAAGTGACTGAAGTGTTTTGAAAATTGAATATAGCTCAGTGTTCATGTTAATTGTTATAGAATGCTCTGTAAGTTATGTAATTGTTCTAGAATGGTCTATATTTTAGGCTGCTATGAAGCATCAATCAAAAATAATCTACCTTTAACAAAATTTTCAAAGCATGCAATAATATTGAAGAAAATGTTATGGTAGAGTTAAGAGAGAACTACTGTGGAATGTGTAGAGGTTTTTAATTACTATATTTGAAAGGAACATAATCTAGTACACGTAGAAATAAAGGTGATTTCTCACGAAAAACCCGAAAACAAACCAACCAAACAAAAAAACAACCAGCAAACAAACAGAATAAACACCAAAAAACCACCCAAAATGCCTCGAATATAGCCAAAGTCAGCCCACTGAGAGATTTTTAAACTCAGCAAGTTGAGTCTATACCAAGATCATGGCTAAATAAGAAGGAGGAATGAAAAGCGGGTCAATTATGCTGTAACAAGTAGCAAGTAACAAGCAAAGGGTGTCCTGGGTTACAGCTCAATGGAAAGAGACTTATGGAAATGAAACAACAGGGCTAAGGGGGCATGGAGTAGCAGCAGAAAATCATAAAGACAAATTAGGTAAATGAGGGTGAGAAGTGAACACATCAAACCCCTCATTTTTTACTGGTTTTTAGGATCTAAGGATTTATGGGGGTTTTGTTTGGCTGGGGCTCTCTTTGTATCAGCCATTTCATGATCACACTTATTATAGGGCAATGGAGAAAAATGGTATTTCAATTGGTGGAACAATAACATTACTACATAACATTAAACACTTGTATATAAGTAAAATATATATTACTCATTTTAGACATTGGCAGTGGTTTGGGAAACACTCCTTTGAATCCCATTGTTTTGAGTATCTTTAACAATACTGACTTTTTTTCCTCTCTGAATGATTTTATCTTAGTTAATTTTCACTCAAATTCATTTTTGTAACTCCTGAAGAAAATGGCTTAAGGGCTTCCCTTTTTAAAATATTTCTACCATTTTTAAAAATTGTTTCTAACTCCTATTCTTTGTGGTTTTTAATTGGGTGTGTGCAGGGGAATGTAATGTGCTTTTTCTGCTTTGCAACTATAGTTTAATCAACTTGTATCAAAATGTCAATTGCATTGTGTATTTTTTATTTTTGTAGATAAATTATCATACTGATGTGGTATTCACTCATTTTTTACAGTCTTTATTTCATTTTCCTGGAAAAATACTTTGAGATAAGGGGGATTGCAGAGAATACTTGCAGAGTTGATATAAGCAAATATTATTTCTACAGTTTGCTGTTCTCCTTTTATTGCCGTGTATGAAGGAAGATGGAAGCTGGTTTAAGGTTTTGTTTTGTTTTATTTTGTTCGTTTGTGGTTTTTTTTGGTTGTTGTTGTTTTTTTTTTTAATGTGTACTCGGTTTTATGTATAGTAATATTGAAAAACTTGTCATATTAATCATTTTTAAATCTAGGCCTTCACCCCTTCTCAGTACTTCTAATTAATCATTAGTATGAACTGTCATTAAAAAGCCATTAATTTTGACATATACTAATGTCAATACAAGATCAAATTAACCTAATAAAACAACATACAATCTATTCCAGACCTTTGTGTTATATTTAGCCTGTGCCAAAGGGAATAACAAAACAGATGGACCTGCCAACAATTTTTCGTTATTTAAAACTGGGATCTGTACGATATACCTATGCAGAAGAAACGAAATTACATATAATATGTGCCTATTCACATTCTGTTTTATTTCTCTTGATTCAATCTAATTTCTTACACATGTAAACTTAGCCTCTAATCTCAGAATGGTAATGCACCTATTTTATCTCAGAATCTGTAGAGATAAGATACCAGATTTTTTTGAGAAATGTGCTAAAACACAGCGCATGTTAGAGATTAAGAGGCAAAAGAGCATTTAGGATTCTGGTATCATGTTACTTGTTTTAATGTAGTCTTTTATTTACTCCATGTCCATATTTGTATTGCTGGTTAGTTTAGATTTTTTCCCTCCTTCTAATATCATTCAGTGGCAGCTTTAATTCATCATGCAATTGTTAAATACATTCTAGAAATATACTCTGGTGTCTTAGATATCAAGCAAACTTGTTTGTAATGTAGGATGCTTCAGCCAATGCTGTCTGTCTTCCTAGACTGAGTGCTAGATAATAGTGCAGATACTCAGCATTATGTGACTGTATCTGTCAGTGTGATGCTTATGAAATAGCAATGAAAAATGCAATTAAAATCTGAAAATACATTCTGGAAAAGGTGCCTTTCTGAAAATGTCTAAGTTCTTGATGTAATTGAGTTCTTTAAGCTCTTTATGGCATTGACAGCCAGGAGCTTGCAGACAGAATGCTTTGATTGTGGGAACTGAGGTTAACAACACATTTTTCCTTCTCCTTTTTTCATTATTATGTAAGTTGTTTATGGTGAAAACGGATACTAACATGGCTCTGAATGTTTGCAAACTTTGGATTTATAAAGAGAAGGACAGAAATGTAGCGTTAGGATGCTTTTCAGTCTGCATATAGCATTTATCAGCCCTGTTAAGTGTACCTTCTTGAACATTTGTAGAAAAGTGTGCATGATGCAGTGGAAGGTAGTACCAACCTAAACTATGACTTATCTATAGCTTTGTATCATGGCATCAAAAAAATCACTACCTATCTGAGAGAAAAACTTCAAAGCTCTGGGGAACCTCAGTGTAAGGATGACTAAGTAAAATTGAATTGCTAGAGGAATCAACTTAGATTGCTTATGGTCTCCATTTGTGTGTGAATATTATGATAACTTTTCTATTATAAAAATTTGAAATAAACTTCGCATTTGACCAGGTTGTCATTATGGGGTTGATTTTCACTAGGGAGAAAAATAAAAAGACAAATCACTAGATCTCATCATTTGTCACATTTATTTTATTTTAAAAAACTTTGTTAAGATAATAAAACTCAGATACAGAAAAGTTTATTGCATGTATTTGCTGAAATACTGACAAAAAATGGGCAGCAGAAATCTCAGTGCCTTCACCTGACCCATTATTTCCCTTCCAGAAGGCACTAGTTACCTCTTCATTTCACTGTATAAGCCTCGTGTTAGTTCTGCATATTCCAGGTTTGAGCCTTGGCAACATGTTCTATTCTCTTTCTCTTTTTGTAATGCAAAAAATTAAGATAGAATCCTTAGCTTTCAAATTTAAGTAAAGTGCACCCAAAGGACCTGTTTTTTTCTGTAGGGTTAATCAGGCACTGAAAGAGGTTGCTCAAGGAGATAGTGGAGTCCCAGTCCTCGGAGACAGTCAGAGTCCAAAGTGGACAGTGTCCTGAGCAGGCTGCTGCAGCTGCTGTGAGCACCCAGTAGCTGGATGAGCCAAACACCAGACGTGCAGTCCGAGCGCAATGGTTCTGTGTTTCTACTGCTGTTTTAATTGGCTGAGGGAATACGTGCACCACTACTGACACTGCATGAAAATATTTTATGTAATCCAAGACACATTTCTAAGTTTCCATGGGTTTTAGACCTGTTTTTCAGGTGTGTGAGAGATAAGTTTATAGGCTTGCATACCAGGCAAATCAAATATTATATATTATGTCTTTGAAAGCTTGATGCCCTTTTCTGTGTTTGAGTAATTCTTGCTTTGTTATTTGACAGCTGCATTATGTCTGGCTATGGCATATGGATATCTTTATTTTGCAGTGTGCACAGTGGTACACTGCTCACAACTGGATTTATGCCTTCTGGGTTTTTTTTTTCAGTTTTCTGTTAAAAGAACATAATCAAACAGATTGCTCTCAGTCCATTGTCAGCCCGGTTCTCAGGGCCTTTCTTCTTTTGTCTTCCATCCTATATCTAAAAGAGGACCCTGCTCACACTTCTGCTGTGAGTGTTGAGGAATGTAAGTAGATGAAGTATGTGAATAATTTACTGCATATTTAATTGTGCTACAGAACAACTTATGTAAATATTCTTGAAATTGCCTTATTGTCTGCACAGTAAGAAATTATACTTGTTCCATTGTTCTACTACTTCTTCCACAAAAAACACCCCATACATATAGATTATGTCAGTTTTTTAGGCTAGAAAGAGGTACTTTGTTTTCTTGCAATCCAATAAAACTTTGACAGTGCTTATAGGTGATCACTACAGTAATTTGGCATAATCCTGAAACAGTCAAGACAAAACAGTTGTGTAGTTCTTAAACCAACTAAGTGTACACACATTTTCCTGATTAATGAAGTCAGCAATAAGTGTTGAAACTTACATATTAAATATGTTTTCATTTGGATTCAAGGGCAATATTAGAACAAATTATGATGCCTATAACAACCAAAAGGGCAATCACTGAAAATTCAGATATACAATACTTAATTATTCATCACTTATAATATTTCTTTTTCTTTTCTTTTTCTTTTTTTTTTCTTTTTTGTCTTAAAAACTGTTTGGAAAAATATGCAGATATGCTGCATTTGGACATCTGTAAGATGTTGTATGGAAACAACATTCTTATTTCCATTTGTCTATGGATAGACTTGGTAAAATACTGTAGATACAGTAAGCAAGATAAAAATACATTCTGCAAAAAATAATGAAGTATAAATTTTAATGTATTCTACAATCTTTTGATTTTTCTGTAATTGTGTGGCTTAGATATTTGCAGTGTTTTAGAGTGGGCCTAAAAGACATTTAAATGCATTTTGTACAAGGATTCCCTCAAAAAAAATGAGTCATCTTGTGAAGATACATACTGTGTGTAATAGTTTCTGCACAGAAATCTAAAAAGAATTATAGAAAGAATGTCAGGAAAAAGTTTCCAAAAGTCAACTGCTTCTCCCTTTGCTGCAGCATAGCTTAAACTGTGCATCATTCTTGATATGTCTGTCCAAAAAGTTATTTAAAATCTTTTTGAGTGGATATTGCACAGCCTTGCAAGATCTTTCTGGTCCAGTTTCCAGAGTCTAAATATTCTACTGACACCCACTTGATTACCAGTTCCTTCATTATAAGTTTACTGCTTATTGTTTAATTATCAGTAGGAATGAAGAACGTGTTTTCGTATTTTATTATCATGTGCTTACTTTCTCTTGACCGGTTTGAACGCCATCAATTTTAGCCCTTCTTTGTACATCTCTATTTTTTCCCCCTCTTATTATTTAATGTTTGATTGCATTGCGCCTTGTATCATTCTTTTCCTGTTTTGGTTTTTCATTGCTTTTGCATCTCATTGATCTCATGGGCATCTTCCAGCTTCCTACAAATAGCTTGTTTGATTATCTCTTCTGGTAGAGTTCATGATATTTTTCAAAGGATTCGAGGTAAGTTGATCTTTACTGCCACTGTTTTGCCTTTTAAAAGATAAATGCCAATTCTGCCTTCTAGTTTTCACCTTTACAGTTTGCTCTCATCCATCCTTTATGAGCTCTCACAGACTTTGTACTCATAGGCTATGTAATTATGAGTCACTCAGCAAAAACTATGTGCTGCAATATGAATAAATCAGTAGAAAAAACAGTTTGTACCAAGGACCGAAAAGCTAGGGTGTAGGTGTGCATATTTATTTACTTTATGATTACTCTGGTGCCCTGGAAAAAACATCCCTGTTGTACATGTTGCTCAAAGACAGCCAAAGGAAAGCTATTTTTCAAAGTCTTCCCTTCAGGTGTCCAGGCTTCTTGGTGTTCCTTCAACAAGTCTCAGAGCATACTTTCATCTGTTTAGTGGAGGTGACAGGAACACATGGGTCTTATCATGCCCTTTTCCATCAAAGCAATTCTTATTTTAGTTGTTGTTCACCTAAATGCAACACATAGTGCCTGTTGCTTCCTAACTTTATGTTTGGGTATTGGCTAGAATGGAGGAGATGGTGTCTTAAGTCTTGTGGCGGAGGCAAATGATCAAGTGAACACCATGAAATTAAGACTTTCCATGTCTCGGTTGTTCCTTTGTATGAGGAAGAGGCAGGATAAATGAGAGAGGATGTGCAGGTTTACATTTGGACAGATGGAAGCTCAAAATCTTGGGGACAACTGACAGTAGATGCAGAACTTATGGACGCAAGGCGACATAGCTGAGACCCTTGACTATGAACTGGTACTATGACTGCAATGTATTGAGTCTTCTATGAGGCCAAAGAAGTTGATGCAAAAGGAAGGACGAAAAAGGGAAATCATTGTTAATTTAGAAAAAAAAGAAAAAGGAAAAAGCAAAAGAAAAAAAAAAGGCAGGCAGGTGAGACAAGCAAATCAGAAAAGTGCTGAAGAGGGATACAACAGCTGAAGCAAGAAAAAGATCTAAGCAACCATAGGAGGTCTTGGTATAGTATAAAAGAATAGCCTTAGCTGAGGGCATCTGTGTGAACTGGTTACTGACCTTGAGACTTTTAGCCTTTTAAGTGCTACAAGAAACAGAAGGACACAGGAGGTCTCTGTGGTTTGAGAGCATTCTGTCGGTGCATGTGCACTTGGTACTTGCTGTGGGACTTGCTTGTGCTGCAGATCACACATTGATTCAGACCTTTCTGTTCCTTTTAGAGACTGTTGCCGCACTTTGAACAGATCTTCTGATTTAATTTCATCCAAAAGGAATCCCCTTCACATGCAGAAAAACTGCCCCACAGTGTGAGCCAACATGGAGTAAGTGGGGAAATGAGGGATTGCTACACTCTACTGCTCTGAGCTATGTCACTGTTGTAGACACCTTTTAGCTAATACTTTATCGTTTGCTGATTTTGTATACCTCAAGATGAAGTTCATTTCACTCGGTTGGCTTAAAAATACCTAGGTTATACAAGTATTCATAAATGCATTCATCCTTTCCTTGCAGCATCTTAATCCTTTATCACTGGTGCACCAATTAAAACAGAAAACCAATTTAAGTTGACCTTTCGACTAAAGAAGAAATTTAAAAAGCAGGAAAAAAATGCATAAGAAATGCCAATATTTTTCAGTAGCTACAGAACCCTTTCTTCTCCTTTGGGTAAATTAGTTTGTTAAAAAGCTACCACTTCACTCTAATTTCTTTTTCACCTTCGGCAAGTCTCCCAGGAAATTTTAACTAAGAGTCCTTTTACTGGAGTTTGCCTTCTTGAAAAGCACTGCTTTTAGTTTGAATTATTTTCCTTCTAATCTGACTTTCAAGAATTTTGTCCTTTTGTGACCAATCTCAATTACATTACCACTAAATCTTCCCATTCACTCTTCATTCTCTGTTAATTGGAGGCAAATGGGAAGCAGCGTCTACCCACCCTTATTACTCCTCACAAAAATATTTCAGGAGCTTCTTCTTCATCTTGTCTCCTCTTGTATTCATAGAAAATATTAGCCAGTAACCTATATTATCACCGAGGTCTGTGCTTTGGTTTACTCTTTACAAATACATTATCTAATTGATCCTTCTGATCTTTGAGGGAAATCCCAAAGTGGTAAAGTTGTTTGGGGTTTGTTTTGTTTTGTTTCTCTTCTTTAAGTTTGTACATGTCCTTTGCAGTCACTCAGCAGTTCTTTCTCCCTTTTGATCTGACCCTCGAAACAAGTGGGTCTTGCTCCCTTACTGTTCTTCCTTAACAAGATGTACTATACGAATTTGAATTCTTCAACTTCCTTCTCTCCTTGGATTTTTATATTATTACTATCATTACAAATCAGCTGTATAAGGTAATAATCAGGTGGCTGGTGAATCTCAAATCTCGTCTAACTCAGGATTCTTGGTGTTAGTGATGTATAGCTTCTGTTCCGCTAGCACTTACATGGGTTCTATATTTGCTGTTGGGGATTGGACCATTTGCTTCCTTAATCAGCTGCTTTGGAGGGTGTCCATTTCAATCTGCATGTCTGGTACTCCTGCCTTTCTTTCCAGCTGGTCAATCACTTTTTCACTGGAATTCCTCATGCCAAATATTACTGATATCCTTTTGTATCATATGGGCTTCTCTTCAAAACCACTTTGTTTATAGGTCTTCTGCCAGTTTCCTAAAGGGTGTGTGCGGGGGCTCTTTCATTCCTGGTTTCTGCTTTTGGAAGATACAGGTCTGTGTTCCCTGGTTTCAGCACAGAACCTGAACTGAAGAATTTCCCTCCACAGTTCCTTTGTGGGCACAACAGCAGGTAGCTGCTCTGTGTCCAGCCTGCATCCTCAGAGCTGTACACTGAAAATTATCTGATGACAAAGGTGATTCTGATGCTGTGCTTTTAAAGGGGTGAATTGTGATGCTAAACTTCTTTCTAAACTCCCTTCTCCAATCTGTCTCCAAACTTTCCCTGTTATGAAAGTCAGCAAGCCACTGAAATGTTGATTCACAAATCCATATCTTTCATTGCGCTTCTGTGATCAGTTTAGTCACACCGTAGGAAATTTATGATATCTTAGAACATACTATCATCCCTTGAAATGATACAGTATTTTTTTTTTCATGTTTTCTTGTGAAATTATCCCCTTCACAAGACTTCTCCCATTTGCCAACATAACTGATAACTTCTCAATAATTTTTGCCATGCTGAGCTATATGCAAAGAGATTAGGTAGATCCTTTTTCCATTGTGGTTTTAACACTCCTTGAAAAACTGAAGGTTAGTATTTTTACTCCCTTTGCACTGCTGAAAAGGAACTGGAAGCTATCATTTAGGAGACGAATGTTCTATTGAGCAGGCTGTTAGATAAAAGAGGAGTTATTTTCAAGAAACTTTGTGGCATTTCTTACACTTTCATTTTCTTTGCCCTGATAGCACGAGATGGATCTCTGCAGCAAGATACTATGCTCTTTGTCCCATTTATTTTATTGAGTGTATCAATAGAGCAAGGTGTTGTTTATTGAGAGATGTGTAGAAGTTCTTTTGAAAAGCATGCAGTGTTTGTACTGTAATACTAAGTTACTGTCTAAATTCTGATAATATTAAGACTGCAATGTTATATAGTCACACTACTTGAATAGTAAAATTGTTTGATACAACACTTTTTTCCCCACATGAAAATAATTATTTTTGGTTTTGACAGTAATAGGTTCCTTAGACTGGACTGCTTTGAAATTTGATTTATTTAGTGCTCTTTAATGCTGCAGTGTGATCAAGGAAGCAGTGTAATAGGTCCTACTTAATGACATTTGTTTTGATATAAGAAAAGAACACTTTGTTGGATATAAATACAGTCCAGGGAGCTACTGGAGGATGTGCTTGGCTGTGGGTACTTCAGTACCTCCATGGTATGGCTCATGAGGTTATTGTAAGTTAGGTCTTTATAATGAATACAGAGTCACAGTAGAGCAAAATATTTAGGAAGGTACATGTGCCTTAATATAAGAAAGTAAAAATCAAATTTCTTTGGATGCTGAAGTCTAAATCAGGGAATATTTCAAATGTAGGACTCAAATCTGCAGATGAGAGTCCTAGCTTGTGAAGCTTGTCTTAAAATGGCTCTCAGTCTTTTCTGATGGAGCAGCATGGATTTTCTGTTAATGTTAAAAAAAGTCTTTTGGGACAAAGAGTGTTGATATTAAGGATTTTGAGGGCAAATTACTTCATTTTTTTTTCCAATAAGTTTTTTATTACTTGTATGAACTAGATTGTTACCTAGAAAAGAGCAACCATTAGGGTAATGTGGTTCTACTGTTATATCAATAGACTAGTCATCACATACTAAGGAGGTAAAAAAAAAGTTGTCCCTTTCATGAAGAGGGTAAGTACTCTAAGTACATAAAAGAGAAGCTATTTTCTAGCCAGTTTGTGGAATCCAATCTTTAAATTCATTTGTTCTGATGACAAATCTGATTTTTAGCATATCATCAATCATAATCAGAATAATATTGCAGAAATACCAGACATGCTGAAATCAACAAGTAAGATAATTTTTCTCTGCTTAGCCATTGTAAGTGTTCACAAGCTGTGCTTGTTCTGGTTTTTTTTGTACTACTTAGAGAGATATGGGTGATAAGGGCAGAGTAGGAACAACACAAAGCATTAAGATGCAAAATAATATACAAAGAAAATGAACTGCGATTATTTAGCCTAAGCAATAATGTATCTGAAGGACAAACAAAAGTAATTGCACTATAGCACTGGAGTTTCAGGCTATGTATGAAGAAAGTACTTTCAAAGACAGTAGAGGCAATATAGCAACTCTCCTAAAGAAGATACAGAATCTGCCTTTAAGGAAAAGAACAAGAGAAAACCAAACCATTATGTCAGTAGTAGCTAAGGTAGAGCTGACTTTGCAATAGTGCAAGAGAATAGTATTCTTTACAGAGCCTCTCCACTAAGCCCACCGCTCAATTCATGCTTTATCATTTTTGAGCAGGTATAAATGCTGCCAGAATAGTTACTAAGGCTTGTTTAGCACTTGTTTTTTCTGCTGCCCCACTTAGAGATTAGTGTCACAAGAGCTGAAGTTTTGGTTGTGTCAGGCTCATTGAAAGGGCAAGGTGCAAACGTGAAAAGCACAAAACGCATAATTGCATTAACACAACCTATTTTGTGCATGTGACTGAATGAATTGCAAGGCATCTCCACCCAAATAATCTTTGTACTTTCCAAAATCTGGACAATACTGCATTAGTTCAGTGTAGTTGACTGGAGTACACAGGAAGGGTAGGTCCTAAAAATTGTTTGTAGAAATTCCTAGAAAAATGTCAGAACTTCTTCTGTAACATTTTAATTAAGTCATATGCGTACACAACAAACCAGTGGGGCTGCACAATTTTTTTTTCCCCTCATAGGTAAATATTTTTACAGGTTTTTCAACAACATTGACTGCTTCTGTATAGAGCATATTTGTTTATTGTGCTCTTATATCAGTTTTTAATTGTTCTTTCTGAGGTCAAGCAATCACTTATTTGAAAAATAAAAGAATAATGTATGATTAAATTTTCAGCATGACTAAATTAGCTTCAAGATTTTGTGCTGAAATTACAACCAGGACTCAAACACAGGGAAGTGGATTAAATAAACGATGCAATTTATGTGGACGAAATAAACACATCCACACTCAATACTGCTGGCTCCTGGACAGCTTGTTTTCACCAGGGCCCCAAGGTCCTTCTCCACAGAGCCACTTCCCAGCAGATCAATCCACAGCCTGTGCTGGTGCATGGGGTTATTCCTCCCAAGGTGCAGGACCCTGCACTTGCTTTTATTGAATTTCAGAAGGTTCCTTTCTGCCCACCTCTCCAGCCTGTTGAGGCCCTTCTGAAGGGCTGCACAGCTCTCTGGGGTATTGGCTGCTCCTCCCAGCTTTGTGTCATCGGTGAACTTGCTGAGGAAGCATCTGCCCCTTCATCCAAGTCATTGATGAATAAGTTAAACAATTCCCAGTATTGAACCCTGGGGGACACCACTAATGTCAGGCCTCCAACTAGACCCTGAGACAACTGATTGTGACTCTCTGGGATCTGCCATTAAGTTCTCAATCCACCTCACTGTCCACTCAACCAGCCCACACTTCCTGACTCTGCCTATGAGGATGTTGTGAGGGACCAGTGTCAGAAGCCTTGCTGAAGTCGAGGCAGACAATATGCACTGCTCTCCACTCATCCCTCCAGGTAGTTGTTTATTTGTAGAAGACATCGGACAATTATTTACTCTTAGTGAATCCACGCTCTTGATCACCTTCTTGTCACCCACATTGATAGAGATGGCCTCCAGAATGAGATAATCCATCACCTTTTCCAGGATTGAGATCAGGCTGACTGGCCAGTAGTTCTTTAGGTCCTTTAGGTGACATTTGCTTTCTTTCAGTTCTTGGGTACCTCTCCTGACTGCCACAACCTTCCAAAGATGATTGCGAGCAGCCTCACCATGGTGACATTAAAGGGCACGTCTATGTTTGAATCAAAAATAGCATAACTCCCCTTACCATGGAATAAAATCAAAATTTTAAACATGAAATATGGATTTCATCTTATTGTCATGATAGGTATAAGTTTTATATTGATATAGGAAGTTTATAATTGAAGAACCAGGTCATGCACCACACTTTCAAAAACCGTTCTAAAGTAACATGTATTCAGGGTGTTTTAATTCCAGTTAATTTGCAAAGTAGTCTGGCTTTCCTTTCTTTTTAACTGTTTTTCATGTTATTTTTTTCTTTAGTTTGTTTCCCTTTAAACATTGCTGCACTGTACTTACAGTAATTTCTTCCCTAGCTTTTCCCTGATATCTACAAAGTGTCAGCTATTATTGTCAGCAGATGGATGAAGACAGGTGTTTCCATCAATCCAGATTTTTGCCATTCCAGCGAATAGCTTGCTATCATTTTACATTTATTTTTGGCTATTGAAATTCAGTTATCTTTCCTAGTAATCCAGGAAAATACTCCCTGGTTTTGTTGCTTATACCACTACCCATTTTGTTCACGCAAGACTTTTGCTGCCTACAGTTTTTCCTTCAATTGTACATCCATAATCACATCCAAGCTCCATTTTTCTCCAACTGGAATTATGTTCCAGCTCTGTTTACTAAATCCAGGTTTTCGCATGTGTGAATAAAATACAAATAATTTCCTTTGTCATCTTCCTTCCAATCTTTTGCGTACATCTTCCATTTATCAAAAACATAGCTACTAACATATTTCATCTTCCTAATAATCCCCATCACAGTCCCTTTACATTACCTGTTTTTTGTGCCATCCTATCAAATTCAGTGTTCTTTTTCCATCTCCAGTATAATTCACTACTGCTGCATTAGCTCAATCACCTTTCTTCTGATATTTTACCCTCTTTTTTTCATTGCCACGGCATGTTTGTACGCGTAGATGTTTCATCTGTGCTTTTTCATACCAGTACAGCCATATCATCTACATTCCATTTCATGTTTAGCTTGTGCTATGATGCCTACAAGGCAACAGACATTGAATGCATATTAATTTATAGGACATTGGATTTAGGCACTTTGTTTAAACCCTTCTTTTTTCTTTCTTCTTCCCCCCCCACCTCTATTTTGTGCAATGATTCCTTCTTCAGATCGTGAGCTTTTTGAGGCAGAGTTTGGGTTTGAATATATTCTCAGAAAACGTGCAGGATGTCACATCTAACATCAGAACTTTTGAAAACCTTAAATATCATTGATAACAATGGATTTCCTGGCCCACCAATTACTTGGTTCCTGCTGTAAAGTACTGAAACACATATTTGGTGTATATTATTATTATTAAGGAAAACAGAAAAAACACTATGCACACTTGAAATATAAACTATTTTTTATTAATATTTTAGTCAATTTAGAATAACCAACACTTGTGTACTTTACACTCTGCTTCTGCATGTAATTTCATGATCCTAAGGAAAAATTTCGCATTTTAGTTAGCCGAGTCCTTTACTGCCTTCTAACTGCCCACTTTGTGAGATACATGACAAATTATTGGAGGATCTATCAGAGCTCTGTTTTCACCCCTCATAATAAGAGTTTTCATTCCTGACCTGGAGCATCACGCCTTCCAACTTTTTTTCTCCAGACCAAGGAATTTTGAATTCTGTGGTCTTAAGCAGGAATTGCAGAAAGACTTTCATGTCCTTCATATAGCAGTGACACCAATAGCTTTGCAGAATTTTGTAATATTCAAGGTCTGGATTTGATCTCATGCAAGGAGGTGTTATTTAAACTAGATGGAGTGAGTTTGTAAGATTTAGTTACTGTCTTCCAAAATGTTTTTTTCTATTTGAAATAGTCTACAGCTTGTCTTCAAAACTGCCCTTTTTGTAGCTCAAAGATCTTCTAAGTCGATACAGTGAATCGTGTCCTAGGTGTCCAGTTGTTGTCATCTATGTCACAGAGGACTGGCTCTATTGTGAAGACAGCTAAGCTTGTTCTTGCACACTTCTGGTTTATAAGAAATTTGTGTAGAATTCCTTATCCTCTTCTTCTTTCTTAGAATGCCTTACTGTTTCAACAACTAAAAGAAAAAAAAAAAAAAGAAGGAAAAATGAGAGAGAGTGATAAAAGAAAGGAAGCACACCACCACGTATTTCATTAGATAGCAATATGTGTAGTCCAGGTCTAGTTGTAGTAGTTTAGATTGTAGATAGGCTACAGCAGATTGTAATTTTAGCCAACTTCCTGACTTCTTGAGAAGTATTCGTAGTTCTAGCATATATTTTATATTTGTCGTTGTCATAAAACCTGCTGCTGTAATAGTTTATTGGGCAGAAATAATACAGGCTGTATAAGTAATACACCCTCGTAGAATTCTCAGCACATTATGAAGAGATAACCTGATCTTTTAAAAGATCATCCTGCCTGTTTAAAGAAAGCGTGAATTAATTTCTGGTTTTCTTATATACCATTTATAGGACCATCAAAGAACATTAATCTCTGCCTGTTTATAAACAGGTCAAAGCTTGAAAAGGCTCTGAATGTCAGTATTGTTTTTTGCCTCCCAGAATATTTTTCTGGGGAGCTCTTTTATGTTCTGATTCAAAGTTATACTGTCATTATCACAGATTTTTAGTAAGTATAGTTTAGAACTTCATTGACTTTAATGTAGTGTTCAAAGTCAGTAAAACTCTTCCTTAGGTTGCTGCAGTTGTAAGACAAACAGCATAAAATAAATGCTTGGCTTTCCTATTTTGATAGCTGCTTATTTGAATTTCTGGTTTTAATAACTAAAATGTGATGTACTCTAAGAATAACATAAAATATTGATAGTGATTTTTTTTTTTTTTTTTTTACAATCTCTATAAGACATATTTATGGATGTAAAGTTAAGGAGTTTTTCTTAGTGTCTTACATAGGGAAAAGAACAATGTAAGTGAGGCAGGGTCACTGTTAGTTTGTTTCATATTCCTAAATGAGAAACCTGGAAAGTTGTACATGGTATAACATACCGAGTAATAATAAATATTGAATAATAATAACGAGGAAGTAAAGTGATGCAAAGACAATCACTCACAACCTAGCGCAGACTGATGCCCAGTCTGTTTTCAGGCAGTGGCCACTTTGAAAGACAATCCTTGTTCTCTCCAGCCCTCCATGCCTCCAGCGCCCTTCTTCCTCCACCACCGCTTTTTCTTGATGAGCATCATGTTACAGGTATGGAATATGCCTTTGGCCGCTTGGGGTCATTTGGCTTAGCTGTGTTCCCTCTCAACTCTTTGGCCCTCCCCACTCTACTTATTGGCGCAGAGAGGGGGACACAAAATGAGAAAGGCTTGACACTGTGGAAGCACAGTTCAGCAATAGCCGAAGGGTGTGCTATGAACACAGTTTTAGCCAAAACTCCAGGATACCATACTGGCTGCTCTGAGGAAAGAAAATCTCTGTCCCAGTCAGTACTTGGCACTTACTTTAAGCACTGGCATAGTTCATTCAAGTCTACTTTTGTACTTGAATAAAATCAAATCACACCAAAAGGATAATCTGAGTATTAATTTCCTGGAAAGCCTAAACTTTATCGAGTTTATCTGGGAAATAAGCAGAAGGATCTTCCTCTGATTAATCTTTTTATATTAATAACTTTTTAACCAAGTTGTGTTACTTCTGAAAACCCTTGAAGTTTTCTCTGTAACAGCATAGTTCTAACTCAATGAAACAAGGAACTCTTCTTCTTCCAACCCCTGTTTGAACTTGATGGGGAGTTATTGATGAAAAAAAACATCCTGGGAAGTAATCCGTTGAATGGCGTGATCTTTGTTAAGCATGTGGTAGTAGTGTATGTCTAACTATTTATTTTACTATTCAGCCTTTTTTCATGTCATTACACACTTCAGGAAGTTATTGTCTGGAAGATTATTGCATTTATCAAGCAACTGAGGTTACAGTCACCCTATTCTAGTTTTATAACACCTTTTGTGACTTAGGCTCCAGAATGTAGTGTCTGTCTTTTTGTGTTGAATTATTTAATTTTACTGAAGCTGGAGTGCTTCTATCTGCGTGTCTGCATTCAATCTGTTTGACTCTGCTAAAGGGATATCTCTCTGCTGAAGGACTAAAGAATGAGTACTTAGAAATGTCACTCAGAAAAGTGAAAGCCCTTGTGGACACAGTAGGCTCTATCATTACTTTGTTTCTGAGACTCTGATAGTTTAATCTTGCTATACAAATTACCTTCCAACTGCTAAAAAGAAACAGAGGAAATATGATAAGTATCAAAAAATAGTGATCAAATTGATTTTGTGCTTTAGGTCTCTGTCAGTAACATAAGAACAGTACCACCACATAAAATTACTGAAAGTATTTTGAAAATTAATTAATAGTTGTGAGGAACTGTATAACTTCAGTAATAAACACTTATGAGAACACGACTCAGGAAGAAAACTGTGTTCAAACCAGAGTTTTAACAGAGTACGATAAATGAGGAGCAAAGAGAATAATGACGTGAAAGCAAAATAGTGAGTAGCTGCTGATTGAGGTTAGTGACAACCATGTGTGGAATTAGCTGAGATTCAGGAGGGTAAATATCACATGTAAATATAGAATTTTATCCTAAACCTACTTGCAAGACAGAGCTGATGGAAGTTTCCTAGGCAACTTTAATTTCAGCATTTCTAGTTTTCTGAAAGCTTGACTTTATATTTTTGTATATTTTTTTGGTTTTTACTTCCTCCTTTTCCCTCCTTCTCTCTTTTTATTGTGAATATATTTTGTGTTTATTGGTTAGAGACATTTCCACAGAAGCAGATAAAATAAAATCTTGAATTTGCCTTTTCAGTTAGAAAACATGTTTATATTCAAATCAATAAATCAGTACTTAATTTTTGTTGAGTATTTATTCACTCCCAAAAAATACAGCGTGCTTGTATTTTCTCAGATTATTGTTTCCTATTAAAATTTTATATTCTATTACTATAGGATTGGTCAAATTGAGACTTAATTTTTCGTAATGCAGATTGCACATTCCATAGCAGATTCTAATTTCTTTATCTTATTTCCTTTTCAAAAACAGGTGTCAATGTTTCATTTTGCACTTTTTGTTAGAAAGCCTACAAATACCTGAGGTTTTCAGTGTGAAAATATTTGTATAAACATTACTTGATTTAAGATAAATACTGTAGCATATATCATCACTTTCTTAAGAAGCATTTTTTGACAATCCAGCTATAGCAGTCGAGGTCTGTTACCCAGCTGTTTACCCAGTAGGCAGAGGTTTCTTGCTTCACAGTTCAGCCAGCAGAGCAAAAGTACAAGTTCTCAAGGTTCCAGTACACTAGAGTCAACAATGGCTTTGAAATATGTAATTAGCAATTAGATTAAATGTGCTTATTTTGCACTTAAGTGGATCAAGTTGAATTCCACTGGCTGTACAGTGAAGAATTACTTTTCTGTCTGGAATATAGTAAAAATATTCTAGAGATAAAAAATACTGAATTTCTATTGCTGTGCAAAATAATTTTGTCTCTTGAGTATCAAGCGTGTTTCATTTTTTTCCTGTAAGAGTGCAGCTGAAGCCTCATTATGCCACTTTTCTATGCTTATATTTTATTGAACATTGGATTATGTGGTTTACTTGTTTCATCCAGACTTTTACAATGACGTCTTTCCTATTTCTATTCTGATAAATAAACACAAACAATCAAAATTAACATTTTTGAAGTTGTTCATCAGCAACATGATCTTAGTAGTGATAAGCAACCACTAAAAACCATTTTCTTTCTTCCTACATGATATTTTCCTATGTATTTTAATTACTGGGAAAAGCAAAAAGAGTGGATTCAAGATATACCAATGAATAAATTGCTTTACCAAAAGTTACAGATATAGAGAGAAAATTCACTAGTTTTTTTTCCTGAGCAGTTGTAAAATTCAGGGTCTAGTTTGGCCTCTACACAAGGAATAATGATGATCCACAGTTGTACCCTGGCATTAGGTGCAGCCAAGAAATAATGTACGCAGGTCACCATCAGGTTGCACAGTTAAATACCTCAGTCCTAGGAGAAGCTCTGGCTGTAGATGTGCCCATCTACTTCCTGCCCAAGATCATGAGGAGAGCTGGGGACAGTGGGCCAGCACTCGTTATTTTTAGGGGTTCAGCCAACTACTGTCTTCTTTTCAGATTGTTCTGGATAAGGTTATTTCCTAAAGTGAATATATATATATATTATTGATTGTAGGATGGAATGGGAAATTTGAGAGTCACTAAAAAAGGAATACGACTTGAAGGAATATCTGAATTTCTACTTCCACTATATGTGAAAGAAATCCATTCCCGAAAGGTAGGTGTTTTTCATCTTTATTTCTTAAATTTCAGCTAATACAAATTGATCTCTTCAGTCTCAAACTACAAAGTTTAATTCTTACACCTCCTAGATCAGCAATCAGTAGAGGTTTGCTTTGAGAATACCTTAACAGTGAAAGCTTCCTTCATGTCAAAAATGATTTTTTTTTTCTGAAACCTTGCTTGCCTTTTAAAGTAAATGTTTTATCCTAAAGAAAGGAGATTCAAAGCATGTATATATTATACTTCAAATGACCTCATCACTGGGAATGGAACATTTGACTCTCATTTGATGTAAAGTCCAGAAAAATAAGAGTGATGATAAGTTCAAAATGCAGTGAAATAAGGAATGGTTTTGTTCTTTTTGTGACTAGCTATCATGATTTCTTTTTCATTATTTTTTTAATTTTAATTTTTGTCTGGTTTTTTTTTTTTCTCATTAGGTTGAGGAAATCCTGCTATACTGTGTAATGTCTCTAGGATTTAATTTTTCAAAGCAAACCCTTTTTGATGTTGTTTAAATGTAATTATCATATAGCATCAGGTTATTACAGAGGAAAAAAGAAAAGCAAGAAATTTTGTACTATGAAATTCAGTGTAGCTCATTTTAACTCTTTTGTTCTGATTCAATTATGTGGTTTATACTAACGTTGTCAATGAATTAAAAAAAATTGAAATACTGGAAAAATCTTCTTTTTTACCATGTGAGTAATTACCCATGATCAGAGTCGAATGTTATGTTGGTTTTCAGTCAACCATCTGCAAAGAATTTTAATGTGCATACTGCAACATTTGACAGGAATCACAAGTATGTTGACCCTAAATGCCTTTGTGGAAAATTTTGTCTGTTGAAATCTGTCTTCTATGTATATAAGAAAAGTCTTCAGTACATTCATAAATGAGATCATGACAGTTTCCCATTTCTCTTAATTAGTTTACCCTTGTGTTAATAAATCCTTGAAGTAGTCTCTTCATCCTATTTTTCTGTAAAGCTAAGATCTTTCAATGTTTAATAGAGTAGCAGTATTGTCCTAGGTAATAAAAACCTTTATGATATTTAAGTAACCTTACAGGGAGCATACTTTTCATTCAAGGCTGCAGAACATTGGTCATGATGTGTGCGTTTTTCCCATTTCTTTTTTGTGAGTGGACAGGGTGTAATATTGTTCCATGTCCTGTTACTGTACGTGAGAGGTATGATTTGGAATATTTTCTTGCCCAGTGGTTCATATTGCAGAACATTGGTTCTGCTAAAGTGAGGATGGAAACTTTTGTTTCAAGTGATATAAATGAGACTTGAGTAGGATCCTAATTTCATTTAGCTGCTAACAAATCTCAGAAAAAAATGCACACAAATGCATTTTATGCATATTTAATACATAAACACTGCAAAGGAAAGGGATGCGGAATCTACCAGATGCCTAATATAAGGTCCCAGTAGTCCTGTGAGGCTCATGGAAAACCAACACTTGTCAGTAAATATTCTCAAACCAGCAGAAAATAGAGTTGATCGTTAACTAGACAAAATAATTCAAGTAAAATATTTTTGGTGTTCCAGGTCTACTCGTATAACTTCTGTATTCAAATGTGAATGCCACGAGGGAATGGTGAAAGAAACTTCTGGAGCTGTATTCAGCTTAGTATCAGGGTTTCATAATGCCTCTGCAGGGCATTTCTACAACTGTATGGCATCTGCATGTGACATTAGCCGTTTTGGCACTTACAAAAGTGACCACAGTGCTGTTGAAATCTAAAAGTAAGCTAGGTTTTCTGAGCTCTCATCACAGTCAGGAGAGACCTAGTCAATACTGACAGCAGATTCTGAGCAGCTATCCTGCTCACCAGCTATTAGTGTTTGCTTTGGGTAATACAGACGGGAATGATTTTGTCTGCCTTTTCCATGGAAGTAGTAATGATTTAAGTTTGATGTATTCTGGAGTTAAAATAGTCTGTGAAATCAACAACTCATTGTTTATTTTCTAGAAGGAGAGTTAGTTCTTTAGGCCAATTTACTCATTCTCCTATAAAAGAACACATCCTTTAAAGTGACATTGTTGGATTAACTCTTGAGATGACTTGTAACATATTCAGTAGTAGCTTTGCACTGCAGAGCATGGTTTGTGGAATGGCCTCTGAGGGATGTGCATGGAGGGCTCTCAGCCCAGGAGGTCAGGCCTTCACTGTTCTCCCGTTGCAGCACAGAGCAGAGTGGGGTGGGAAGGCCAGGGTTATTAGCAGTGAGCTACAGCAGCGAGTGTGCTGTGCTATGGCCAAGAGGCCTGACTGGAATTCTTGCACATTTGCTGGTGCTGTCTTTTAGTAAGCTAGATCTGAAAGTGGTAAAATTGTTCATTGAGAGGGCAGCGTTCACCTCTGATTCTGATAGTGAATTACTGCAGATAAGAGTGCCCAACAGTCTGTTGAGTAGGTAGGCTGAGCTGAGGTAGGTAGGCTCTGCTGCTGCAACTTAAGTGTGAGAGTTGCTAGATTTGCAAGTGTAAAGCTCACATATGCTTGCTGATGACCACTTGCCTGCTGCATACCTGGATGCCCAAATAAGATCATTTATGCAGACCTTAAACTGCCTTTATCAAGAGAATGGTATTGAACTTTGTATATAGGTTGAAATACTGCAATCTTGTGATTGCTTCATGGAAACCCTGAATATTCGAAGTAAATGCTAAAATACTTAGATTTAAGTCAGTTGTAAAACAAATGTATGTGAATTCTTAAAAACAAAAGAAAACTTCTAGTGATATTTTCTTCTGACAGTATAAAATTTTTGTTCTAAAGGTAGTAGTGAAAAATCCAGGTCTTGATTAAAATGAATATTTTCTTTTCTGTAGAAGTTGTGTAAATGAGAACGCTACTCAGAGTATGCTGTTTCCCTAGCCTTGTTCCTGTTGCTTTGCCCTTCTTGCCCTATCCAATTAGTGTGTCTGCAGAACTATGGGTTTCTATCCCCAGTTCTATGTTTACGCAGAGAGGAAACTTCTGTATTTTCATCAAATGGCTTCACTGCATGTCAGTACTTAAAATGATGCGTCAGAAACCGAGCAGATAAGGGCTCATTTGATTCCTGAATTGACATCTTTATATCCCCGAAACCAGGGCATGTGTACTCTCTGAAACGGATTTTACAGGGAATTACATTTTGACTATGAATGGTCTAGCTGTACACTTTTGACCAAATTGCTGGCCTGAAACCAGTAAGTTTCATTTAGGCCATGTTATATTTCTCATATTTATGTCATTTGCATTGATATGATGCAAACGTCATTCTTTATAGTGTATCATTAATGAGCTGTATGAAATCAAATAAAACATAATGCAACATTATTTCAATATTTCAGTTCTTCTGAATTAAATGTTTTTATTATCCTGCTACTGCATCCATGCTACTGCACTTTTGAATGGAAACAATCAAGGTACAGTCTTATTAGCTTGTCATATAACAATAAAAGTGGTTTGTGGTGTTTTCTTGAGAATGTATTCCTGGGTTTATTAATCTTTTTAATTTGTACATACAGTTCTTAAGGGCTAAAAAAATCTAGTTTTTTCTCTGTTAAATTGTTTCCATTACATAAATTGAAGTAACCCATTGTCCCTTAAAGTAGAGGGGATTACTTTGGGTTTTTTTCCACAATTAATAAGGTTAAAAATGTATTCTCTGAAAGTAGCACGTGTTTTCCAGAGATATCCTTAGAGAACACAGAATTTAATAATTGAGTTTGAAGTCTTTGGGAAAATGTCAAGAAAACAAGAAATAGGGAATATATATTAACTTCTTACTGAACACAGGAAACTCTGAAAACTCTCTGTATATCTCGTATTTTAAAATATGTTTCTATATGAATTAAGAAATTGTAAGTGGGGTTCCAATCAGGACTTCTTTCAGGTATTTTTTTTTTCCATCAGATTTTTACTCGAGAGACTGAATATCCTTGTAAATATTTAAAGAGCTTTATTTTACATTGTTTTATTTCCAAACCTGGATCAGTCTTGACAAAAGCAAACCTACAATATATTTCTTTCATCACTGTTTCTCTGAGTGTATATAATCATCAATATAGAATTAACTTTTGCTAATTTCAGCCAAATCATTGCATATATTTAGGTTTATGTTTGGGCCTTAGGTGCCTTTGTGAGAACCTCAAATTCTTTTTCTGAGACAATGTCTATTTTGAGTTTCTCTCTCTGATTGAGTTATAAAGATGCAGCATAGGAAATCACATCAAAAGCCTTTATGAAATTGGGGAAGAACATACATTCCTCTTGTGCATTCAGTCTTTTCTTTTTGCAAGACTACAAATCGGGTGTTCCTTGCCTTTTCTAACCCCATGCTCATTTTGTCCCAACTGCCTTCATTTCATGTCTACCTTGTAATAATTTTCAGGGGCCTCTCCCACGTGATCTTGCTAGGAACTGATGTGAGACTGACTGGGCTGTCGTTTCCAAAGTCTTCCCTCCTTGCAAGATGCTCATACTCTCTTGTAAGGGCCTGCCAGGATGGGGGTTTTGTTGATTTTGGGGTTGGGTAGGAGGAGCATATTCCCCCACATTCCACTCATACGTGTTCTCCCAAAATTTCAAGGCCAGATTTGCTATATCTACTCTCTTTTCTGCTCTGTGAAATACCCACTGCCATGCAGTCAAACCAGTTCAAGAATCATGCAGTCCCACCACTATGGAGGTATATAGGTATCAGAGAAACTCCATTTAGGAGATGTCATTGCACACTTCTTTTGTAATTTTAAAAAAATCACAAAGGTACCCAAGGAATCTGCCACTGTTATTGCACGAGATGAAATGCAATACTTGTTTCTGTAGCTACATGTCACAATCCACTCAGATAAAACTTGAAATGCTTCCCAGTTCATTTTTCTGAACCTGCTCTTCAAGCCTTACCCTTTGGGATCGCTCACCTGTCACTAAGGATAAACTCACTATTATGACATTGTCCTGGTTTTGAGAACTAGGGCAGTCATAAAGGACTCCTTAAGTTATTTTGGCTCTCAACACGATGTCGTTCCAATCGTGTCACTTTTATTGGTATGAACAAGATATAAGGTTTTCTTGATCACAAGCTTTGCCAAAGGACAAGTCACTCCTATATTTGTTGGTGGTCTCTGGAGGGACTACCACTCTGAAATTGAGTTGGCTGTGCTTGCTCTTTGCTGACAGCTGATAAGAACTTCCATGATTCATGATTTTGTCCTTGATTTGCTATACTTCAATGGAATCTGTCTGGGGATCATCCAGTTGAACAACTACAGCTTTTGAATGTCGCTTTTTCATGTCAGCCTCTACTCCTGTTATTGGTGTGACTTGTTGCTTAGTCAAGGAGGATCTCTGCTTTTCACACTGAAAAATCTGAGTTAATATTACCCAAGCCTTTTTCTTTGGTGCATTATGGTTCATGAATAAAGTCATGAGAGGCCTATAGGCACCCAATTTCATAGCAGCCTGAGGAACTGAATTTGCTTGGGGAACACTCCTTCAGATGGATGTGGGAAAGTTATTAAGTTGGAACTGTTTTTCTGGGGGTTGGTTGTTGTTGTTGTTTTTGGCATCAATTGCATTTTCAGTTTTCCAAGTACTTCCTTCATGTAATACATCTGTGTTCTGCTGGGGAAAATTTCAATGAAACCATGTGACATCTCAGTTTGATATTCATAATGTTTTGTACCTGATTCTCATGTAAAGTGTATTTAGATTTAGCTGTTTTAACTGTATTATGGGCATCTTACGCTGAGGAATGAACATTTATTTCTCGAACAACTTTGAAATAATTTAGTTGCGGTTAGCGGTTTAGTTAGCGGTTTACACAAGCTAAGCAATTAAAGAAATACTGTATATTTTAAAAAAAAGTTATTAATATTTCCATAGAAAATACGATCCACACAATAAAGTAAAAGTGGATGACTTGCAATTGACTTGAAAAGGGGAAAAATCTCTATCTTATCTCTTTGTGCATGAATTTGCTTATGTTTCTTCTTGGAGAATATTTATCCTTTGCATGCCATTTTATAATCTTAAAGAACATCTTCATTTTTGCTCCTCTGTATGAATCTAAGCACTATGGATGCACAGGTAAAACTAAGAGGCAAATATGGGAGTCACTGAGGTGGAAAAACATCCATAGAAGCCATTAAGCACAAACAAAATACATTAACTTAATTTTATCTTCCCAAAATGCTGATGGTTTTTTAGTCCTGACATGGGGGCTCCTGAGATAGTTTTAAATGTATTTCTTACAAGCTTGGCAGTGCAATGTCATCACTCTTAGGCCTTTGGTAGGCAAAATACATATTTTCAAAAAAACCCTTGTAAACAGAGTGTGTCTTAAGTTAGAAGGAGATATTTCATATCCAAAGACACAGTGTGTTAAAAGCTAAGGGTATTCATGTAATAAAATTATAAGTCTAATGATGTTGGAAGTTGTCAGAATGGATTTCTGAAGGGCAAATCATGCCTGCCCAAGCTGACTGTCTTCTACAACCAAGTGTCATGCTTGGTGGATGAGGACAACTAGTATTTTTAATCTTGCCTTTAGTCTCCCATCACATATTGTTGATTGATGATGTGCAGTCTAAAAGAACGGGTGGCCTGAAAGCTGGCTGAACTGCTGGGTTCGAAGGCTTGTGACTAGTGGAGGCCATTTTCTCGTGGTGTACTCATGGGGTCAGTACTAAAGACAGTGTTGTTTAATTTCCTCATTAATGACCTGGACAATCACAGTGCAGTCTCAGCAAGATTGCATGTGAGACATAACTAGGAGGAGGAGTGTACAAACGAGTAGTTTTTAGAAGCAAAAGAGAACAAGAAAAATAATGAAGGCGTTGCAGTTTTAACTATTCAAAATTTTAATTATTCCCAACTCATTAGTAATAACACTCTTTTTTCTTTTCCTGTTTCATATCAGATGAATCTCAAAAGTATTGAAGGTAATGATCAAATCACAACTTCAAAGATAACACTTTGAAAATGAATATAAGAAAGATTCTCAAGGTATTTATTCTGAAACAGAAGTTGGTGTCCTAAAGTTTGAATGTGTAAATCCCATAAATGCAAGTTAACTTACAAAATAAATTTTACCCATTACATATAGAAAAAAAAAATATATATTGAAATAAAACAGAATTGTTACAATCTTCTTTTACTTGGTAAGTTTTGCTTTCAGAATACCTTTTGTCTTGGATGATGTTTCTCACTTTAAAAACATTTGTAATGAAATCATATCAAGTAGTCAAGACATTCATAACCTACAAAAATAAATATCAATAAAATTCCACAAATTCCCCAAACCTAAAGACTGCTTGTTACAGATCAGAGGTGTGAAGTTCTGAACCAATTTTGGTTTTGATGACATCTGTGACAAAGTTATAGCAGCTTACTCCCAGAGTTCCATGAGACAGTTTAAAAAAATAATTCTTCTACCTATCTATGTAATTTGTCAGAACTGTATTGTGTTAAAACCAGGGTTGTTGGGTGGAGGGTTTTCTTTTTCTGTTAGTATTCTCAATATTTCTCTATCAGGAAGAATAAAAGTCCCTGAGCAAGAAAATAAAATTGCCTTCTAACTGTTAAGAAATACTCTACATTTTGGGACACTGCATATAATATTGTGTCTGACATCACAATAGAGAAAATTAATGAATATTTCAAAGTTTACAATGAAAAAAATAAGAATTAATCTCATCTTAACTAGCTGGAGTGAAATTCAAAGGATAAGTTATAGAATAATCATCATGACAGTGTCTTATTAGGACGCCATTGCTCTCTTAATGGGAAAAATTGCTTGTTCCTTCACAGTTTCTGATAGCCACTACAAGCAAATATAATGATTTCATTTACAATACTGTCCCTCTCCCATTTGAAATGAGCTTTGTATTTTCTTTCTTTCAGAAAGAACTAGGTTGAACTTTACTGCTTCATAATAAGCAACATTTCTTGTATGAAGACATATATATAACCTGCTTGGTCAGTCTTAAGAGCTGGAGTGTTTTATTCCAGATAGCAAGCATGCTTTTTGATTTTGTACTTTACTGCATTTTTTGTCATAAGAAATATGTCATGCTATAACCTCTAGTTTCAGAAACAACTTGTTTCCAGCAATGAAATTTTCTACTTTGAATATGTCTTCTCCAAGTAACTTTGGGGGTTTTTTTACCTTTCCCTGGAGGAGTTTCCTGTCCATCTGATTCTATCTCTTTTATATAGTTCTGAAATCCCTCCCTCAGTGACTAAAACTTCATGGGTTTTTGTACTGTCAGATCAATTTTTCAGGAAATCTGCTGAACTTCCATCAGTTTTAGGAAGCAATATGGCCACAGCATTACCTGTAATAGGGAAGTATAAAGTTAAAATAAGGTAGATAAGGTAAAGAGTTGCAAAAAATGCTACAAGCATTTGAATGAAATAGTACAAATAACTAAAGCAGTTTAGAGTAAAAAATATCCTTTTCCCCTTTTTATGCAGTGCAAGAAATACATCAGTTATATATTATTTTTTGCTTTTATATCATCAATACATGGTTAATTCAATTCATCTTTAAAAAAATAGGCAGGTAGAACAATCATTCTCCTTTTTAGATGCAAGATAAGTACCACATTTCATCATCTTATGGATTATATTCTTGAATCTTTGCTAACATTGTTACTCCAAAGCAGTTGGAAATTTATTGTTTGGGGAAATGAAATGGAAGCATTGATTATACCATAACAAGGACTGTGTTTTGGCACTGGCCTCCATCCAAGAGTGATAAGTAATGATAACATTAGTGGAAAGCCTTGTTGACTTGAAGAGCATCCTCAGGAAATAATTGCACAAAGCCAAACAATTTATATTCTTTTCATTATCAAGTGTATGATGAGTGACTTCCCTTAATCTCAAGCTATTATGATACGTTAAAATTTCGAATAAAAAAAATGCCGAACTTCTCATCTTTAACAAGTTATATGAAGTTAATTCTTGAAACTCAGTTTTGATTAGACTATACTTATTCACTAAAATGTGATTTTTTTTTAAAGTCTTATAATTAAATTTCAAGAAAGATTTTTAAGGTAGTAACAAAGTGTGTAGGTTTTTCAAAGATAATCTCCAAATCTCCAAACGATATGAAGACTTCACATTAAAGAAGGAAAGCCTTAAAACAGCAAACCAGCGCATTTCTGTGTGGTGTATTATTTGTATCTCATAGACACAAAGTAAGGGAAAATTTTTTTTTTCTTGTTAGAAATTCAGCAGGAAATAAACACTAGCAAGAACTTCAAACTATAGATGGTGAAATCCATGGGTGAGATTAGGACAAAGAGAACTCACAAGTAGAAATCTTATAATGGAAGCAGCTGAACAAGTTAGCATCCTGTACTGGAATTGGTAATTATGGCTTCAGCACTATGATTGTACAATAACAGCTGGGGATTTACAGTAAAGTTGGCTCTTGGGCTTCAGCCAGAGGCTCATTTGTATCTTTTGCTGAATTTAAATCAGTTGTTCTGCAAAGGAAGTAACTATAGTTCACAAAGTTTGTTAATTTAGAGTGGCAATCTGTCATGCATAATTCTACAACAGCTACTACAGTACATACCCTTGCTGAACTCTTTGCAAGTGTAAGTGGTAATTGCAGTAGTCGGCTGAAGGTTGAAATTTTTTTCTTTAGGTCTGAAGTTGAAATTATTTTTAAAAATACAAAGTTGTACTGATTCTGATTAGTAAAAGTGAAATCTGTATTGATACTAAGCTTGGCACTCCAGTGGTGATTTACATGAAAGAAGCTTTTTAGTAGAAAGGAAAATTGAAGTTTACAGTAAGAATACAGAATGGCTAGATTTTTTTTTTTCTCTTTCTAGATCAGTATATAAATTACAAGGTTTGGACAAAGTTTACTTTTGCCTCTGAGTTTCTCCACTGACATCCACCAGATTAGAATCTTCCTATAAATCTGTGGTCTCTCATTCTGAGTATAGTACAAAATCCCTGAAGGAAAGTGCTCCATACTTGTGTTGTTATTCTGATAAAGTACAGGCATTTTGGAATGTCAGTCGACTCTCCTGACAAGCTGAGCCAAAACACTGCCATGGAAAATGCAGGAAGCATACTGGCTTTTTGCAGGAGAAGCTAGTTTACATTCTAAAAGCAACAAATTAGTTTGAAAAATATTGAAGTAAAAATATTATTATGGCTATTTAGATCAAGGATACTACTGAATGTTCTTTTAAGATGCAGGTGCTGCTTCCCTTATAAAATATTCTCTACTAGGATGCAGTTGTTTCTTGAAACAGTGTGGATCATATTGAATAATATACTAATTTTGGAGTAGCTTCATTGGTTGTTCAGCATGAATAAGGATGATAAAATTTTGTTATTCTGAAAGTTAAGAAAATTATACATTAGTATAATAGTTGGTGGGACTCTTATACTGCTCAGATAAGGTGTTGGGATTACCTGAAAGGAGCCAATGCAAGAACGAAGTGATCTGTCTTTATCTTTTATAGATGGTGGTGATTGAATACTTGGGAAAAATACAGTCAAGTTTATGGAAAAAACAGGTATATTGTGGCAAGGGAAGGGCATGATCCGTATACTTAACTGTGGCGCTTACTGGTCCTTTAGGTTAGCGTATGGGACAAAGTGTAATGGCTTTAAACAGAAAGAGGACAGATTTAGATCATACCTTAGAAAGAAATTCTTTACTGTGAGGGTGGTGAGGCAGCAGAACAGCTTGCCCAGAGAAGCTGTGAATGCCCCAGCCCTGGAAGTGTTCAGGGCCAGGTTGGATGGGGCTTTGAGCAACCTGGTCTAGTGGAAGGTGTCCCTGCCCATGGGAGTTGGAAACCAGATAATCTTTTAGGTCCCTTCTGACATAAACCATTTGATGATTCTTTGATTTTTATTTCCTCAATTTTTTCTTCCTGTTAGATGAAAAACAATATCTTGAGATGTTTCTATAGTTGTCACAGACAAACCACAGAAATTATTAGCTGAAATATTGTCAGTAGTGTATGCAAGAAGTAAGGGTTATATTCTCCCAACTGACGACCACATTTTTTCTTTACTCCGCATTTTGCTCTTTGCATTTTAAAGCATTTATCAATTTCTCTTTGGAGTCAGAAGAGCATTAAAAACACTGGTTTTAACTAAAAATAGAATTGGTGTTAGGATTCATGTATTTAGGGCTATTCTGTACCTTTCTAAGGTTTGCAGGTGTTTACTGGTCTGAGTTTTTATCTGTGGATTTCAGCAATTAGATGCAATTGCCAATCAAAATATTGGAAGAAGCATCTGATGAGCATGGCACAGATGCTTTATGTGCAATTCCAGTAGTATAAATCAGTATTTATGAGGCACTCTATAAAGAAATCTGTTGTATGTGTGTATTTTTGTAAGAGTAACAAGCATAAATCTGGTTTTGACCTTGAATTTGGCATTCAGAGGATGGTGTCTATGTACATCCACATTATTTAATCTCTCCACCCAGTTCCCAGTTCAGGAACTATGTATTTCACACATGTTCCTGAATCTTAGTGCAACGAGAAACAGGTGGGCACCAATTACCCCTTCAGCCCCCAGGTATCTCAGTTCCTACATAGGAACCGCCTAAGCACACAGACTACAGATATCTGGTGTGCACGACAGTTGAGCTGAGATTACAAGGTATAATATATAATATGCATAATTGAAAAGGAGTTGCAGATGCAACCAGCATAATATAACCTTCCTGCTAAATTCCCTTCCATTGAATAAACCAAGTTCAGACTTGGAACACAAGCAAATAGAGTAAATAAACATAATTGAAATCTTAACTGTGGATACTAGAATCCAGCACGTGCCTCAGCTTTTGGCTGAAATGACAGCCCTGCCCGGGCAAAAGAGTCCAAAGACCTTCAGTTCTCCTAACACAGTCATGAAATCCTTTGTGAGGTACATAGAGACACTTGCTTCACACCACCTGAGATCTTCTATGTGAATTTCAGTGTGAATTGATGAGACACATTTAATTGCATGTTTGGGTCAATTTCCACTTCATGTACAAGATTTTGTTGTTGAATCACTTATCCCTTAAAATAAACTACTCTTAGATCAAATAATTAAAAATATTAAGACTAGGAGTGTTTCCCTTAATTGTAGAAAAGCCCATAGATATTTTTATTATTATTTTGATGTTCTGCAGATTTTTTGATTTTGATAGTTTTTGAATAGTAATTAATAATTTTAAAATTAAAACAACTCCCAAAATTTTAATTACTCATTTGTGGGGTTTGTTTGTTTGTTTGTTTGTTTGTTTGTTTGTTTTAATACACCAGTTTGACATTTGTTCTTGAAGACAAATTGCAGGTGAAGGACTTACTTTCCAATTGCTGGGCATAGTCCCTCAGAATTTCATCTTGTAGTCCTTCTCAAAGGAGATTCTAGCACTTTAAAACAGAATCTCCTCTGATCCTTATCATAAATATTTAGCATTTCAGTTTTCATCAAAAGAGCCCTTCTGTAATTCCTGTCCTAATCCTCTCAAAATATTGTCCCTTGGTGTGCAGTATGGCTTGGACTTGCAGCATGCAAACTGGATTCCATTCTGCAAAGCTAAACTGGAATATGCAGAAGTATAACCTCGAAAAACACGAATAGCGTTAGTGCTATTTCCTAATGCTATGTCTTCAGCGCTGCAAGTTTCATTGTAAAGGTCTGTTGTAATTGGATCACACTGCTGCATGTGTAACCAATTTCTCACTTCTGCTAATCAAGCTATTCACTTTCTTTTGCTTCCCTTCCTCAAAATGAAGCCAAGGGCCCTGCTCTTTTGTCAGCCTGCCTGGGGGTTTAAGCAGAAGGCTTAATTAACGTCTTCAGATGTGATCTGGAAAATGCAGTCTCTCACAGACAATTTGGATAGATCCCTACAATTCAAATGAAGTAAAACTGAGAAATCTCTAAAGGCTGGAAGTTCCAAATCAGAAATGTAACTGAGAAATCATTATCCTGAGAATGAACAAAACCCCTATTTTTTTTAGTTTTGACCTTTAGAAGTTCATTAGTTTCCTAAATATCTTAATTAAATTGGACCTTGAGTATCTAGTCTTCTTGCTTGTGATCCCATTTTTCTTTCCTGTACAAATAAGAAAGTATTTTAACTAACTTTTAATGGGAAGGGAATCTTTATAGAATTAGAATTCACATTTCTCTGTGCATATGCATATGGTTTTTCAGAAATTTCACAGGTAACTCTGCAGTTCAACCTTTCCTTGCTGAATTATTTATTCCTTTTTTTTTTAAATTCAGTCACTTTGAATCTTCAAGTATCTAGTGTATGTTTAGGAAATACGTTTAAAAATGTATTTTACAAATCACTGTAATGTCTTAGGATCACAGTATCTTGAGAATTTGCTATATGTGCCTACTTAAATGTTTATTAGACCTCTAGCTTTATTCAGTCTTCTTTCTGTGCCTTGGAATAACCTTTGGTGATTCAATGTTTTACTTCTTTGCTTTATTTTTTTACAAAAAATAAATGCCATTCTAAACTGGTTGGGATATTGTCAAAACAGTGAGTAAAAAAGATATTATTAAAAAACCAAATCATTAGTGTAGAGAGCTGGAAAACCAAACAAATATCTGCTTCACTTTTTATGTTTTGGTTTTCCCCTTCTTTAATATAAGAATGAAGGGTAAATTTGATAACTCTTTAACAGTAAATAAATTAACCTTTTTTAGACTGAGATAAGCCTTTAAGGATAAGAGATATCTACAAAGAATGTCTTGCCCTTCAGTGCCTTCATGTTTCATACTGTTTTTGAGACCAGAAGGCACCACTTCTAGGCAATACATGAATGCTTAGAAATTAGTTTTATTGCCTTTATGCTATTTGTGTTTTGTATGATGGTGGAGTACAAAGGTTAGGAGAAGCAGAACTAGGATCAGTATTTATTTCTGAAGGTCCATAGGTCTCTCCAGCATTTCAGACAAGATGGTCTCTGCACCAATTTCCTGTCTGCAAAACAGGGCTGACAGCACATCTCTATCTCACAGAAGGTCATCATCTTCGTACTTTAAATGATTGTGTGTGCTGTTAGACAATGTAAGCAAATAAGAACATCAGGAAATGGGAGTATTAATAAAAAGTACAGAAGTATTCTTATTTGCCTGGAGTATTCTATATCAAGCATACTGAGATCATCCATTAATATTGAGTGCCCTCTGTTATTATTACAAACATTATTTTGTTTCCTGTGTTGAAGATCAGGCTTGTAGGCATTAAGCTCATTCTAAGCTCATCCTTCTCTTATAATTTATTTCCTTTGTGTTTTGAGACTGATGAGCTATAAATTGCTCATGAGATTTAATGGGTTTTCTAATCAGAAGCTGTAAAGAGTAGAGCCTGGCATAATTTTATTGCTTTACTAAACAGTTTTACTAATGAGGCTACTAGCACAATGTCCTCATTAAAAGATGAAACTCATGGTGATATTTCTCCTGATTGGGAAGAAGGATAAGCAGTTTTATTGTGAATTGTTTCCAGCAAATATCTTCATCCTTTGAGATGTTTTGGGAGCAGGACCACTAACACTAGAAATATGAAAGTAAGCAGTAGCTGTGTCAAAGTAAGATGAAAAACTAGGAAAGATTTAATGCATCCTTCTTGTCTCAAATGTTTCCTTCCAGAATAATGCAAGTAAGCTCTGGCTCAGCAAATGTATTTATAGCATCATAATACCATATTTCTTACAAAAATGCATTAGGAATGCAGCATCACATCCTATAACACTTTCACAGGACTTGCTTTTTTCCTTTGAGAAGTGAATAAAGTTTGATCGTAAAGGCAAGTATGCGAAGTGTACCATGTTCTGAGGAACTGAAGGTGTCACTGACTTTCTGGAGCCAGGCACCCTATGACTTGCCTTCCTCTCTTTGTGAAATGTTTGGTTTGGTTTCGGTTTGTTTTTCTCTAGTCTCCATTAGAATTAATCATTGTCCTCTGCAAGAATTAATCTAAATGTTTTTGATTCTCTTGTGCATGTACTTCTGCATGTGTGCAAAAGTAGAGAAAGTTGTCCTCATCACAGACATAGCGTTTTATAAGATTAAGATTCAAGTCTCTCATCTCAGTCAAGGTGACTTAAGATGAGAGGACTGTTGTCTCCAAGGTGATGCATTTTTTCTGGTTTTGATTCTTAAAAAAAAAATTCCATTTCAAAAAGTTTTCTTGTTTTATGTAACAATTCATAACTAGTTGGACTCCAGGCACCTCTTTCCAGAATAAATGGGGAAGTCCTACCTGGTTCTTGTGCTCAGTTAAAACATTGCAAGAAATGAAAAGAACTTTCCCAACCAATTTGGATAGCTAAGAAATTATGATTACAGAGTGTTAGAACTTTGACTGGTTTGCCTGGCAGTGGATGCATGGTGCCAGGTTCAGGAAAAAATTCTGTACAGTGAAAAATATTTTGAATTTTGTTTCGCCTTTTGTAATTGTACAAGTGGACTAATACTGCTTTCTGATGTA
>VZTG01008727.1:35588-47551 GCA_013397845.1 Melanocharis versteri | reverse complement strand
TAAAGGGTCCATTCTACTCCTCCCCCTGCTCACCCACCTCCATCCCCATGGTCTGCAGGGGCTCACAGCCCCACTGTGCTCCCATCTCCTTGGGGCTCTCCCTGGAGATCTTTGGATCTTTGACATGTGAGAGCTTCAAGGAGTGAAAAGAGAGGGTTCCCAATGGATTTTGGGTTTTGGGAAGCCTGGNGGATATTTTTGACACATGAGAGCCTTTAAGGAGTGAAAAGAGGAGTTTTCCCAATGGATGTTTGTATTTTGGGAAGCCTGGCAGGATTTAAGATGTCCATTCTAATCCTTGCCCTGCTCACCCACCTAAATCCCCGTGGCCACCTGGGGCTCACGGCCCTGCTGGGCTCCCATCTCTTCTCAGTTCTCCTTGGATATTTTTGACATGGGAGAGCCTTTCAGGAGTGAGAAAAGGGGGTTCCAAATGGTTGTTTGGATTTTGGGAAGCCTGGACGTTTGAATTTGGGAATTTGGGAAGCCTGGCAGGTTCTAAGGGCTCCGTTCTGTGTCGTCCCAGCGTCAGCACAGCTCCTGGGGTTTCTTATCCTCACCCGTGCCTCATAACAGCTGCAGAGCCGTTGTTTTGCAAAGCCAGGCCTTTTTCCAGGTGTGTTTCCCAATGGATATTTGTCCATGGGTGTGCTGGAGGGCCTGTCAATGCCGTGCTTTGACCTTTCCCAGGAAGGCAGCAGCAAAGAGAGCTTTGCCAAGTGCTTCATCCCCCCAAAAATTGCCCCTGAGTGCTGAGACTTTCTTAGGACAGGCTGCTGTGGAGGTGTTTCTGTGGCTGGTGCTTTTCCAGTGGGTTTTGTTGGGATGAAAACCTGCAAAAGGGTCACTCAGGAGTCTGATTTCCTCCCAGGCTTGGATGAAACCGAGTCATCCAGCTTGGAATCTCATCTGGCATCCCCTTAGCTGAGTCTGCCCCTGCTAAAATTCCTGCTGGAATTTGGGCAGTGGCTCAGGTCACTGAGCTGTTCCAATGAAAATGCAGATTCATGGGGAGATGGGCCCAAAACAGTGGGACAGTGTTGGTTTTAGCAGGTGCTGTTCCTAGCAGAGTTTTCCTCTCTTCTTCCAACCAGAAGGAAATGGGCTCAGCCAAGGTTCTTTGCTGGGGTTTTGGAGAGGAATGGTTACAGGGAATCAGGATAAATTCTTATTTTGGGAGAGCAGGGTGCTCTTTCCTGCAGGCGGGCAAGGTTATCGCTCACCCAAGGCAACACTTGGAATTTCCTTTATTCCCAGGGCTTGGAAGGTCTGTGGCTTAGTGGAATTTTTGCAAATCTGCTGGGTTTGGGGTATTTTTTAGAATTGTAGTATTGGGGGATGGTTTGGGTTGGAAGGGACCTTAAAGATCATTTAGTTTCCACCCCAACCATGGGCAGGGAAATCTTCCACTATCCCAGGTTGCTCCGAGCCCAGTCCAAGCTGGCCTGCGACACTTCCAGGGATGGGGCAGCCACAAAATTCTGTGGGCAACCTGTGCCTTCCTCACAGGGAAGATTTTCTCCCCAATATCCAACCCAACCCTACTAAACCCTACTGATTTTACTACTGAAAATCGAATGATCATGTGCTGTACAAAGCAAAAAGAAGCTGGAATCCCCACCCAGCTCCTTCCCCTGGCTGGAGCAATTCCAGGTCAGCTCAGGTGAAGGATCCAACCCCTCACGTTCCCCTCACTTCTCTCCCTGATTTGCAGAGCAAACCCCGTTGGGTTTCTCCTGCTCACGGCTCCGTTCCTATAAAAGAAACCCCATTTTATTTAAAGCAAACCACATTTTATTGTGGCTGCTCAGCAACCGGAGCAGACGTGGGTGGAGGTATCGGTGGCAGCCTCGCATTCTTCAGCTTCATGGGAGCACTTTCTGCTTAGCAGAATATCAGGTTTAACACCCAGGATCCCTCTTCCCTGTGGGATTCCTGATGGGTTTTTCACGCTGGGCCCTGGATCCAGCTGCTCCCTCCGGGAATAGTTGTAGGAGGTGGCTGGGCTTTGCTGTTTCAAACAGGATTTTAATGTGTTTCACCTGTTTGATGCTTCCTCATGGATATTCTCCTCTTCTGGTTCCACATTCTCTCCCAAACGTGGGTTCTCCAGTGAGGATGGAATTGTTGAGGCTTACAGTGGATATCAGGAGAATAAAGCCCAAACTGAGGGCTCTGTCATTTGTCTGTTGCCATCACCTTTTAACTTTCAGGCTCATCTCTTCAGGGTCACGTTATCACAGCAGGAAAAAAGGGATGGGGTGGGAAGAAGCTCCAGCACCATCATTTTTCCCTCAGTGTTCAAAGTGTGATTGGATTAGTGTTGATCTCCTGTGCGAGCTGGGATTGTTCATTTCTTTTTATTATTATTTTTGTTTCTTCAGTTTCAGAGCAGAGGCCTCCAAAACAAGGGAGGGGAGGGAGAAGGAGGGGCTGGGAGAGCTGGGATTGTTCAGCCTGGAGAGGAGAAGCTTTGGGGTGACCTCACTGTGGCCTTGCAGGGCCTGAAGGAGCCCCAGGAAACATGGAGAGAGACAATTTCCAAGGGATGGAGGGACAGGAGAAGAGGAAATGGCTTCAAACTGACAAAGAGTAGGGTTAAGTGGGATATTGGGAATTAGGAATTGTTCCCTGGGAGGGTGGGGAGGGGCTGGGATGGAATTCCCAGAGAAGCTGTGGCTGCCCCTGGATCCCTGGCAGTGCCCAAGGCCAGGCTGGACACTGGGGCTGGGAGCAGCCTGGGACAGTGGAAGGTGTCCCTGCCATGGCAGGGGTGGCACAAAATGATCTTTAAGATCCCTTCCAACCCAAACCAGTCCAGGATTCTGTGATTCCATGAAAACCAAAACACTTCTGAACATCCCATTTCCACACCTTTCTGCTCATTTTGCATCCTGAAACATTTCTGGTGAAAGTTTCTCCCTGAAGAAACACAAAGTGCTTTTTGTAAGAAATAACCCCCATCCATTGCTAAATTCCAAGCAATATCCCAAAATTTTGCTTCAATTCCCACCAGCAGGATCCACAGGTTGTTTCTCCACTCATCCAAACCCAATTACCTTTTTTTTTTTTTTTTTTAAAAACCCCAAAACTAAAATAGACATCTCAGAGCAGTTCTTGGATTGCAAGGGGCAGGTTGCCATGCCACTAAACCACTGTTTATTTGTTGAGGTTTTCAGCTAGAAAAGGATTGAGGGTAATTTTAACTTCCTATTTTAGCAAGTCATGAACAGGAAAATAAAACCTTTTGTGTCACGGATACAAATCCACGTTAAGAGTTCGGTTCAGAGCCCATAAATTGCTTTAATCGAGTTTTCTGCTTCTTTCATATCACAAGGAGGGAGCCACGTCCACCTGTTCCCTTGGAAGTTTTAACCATGGCCAATTCCCAGACCAAAGGGAACGGGAGGGGAGGAAAAGCTTCCACCACATGGTTTGAGTTGAGAGATTCCTTCGTGCCAGAACGGGGTGTAAAATGTCAAAGGATTTGTCCTCCAGGCACAGAAAAAGGAGATTCCGACCTCAACTCACCCCTTCCTTTGTGCAGAGGGAAAAAAAAAAACCAGGCAGAGCCATGTGAGCTGTGCTGAGGGGTTTAGAGCCTCGAGAAGCATTGAAGTTTATATTTATAATGAATATAAATATAGCTAGCCATGTATTAAGGTTGAGTTTCTCCCAACGCCAGCCTGGAGCGGGCACTAAATCCACAATTCCTGATTTTACAGTGGTTAAAGCGAACCAGAGTGGGTAATTCCAAAAAATATGAACATAAGGTTCCTTTACAGCAGAATTTTTCGTGGGGCCAACAGAAATATTTGAAAATTCAGGCCCAGAAGATTCTTGTGGAGGCATCGATGTGGAGTTAATAAATTGCATAAATAAATGGGGTTAGGAGTATCATCCAAAAATGTGCAATTAAATAACTTCGATTTTTTTTTTAATTAGCCCAAATAATGCTCACAGAATCAGACAACCAAAAGTGGTTTGGGTTGGAAAAGAACCTTAAAACCAACCAGGGACACCTTCACTGGTCCAGGTTGTTCCAAGCTTTGTCCAACCTGGCCTGGAATCTTCTCAACTATTTTCCAACTGTTTGGATGTTTTCACCTGGGGATTTATTAATTATTTATTAAAAAAACAAATTAAATCAAGCTATTTTCTCTAGGGAAAACAAAGAATCCCTTTAAGCTATGCGCTTCTGGTTCTTCTTTAAATTTTTATAGCCTTAAAATACCTGAGTTTGCTTTTTTTAAAAAAAAAAAAAAAAATTTTGTAACCTTAGATGTTCAGTTTCCCACTTTTATGACCAAATCTAAAATCCCTGGAAACGAGAGGCTGGAATAAAATTGCTGACAGCTCTTGAAGGGAAGAATGAGCCCTGAGAGCAAAGCAAGGGAGATCATTTCAAGCTCAGCTCTTTGAATTAACACCAAACACGAGGACTGAGGGATTATTTTGTTACGAGCCGGGCTTTTGTCTTCCTCCAGGTGCACCACACTTTGTTTAAGGGACGTTTCAAGGTCTTTGCTATCGGGATCTTGGACAAAAAACACAGCCTGGGTTTATCAGGGTTCCCAGGAAGCGGTGAAACGCAGGAGGAGAATCAAGGGCAGCACTGAAACCAGGGAATTACAACGGCTTTGTTCCTTCTCCGCCTGGATCAAGCCCCGATTTTTAATATTTCCGTTTTTAATTTCGCTTCATAAACTGGGGATTAATAGAATCAGAAGGATTCGCAGAGTTTCGGAGGGGATTTTGTGGGGTTGTCACTCTGCCCCCATATTTTGCAGCTGGAAAATGCAGTTTTCAGGTGATTTTGGGAATCGGGATTGGCGTGGTCGCAGCTCCTGAACAGATCCAGAGGCTCCCAGGATCAGGGAATTCCCAGCTCTTCCCGTTGTGCCGTAGGTTCAATCCCATCGATTTCCATTCCCTTTGGGCACTCTGGTGCCTCGCTGTGTTTAACCCAGCCCGTGGTGCTTTCCCAGCGGATCAGCCCCTTCCCACTGGATTAAAAACCTCTCCATCCCAAAAAACACTGCCTGGAATGTCGAGTGCTGCCGGAACTTGGTGCTCTGCTCCTTCCTGCCCTGGAAGGGGCTGGATCCAGCACCTCTGGATGTGTCTGGGTGTTCTCTCCACCCCCAGAGCGTTTCCCCACCACGATTTGGGTCACGTCCATCCTGATCAGGAAAGATCCAGAGCTCCACTCCATCTCCAGGAGTGGGAATTCCCACCAGGATCCTGCTCTGGATGAGGAGGAGGAAATGATCATCCTCCTTCCCACTCCCTTCAATGTGAGCAGCCACCAAGAATTCCTGTGTGATGAAGAAAAGCATCTAAAGCCACGCTGTGGTGTGGAGCCAGGGCTTGAGTGCCACAGCCACGGGAAATTTGTGGAAGCGGTGATGCTTTCCCAAAATATTTTGCCAACCCAGTCTGTTTGGCTGGCAGGGCTCCAAGTGGCTCCACCAAAAAACGGAATTTTGTAGAGAAATCTCTTCTTCCTGCGAGTGCAGGATGTGATCTGCAATTACTGCTCAGCAGATAATATTTATGGAGAATTCCATCAGTAACTTCCAGAGTTTTCCTTTTTGAGGAGCACCTTGGAAGTGCCCTCGGCTGCAGATTCATCCTGGTGTCCATCCGTGGTGTCACAAACCGGTTTGCATCCAAATCCATGAGCACACGAGCTGGGTTAGCACATCCTGAACAATTCCTCGGGAATTCTGTCCCTTGGAAATCCCCCCTGAGGAAAAATCCCTCCTTTTTCACACCCCTTTCTATCAACATAAAAATAAACCTCCTGGTTTATAGAATCACGGGATGATTCGGGCTGGAAGGGACTTTAAGGATCATCTCTGTGGCTGCCCCTGGATCCCTGGAAGTGTCCAAGGCCAGGCTGGACAGGGCTTGGAGCAGCCTGGGATGGTGGAAGGTGTCCCTGCCCATGGATCTGGATGATCTTTAAGGTCTCTTCCAGCCCAAACCATTCCATGATCCTCTAAGATGTGGACAATAAACTAAATAACTGCAGTTACTATAGAATTATTATATATTAATATAGTGTCCATTTTTTCTTGGCTCTGACCCTCCACGTCATTTTTCACTCAATCATTTCATCCCCTGTGGAATGGGGCTCCTTCCAGCAGGAGCCACAGCTCCCACTGGGTTTGTAAAGTCCGTAATTCCATCTGGAACCTCTCCAAAGGCTGATTTGGACAGGGATAAAATTCGGTGGCTGTCACACATCACCTCTGCCAAGGCTTCGCTTTATCAGCAGAGAGGTGGTGACACCCAGCAGCAGCCAGGAACGGGAGCAGCCTCAGGAATTCCAGCTGCCTGGCATTAAAAATCTCTTTATTCCTGGGAGGAACTGGAGGCAAGAACAATTTGAGACAACACAGGTGGGACACACAGAGGAATCGAGGCCTGAATTTAAAGGAGGGGTTGGCAGAGCAAGATCAATTCAGTTGTTCAGAAGAAAGGAAGAGAGGAAGGATGATTCCAGTCGTGAACCACGGCAGGGAGGGAGCAGAACCTTTTGGTGCTGGCTCCAGAACGAGTTGTTCTCCTCTAAACTGTCAATGAATTTAGGCTGGAAAGGAGGAGATGGTTCCTGAGGATCAGAGCAGCCCTGGATGTCTTCCAGAGGCTCTCAGACACACAGAGATGGAATTTAAGATGGATTTTGCTCTGTAAGTGCAGAGCACAAGGTGTAGCTGGGCTGCAGGGCCCAGGAGATGCTCTCCAGGGCTGTATTTGCTTCCATTCAATTCTCTGCTCCACTGACTTCATCCTGGGAATTTTAATTCTCCAGGAGAGGCAGGAGAATGTTTGGGATCTTCCCTCCCTGCTCTGGAGCCAGGCTGGGAGAGCTGGGGGTGCTCACCTGGAGAGGAGAAGCTCCAGGGAGAGCTCAGAGCCCCTGCCAGGGCCTGAAGGGATCCAGAAGAGCTGGAGAGGGACTGAGGACAAGGGCTGGAGGGACAGGACAAGGGGGAATAATGTTAAGCTGGAGAAGGGCAGGGATAAATGGGATTTTGGGAAGGAATTCCTGGCTGGGAGGGTGGGCAGGCCCTGGCACAGGGTGCCCAGAGAAGCTGTGGCTGCCCCGGGATCCCTGGCAGTGCCCAAGGCCAGGCTGGACACTGGGGCTGGGAGCAGCCTGGGACAGTGGGAGGTGTCCCTGCCCATGGCAGGGGGGGGATGGGATGGGCTTTAAGATCCCTCCCAACCCAACCCATTCTATGATTCCACAATTCCACGATTCCACGATTCCATGAATCTCAACCCCTTTCCTCTGTTGTATCTCAGTCTCGAGATAAAACCTTTCTCCAGTTCCCACGTGGACCTCCAGCTCCTGAGCAATTCCCTGGGTAAATCCCACCCGTGCTGGAGCCTCTGCTGCCTTTCCAGCACCGGGATCTGTCCGGCTCCTCCAGGATGCCTTCCCTTCAGCCACGCATTTGTGCCTCCTCCCTCCGCTCCCACACGGGGCAGAGCGAGGTGAGGATCCAGTTCCTCAACACCTGCCCGTGTTCCAGGCAGCATTCCCAGCTCCAGGGCCTCAGCCTTGCTCAAGAGCCTCACATCCAGCTTGGAAATTAAAAAAAAAATAAATAAAAAAGGGCTTGAGATTGTTTGGCTTTTCCATCAACTAATGGAAAGAGTTATGTCATGGTGGTTAATCCACAAGATTTCCAAGTGTCGATATATTTGAGATACCAATCTTCGTATTCCAAATGCCTGGCACTTCCTGGGGTTGGAAAAGCAGCAGATAAAGCAACAAAGATGTTCTCAGTCCCCATAAAACTCCTCCACTTACACCAATTTTTCTTCTTTTTTTTTTCCCCCATGTTTTTCCCGCACATGGAGCATCCTCAAGGATGACTCTAAATAACAAAAAGGAAATCTTGGGTTTCAGGCAGAGAAGTTGAGAGATCTGTATTTTGTTCCACATTCTGACATTAATTACGTGGTTTTTTAGGCAAATTATTGAGAATTTGATTTTTTTCCCGAGCATTTAGGAAAACTCAGGGAGCAGAAAGGTGTTTCAGGAGGATTTTTGATGGTGCCCAAGCACCTCAACCACAGAGAAATCAGTCCCAGCTACGGAGCTGCCTTTGGATAACCAATTCCCTGAATCTTTAGGCAGCTGTAAAATTGGGCAGCTCATGCCCAGGCACAGTTTTATTTTCATTAATCAGCCCATGTCTTTTACCACGGGAGGACTGATGGATCCCGAGAGCAGAGCTGGCAGGCAGAGACAAGAATTCCCCGTTCAGTTTTGGACTTGCACAGCGATTCCTTCTGGTTTGTTTGGTCTGATCCCCTCCACTCCCCGAGCCCTGCTCCGCTGTGTCCTCGGGGAAGTGGAGCTGCTCTCTGACCCAGGGCAGGAATTTTGTGCTGGGATTCTCCCAGAGGATTTCCTGGCCTCACTCCTTGCTCCTCCAGCTCTCTCACCTCTCCAAGGTGGAGCCTCTGCCTGCTCTTCTCTCCTGCTCGTTTTTGGGGTAGCATCTTTCAGCTCAAGCTCAGGGGACATTTCTGTCTGCTGGGGCTCTTCCTTTTCCATGCAAACACCTCAGCCTGGCTCCCTGCTCCTTCCCAGGGCGAATCTCTTCCCATTCTGGAGATGTTTAAAGCAAATATCTCTGCCTGCCCCAGGGGCAGGTTTAAACTGGATTTTGGGCAGGAATTGTTCCCTGGCAGGGTGGGGAGGCCCTGGAATAGAATTCCCAGAGAAGCTGGGGCTGCCCCTGGATCCCTGACAGTGTCCAAGGCCAGCTTGGAGCACCCAGGGATAGTGGAAGGTGTCCCTGCCCGTGGCAGGGGATGGAACAAAATGATCTTTAAGGTCCATTCCAACCCAAACCATTCCATGGCTCTGAAGTTTGGATGGCAAACGTGGTCGTGTGTTTGACAGCACTTCAGTATTTGAGGGTTTTTTGGGGTTGGGGTTATTCCCCACTGGCCCCCAAAGCATTTTTTTGGCCCTGGAATGTCCCAGTTGTGAGGAAGATTGAAAGCTCCGATTGCAAAACTCTGGTAAATCAAATCTCTCAGAGTTCTTTACTGACAAACCCAGTTTCTTTCCACAGCAATCTCCTCTTTAATCCCCTCTTGGCAGAACACGCCGAGGTTTGGAGAGCACAGCTCAAATTACCTTCCGTGGTAAATAAAACAAACAGAAAATAAATAAATAAGGGCTCCTTACCCTAAAAACAAACACCCACTGAAAACAGCTTCTCACTCACCTGGCGCTGCCCAGGTGCCAGGAGATGCCACTCGGATTTTGTAATTGAAGGTGTTCTTTCCCCTCAGATTCTGAAACTAACGTCTCCAAACTTGAGCTGTTGTTGGGAGTCGGGCTCTGCTGCCAGGGAACAGGGACAGGAGGAGAGGGAACGGCCTCAGGCTGGGCCAGGGGAGCTTTAGTTGGATATTAGGGAAAATTTCTTCCTGGAAAGGGTGCTCAGGCCTTGGCAGGGGCTGCCCAGGGACATTTGGAGTGCCCATCCCTGGAGGTGCCCAAGGAAGGGCTGGACGTGGCACTCAGAGCTCTGGGCTGGGGACAAGGTGGGCATCGTGCACACAATCCTGGAGGCCTTTTCCAGCTTTAATCCTGGCACTCTGGGATTTCTCCATGGTTTGTGGGGCTCCTTTCAAAGCCTCCTCTGCCAGGCCTTTACCAGGACATTGCGTGGAGCAGGTTCAGTCCCTGCCGAGCCCACGTGGTGCCAGCGCTCCCAGGGCTCCTTTGATGTGCCTGAGTACACACAACACCCTGAGCAAACTCACGGCTGAGCTTTGCCTGGGTGTTCAGCCTATTCTGACCCCAACCAACGGGGATTGTTCACAGATGAGGAGCAGCGGGCTGGGATGTGCTGCCTGAGGCAGTCGATGATCTGGGGAACTGCACATTAGATAATCAAACAGGCTTCCCTGGCCATTCCCAGCCTATTTGGGCAACTCTTCTCCTCAAAGCATCGAAAAACAACAGGATATTCAAGAGGGCCATCGAAAAACCGTGGGTTTGCTCTCAGGTTGGGGTTGATTTCCAACAAGAAGTTCCCAGGTCTGTGTCAGAGGTTTTTTGGGTTTGTCCGTGTGGGGCAAAATGCTCAGTTCGGGATTCTGGGAGCTTCCAGGGTTTGGTGCTCAGCGTCAGGAACTTTCAGGGATAGCTGCAAAAAGAGATGTTTGGGATGTCTTTGGTCAGGTACCCAAAAACAGGATAGAAATAGAAACATTTGGAAATAAAAACTATTGGAGTTTCATCCTCTGTCAGAGAATTGTTTGCATTTGGAAGGGACTTTAAAAATCATCCAGGGCCACCCCTGCCATGGCAGAGACACCTCCCACTGTCCCAGGCTGCTCCCAGCCCCAGTGTCCAGCCTGGCCTTGGGCACTGCCAGGGATCCAGGGGCAGCCACAGCAAATCTGGGAATTCCAGCCCAGCCCCTCCCCACCCTCCCAGGGAACAATTCCCTCCCCNGCTGAACAATCCCAATTCTTCTCCACCTTTTGCACTGGGCTGGACAATTATCAATTATTTTATGTATCACCTGGCCAATTTGAGCTCTCTCAGCTTCTTGCAGATTAAATTCAGGCGATCAATACCAACAAAAAACAATGAAACCAAAATTCCTTTGCAGGGAAAAATTCCTGCAATTTGCTGCATCCTCTGGCCTGTAGGAAAGAGAACATTTACTGAAAGGCAACTCCTGATTTTATTGGGGTGACAATTTACAGCTGGCTGAGCAAGGGTAGCACTGGTGATGCTTTCAGCTCTCATTGCATAAAGGTGGATTTCATTTTCCAAATCCCACGTCCAAACAGTGCTCCTCATCCTGCAACGTGTGAATAACTGCTGCAAAGCACAGTGCCTTTGATATCCTTGAGAGCTACATAAATATGAGCAATTTTCCATGCAAAACCATTGGCAAATTTGAATTCAGGATTAATTAGCTCACGGGGGAAGGGATCCACCGGCAAACAAGAGCTGCTCTGCCACACAGCATAAAAGTGATCACCTGTGTTAACTTGAAAAGGAGAAAAGTGGGAAAGTGGCCTGGCAGGAAAAGCCCTGGGGCTGCTGGTGCCAGGGGCTGGACACGAGCCCAGGGGTGCCCAGGTGGGCAAGAGGCCCCTGGGCCCTGGGCTGGATGAGGAATTGTGTGTCCAGCAGGAGCAGGGCAGGGATTGTCCCTCTGTGCTGGGCACTGAGAGGCCCCTCGAGGGCTGTGTCCAGTTCTGGCTCCTGCAGGAGAGACCTGGAGGGGCTGCAGCGTGTCCAGGGCAGGGAACGGAGCTGGGAAGGGGCTGGAGCCCCAGGAGAGGCTGAGGGAGCTGGAAAAGGGGCTCAGCCTGGAGCAAAGGAGGCTCAGGGGGACCTTGTGGCTCTGCACAGCTCCCTGACAGGAGGGGGCAGCCGGGGGGGTCGGGCTCTGCTGCCAGGGAACAGGGACAGGAGGAGAGGGAACGGCCTCAGGCTGGGCCAGGGGAGGCTCAGCTTGGACAGCAGCAGGAATTTCCCCATGGAAAGGGTGCTCAGGCCTTGGCAGGGGCTGCCCAGGGAGGTTTGGAGTGCCCATCCCTGGAGGTGCCCAAGGAAGGGCTGGAGGTGGCACTCAGTGCTCTGGGCTGGGGACAAGGTGGGCATCGGGCACAGCTGGGACTCCATGGGCTGGGAGGGCTTTTCCAGCCTCTGGGATTCCATGGAAAGGGAGGGAGACGTTTCAAGGCAGGGAAGCCCCTCCCTGGGTGTTTGTGCCAGGCTCTCGTGCCCAGGGTGGTCTCCAGCACCCCCCTTCCCCTGCCTTGGCCAGCAGGAGCTGCAGGTGGATGGGGCCAGGAGCACCCGGCACAGGGAGGGAGGGAGGAAAAGAGAGAGAGAAAGGAGAAAAGAGAGGAGGAAAGAAAGAGAGAGAGAAAGAGAGAGATAGAGAGAGAAA
>VZTG01008727.1:23183-35390 GCA_013397845.1 Melanocharis versteri | reverse complement strand
GGAAAGAAAGAAAGAAAGAGAGAAAGAGGGAAAGAAAGGCAGACAGCTGGGCTAATCCCTGTGCTTGTTTGATCATGTTCAGAGGCTCCCACACTCCCATGGCAGGGCACGGTTTTGTTTCAGGAGGGTGGTGCCTACTGAGGGCACGTCCATGTGATTTTTGTATTTGTACATTAAACATTTCCCCAAGATGTAATTCCTTCCCTCCTGCACTCGGAATAAAGAGACTTTACGAGCCGAGCTGCCTCCAGAAAGCAAGCAGAGGAGGGCTGTTGGGGCAAGATAGGGCAGATGGAAATGTGTCTGAGCTGGCTGCTCCACCCAGCCTCTCATCTTTAGAGAGAAAAAAAAAAAAATCAGAAACGTTTCCAATAAGCGCGAGAGTCCAGGTCTGATGAGCACAGACGGTCTGCAGGCATCTGCCCAAGGAGCTGACGCTTGGCTGGTACATCCTCCCCTGATTTATGGTGTGTGTGTGTGTGTGTGTGTGTCTTAAGCCTGAAACTGTCGAGTCTCTGGCTGGCTGCGGCGGCATTCCGGGAGGCTTGCGGTGTGTTTGCAGCTCGCAGGGCTGGCGCTGATACCGGGGCTCTTGGCGCCGAGTCAATCCCGATCTCACACCTGTCGGAGACAATGAGGGCCTTGTTGCACGCATCTCCACCAAAGGCTGTCATCCCACTTCTTTTCCACGTTGGAAGGAGGAGGAAAAAAAATAAAAAAATAAAGGGAGGGCTGAGGGAGCGCTGCCTCCTCACGAGGCACGCTGGGATGGAGCGTGTCCCTCTTTTCCTTGTGGGAAAAGGTGTTTACACACCTGAAGGGAGAGATGGACAGAGATTATTTACAAGGGACGGAGTGGCAGGGAAAAGGGGAACGGCTTCAGTCTGACAGGAGGTTTAGATTAAATAGCAGATATTTGCCTTGGTTGTTCATCTTTGCCCTCGTGGTCTCCCTTCAGCCACTCTTCCTCCTCAGTTCTGCAGCACAGATGTCCTAGAGGCGCATCCTGTGGAAGCTGGAATGGTCAGGAACCTTTTCCTGCCCTTTCTGTTGTGTCATTCCTGCTGAGTTCATGGCAGAGGGAGGCCGGGGCTGCAGAGCTGTGCTGGGCAGGCTTTTCCATTGAATCTGTTCATGTAGGGAAGCTGGGGAAGGGGCTGGAGCCCCAGGAGAGGCTGAGGGAGCTGGAAAGGGGCTCAGCCTGGAGCAAAGGAGGCTCAGGGGGACCTTGTGGCTCTGCACAGCTCCCTGACAGGAGGGGGCAGCCGGGGGGGTCGGGCTCTGCTGCCAGGGAACAGGGACAGGAGGAGAGGGAATGGCCTCAGGCTGGGCCAGGGGAGCTTTAAACTGGATATTTGGAAAAATTTCTTCCCCTTCCTTTCAGTGGCTGCCCAGGGAGGTTGGGAGTGCCCATCCCTGGAAGTGTCCCCTGGACGTGGCACTCAGGGTGACACGGTGGGCACGGGGCACAGCTGGGCCTCGATGGTTTTGGAGATCTCCCCCAACCTCAGTAATCCTGGGATTCTCTGACTGTGTCATTCCTGCTGCAGCCTCCGTTCTTTGCCCCAAAACATCTTCCTGAGCCGAAAAGCAGGGAGGGAAAAGGAGAGCGAGGCCCCTCTACCCTGCTGGCACCCAGCGAGGTGGAAAAGGGTCAGAACGAGTCCAAAACACAATTTTTGCTCTCCTCGCTGGCCCAGCTGAGGCTCTGGCCCTGCACCTTGCTGGGGTGGTCTCGAGCTGGGAAATGCAGGATTAACTGTGCGAGGAGAGAACGCGAAGCCAGATGGCAAAGCTGCTGCTGCCGGCGCCTGCACGCCTTTGTTTGGGCACCCAGGAAAAGGCCCCGAGGTGAGGAACGCAGACAGCAGCTCGATGTTATCTCCAAACCTCCAAACCTCGCTGCCAGTCCAGCCGTGGCCACTCTCCAGCACTGCTGGGCTCGTGGGGAGCAGAAAAGGCTCCTCCAGCCTCCACAAACAGCAATTCTGCCTCGGGGCCCGAATCCTCCCAACATTTGCCCCGGTAATTTTTTGGCTTTGCCTCCTCGTGTCTCATGCTCGGCTTATCTGGAGTTCAGACTGGCTCAGAGAGGGGTGAGGATGGGGAAGAGCTGCTGGGGGACGGGGGGATGAACCCTTTCCTGTTTCATTCCCTGGCAGGAGGTGCCACCGCAGCTCCGAAATCACTTTGGGATCGCGGTGGGGAAAAAATGAGTAATGCAGCATCTTAATTGGAACAGATGAAAGAGCTGCACAAATAAATGAAGGGGGGGTTTTTTTGTGTTGTTTTGTTTCTCTGGCGGCCTCCAAATATCAACAACTGCAAAGCAGCACCAGCAAATGGATAATTCGGGATGAATTCGAACTGATTGTTTCCAAATGTTGCTGGGGTTTTTTAACAGTGGAAATGCAGATGTAAAAAATATTTAAATTCAAGAATAATAATTCAATTTTTGAAGTTTTTCCCCCGCCGAACAAATCACCAGTACAATCAACAGCAACCTTGGTTTTTTGCCATTTCACTGGATTTTTACATTAAACACGAAAATATTTGCTCTTACCCTTATTTCAATAATATTTGCTTACATATCAAGATTATGTTTAGCTTTGAAATCGTTTCTTAAGTAGGAAAAAGTTCCTTTTACTCATAATGATGACTTGGGACTCTCCTTGCCACAGCTGCCCAAAACTGCTCTGCTCAGCACATTGGGGGCAGTTCAGATGTGTTCAGCTGAGTTTCTAAAAACTTTCTGATGTTTCAGAGGTTCAGAATCGCTAAGAGAGAACAAGGATTTCACAGGATATTTCGGAGCAGACAGGCTGGTCACGGGGTTGTGTTTGAAAAGAGGTTTTAGCAAGCTGGACTTTCCAAATCCAGAAGTTTTTGGTAGCTAAAGGTCGGGTTTTGGTATCTAAAGGTCAATTTTTGGTATCTAAAGGTCAATTCTGAAGTTGTTTAGTACAGAAAGTGAAACTCCCATTTGTAGAAAACATCCAGTATTTTCCCATTCCATAAAAGAAATCTTCCTCAGCCTGGCAAAACAACAGCACTTTGTTGGTTAATGCTGGGAATTACTTTATTTCTTCCACACCGGGACATTTTGCAACATTTGACATGTGTTGACACCTCTTTTCTCTGCAGGATTACGACTTTCCTTCCGTGCTGTTATTCCTCACTCCACCCTTGCTGCTCACACCTCCCTGCACACAAACCAGGAACCTGGAGAGGGATGGAGGGACACAAAATTCCGGGAAGCAGGGCAGGGATTGTCCCTCTGTGCTGGGACCCCTCGAGGGCTGTGTCCAGTTGTGGCTCCTGCAGGAGAGACCTGGAGGGGCTGCAGCGTGTCCAGGGCAGGGAACGGAGCTGGGAAGGGGCTGGAGCCCCAGGAGAGGCTGAGGGAGCTGGAAAGGGGCTCAGCCTGGAGCAAAGGAGGCTCAGGGGGACCTTGTGGCTCTGCACAACTCCCTGACAGGAGGGGGCAGCCGGGGGGGTCGGGCTCTGCTGCCAGGGAACAGGGACAGGAGGAGAGGGAACGGCCTCAGGCTGGGCCAGGGGAGGCTCAGCTTGGACAGCAGCAGGAATTTCCCCATGGAAAGGGTGCTCAGGCCTTGGCAGGGGCTGCTCAGGGAGCTTTGGAGTGCCCATCCCTGGAGGTGCCCAAGGAAGGGCTGGAGGTGGCACTCAGTGCTCTGGGCTGGGGACAAGGTGGGCATCGGGCACAGCTGGGACTCCATGGGCTGGGAGGGCTTTTCCAGCCTCAGGGATCCTGGGATTCTGTCTGGTTGTCCCAAGTTCCCCACAGGAAGAGCTCCAGGAGAAGGGGCAGGGACGTGTCCAGCACCTGGCACATGAGCAGGTTCCCTCCAGGTCTCCTCCCAGCATCGCTGACAGATCAAACAGGGGTGAATCCCCTTTTTGGGGCAGCCCCCGCCCCAAGCACCCTGGGCATTGCTGGCTGATCCCTGAGCACTCCCAGCCCTCTGCCTGCTTCTTCAGGGCTGGCACTTTTGGCACTTTGCTTTGGAAGGACACTGAGAGGTTTCTGTGTGGGTTGATTTGATTTGCTTCTCGTTGTCACCTTCACAAACACCAGAGAGAAGCACTTTGACCCTCAAAGCTCCTGCTCCCTTCCCCTTCAGATTTAGAACCAGCTTGCTGTGAGCAGGGACAGGACCCAGGGAGCAGCTGCAGCTGGGCCAGGGGGGTTTAGGATGGATTTTAGGGCAAGGTTCTTCCCCCAGAGGGTGCTGGGCACTGCCCAGGCTCCCCAGGGAATGGGCACGGCCCCGAGGCTGCCAGAGCTCCCGGAGCGTTGGGACAGCGCTGCCAGGGATGCCCAGGCTGGGATTGCTGGGGGGTCTGGGCAGGGACAGGGCTGGGACTGGATGATCCCAGTGGGGTTATTCCCACTCAGGATATTCTGTGATTCCATGGAATCCAGCAGAAGGACATTTCCGTGTGTCCAGCAGAGCAGATGTTCAAGCTGAGCTGGACGCAGCGCGTGTCTTGAGCCCTTCTCTCACAACTGTGGCAAAATATCAAACACGGAGACGAGTCTTTGCCTCCCTCCAGTCCTCCTCCCCTTGGCTGTGGCCCTGCAGCCTCTCTGCTCCAGGGGGGCTCAGGGGACAGGTCCTGCTGTCACCTCCCGTGGCCACGGCTCGGGTGGAAGGAGCTGCTGCCTTCCCCAGCTGCACTCCAAGTGCCGAGGGATTTCGGAGAGGAAGCAAAGCGTTTCTTCAGTGGTATTTGAAATGGGTTTCTGGCCCGAGCGCCCCTGACAAGCCACTGAGCTGGGGCTTTCAGCACATACTTCTGGGCTTGACTCATTTTCCATCTGGCTTCTGCAGATCTCCTCAAATCCGCCTGAGAGTTTCGGGGAGCAGATCCCTTCGGAGAGCTTTCAACGAGTCTGGTTTAGTTTAGGACCATAACGAGCGACAGTCCCTCAGTTCCCTTCTAAAACACAATCCGTGCGTGGTTCCAAGTCAAACTGTCTGTACAAATAGACGTTCACGTGGAGAAGGCCTCACCTCCCCTTGTAAATCAAAGCTGCACTCTGGAGAGAGGTTTCGTTCAGCAGCATTTCTCTCAAGGTGACCTCAGCTGTTCAAGTCTGAAGGTTGCATTTGATATGTCACTTACTTCCTCAGTCAAATGAGCCGGGGTGTCTTTAGATCATCAGAGATCTGCTTATTACCAAAAGTTGTTTTTAATCCTGATCTGTGATGGGATTTAAAAGAATCCAAGCAGATTTCGTTTGCCATCCTGAATAAGGGTTTGGGGGGTGACTCGGTGGCCCTGGATGAATTCTCCTTTATTAGCTGATAGGCTTTCTTCTGAGCACTTGGGATGGCATCATGAAAGTGGAAATGGCTGTTATCTTCAAAGGCCCCTTTTGTACTGACAAAACCTCACCTTACCCGCTCGTATTAATAATCTATTGCCATCCTAATTAGTTCACATCAAGGTCAGCGTTCGGTGGCAGATAAAATGACTGTAAGCTCCAGAGAGCAAGTTTTTCTTCCACTGCTTTCATGCTGGGAAACAGGAGGGAGCAGGGAAAGTGGAAAAGAAGAGATTGATGAGGACTTTTTGTTTATCTTTAGGCTAGAGGACTTGACTGTTGGAGTAATTAGTTCACATCATCAGGAGCAACCTGTGAGATACCTGAGGCCATGTTGTGTTCACCATTTATCACTCAGTGAACTGCAGAAACTCCTTCATTCCATTCTCCTTTCCTTTAAGGCATCGATTTTCCAGTGGGAATAACACATCCAAGGAGCTCTCAGCCTCGTATTTGTCTTGAAATGTAGACACAGAGCTGGAGATGTTTGACTGTGACAGGAACCCGTGACTGCCCAGAGCTGCTGTGGCTGCTCCATCCCTGGGAGTGTCCAAGGGCAGCTTGGATGGGGCTTGGAGCCACCTGGGACAGTGGGAGGTGTCCCTGCCCATGGCAGGGGTGGCACTGGATGAGGTTTAAGGTCTGGGCTGGGCTTTGGGGGATCAGAACCCCCTCGCAGGAGCAGCAGGGTCGGGTCCAGCCCATGGGTGTGGAGGCTTTGGCCGAGAGAGGAAGGCGCAGCTTTGGCACCACGATGTAAGAAGGGTCTAAAGCTCTTAGAGTGTCCAAAGGAGGGACACGAGGATGGTGAAGGGTCTGGAAAGGCCACATGAGGAGAGGTTGGAGGAACTTGGATTGTCCAGCTGGAGCAGAGGAGCCTGAGGTCAGAGCTCCCCAGGGACAGCTCCGATCTCTGCTCCTGGGACAGGGACAGCAGCCAGGGAGCGGCTGGAGCTGAGCCCGGGGGGATTTAGGTTGGATTTTAGGGCAAGGCTCTTCCCCCAGAGGGTGCTGGGCACTGCCCAGGCTCCCCAGGGAATGGGCACGGCCCCGAGGCTGCCAGAGCTCCAGGAGCGTTGGGACAGCGCTGCCAGGGATGCCCAGGCTGGGATTGCTGGGGGTCTGGGCAGGGACAGGGCTTGGATCGATGATCCTTGTGGGTTTATTCCCACTCAAGATATTCCATGATTCCATGATTTAATCACATGTCTGCAAACAGTGACTCAGTGTGACTTCCAGGTGCTGGCTCAGGGAATATCTCTCCATTTCCTTCAGTCTTGCTTCACCCCATGAAAGAGAAACTTCTGAGGTGTAGCCAGGCTGGGATTCATTTCACTCCAGCCATCTGCACATGGTGTGTCTGTGTCTGACACAGTCATCGGGTATCTCTGCCATCGAGGAGGAAAACAGCTGTTCCTGGGCTGTGATTCACCCTCCTGGCTCGGCTGGGATGTCTCCCTTAGGGTGAAACAACTTGAACCCCACAAGTGTCTGCTCTGCCCTGCTGGCAGCGAAGTCTGCAGTCTAGACAGGGAGCTCCGAGGTCAACACCTCCAGTGTGGAGCTCGCGGGTGGGCTGGATCCTGCCCGGGAGCCGGGACAGCAGGAGACAGCGTTATTACACTTTGTACTCAATTAACAGGCGGAGTGTCTGTGTTTCCAGGGCATTTTTTTCCCTGCCCAGGGCAGGCCGGGCTCATTTACCTGAGCGCTGCGCCCCGCCTGAGCCCGGCTCTGCGGGGAGAGCTCGGGACGGGAATCCGGCAGCACAAAGCACATCAGCCTCCCCCGAGCTGTGGCTGCGGGTGAACTTTCCCCGCCGGGGTGAGGTGACACCGGGTCATCCTCGCGTGCTCTGACTCAGCCCAGGGCTCCGCCGAAGCCGAGCCTTGCCCTCCCCGTGCTGCAGCTGAAACGAGGAGCGCAGGAATTCCTCGGGGGGCAGCGCGGGGATCAGGGAATTCATCAGCTGGGAGGCATTCCCGGAGCCGGAGCGGGAGGAGGAGAGCAGCGTGTGGCACCCGGAGCAGCTGGAGGCTGGGGAGGGCACGGGGGGGACAGGAGCGCTGGCACCTGGCAGGGTTTGGCACCGGGGGAGCTCCCGCAGGTGATTTCCTGCCAGATCGGAGAGGTTGGATTTCTCCCCGTGCATTTGTGGGGACAATAAAGGAGCGGCGACTTCCTCGGGGGGTGCCACCCCTTGTCCCCGTGCTGGTCACCGCGGGCCATGTCCCCTCCCAGCAGAAAGAGGACCCCACAGCGGGGTGCGGGTGTCACCTCCCAGGAGGGCACAGCGGGGCCAGGGGTGACATCCGCTCCCCGCCGCCACCCCTGGGCCGTGTCCCTGCATTCCCGCTGTCCGTCCGGGCTTCGGGACAATCTCACGGATAGGGCAGGACACGGCAGAGTCCGGCGGCTGCTCCCCGGCAGCCGCAGCACGGGAAGGTCAAGGTTGAATTCTTCTTTCATTCCTCGCCGGTGCGGAGAGGGAGGGAAGAGGAGGATGGGGGTGGAACGGAGTCTCCCCGCTGAACAAATACCTGCAGCTCCGCGGGCTGACTCACACCTGCGAGACAAAGAACAATGCATCCTTAATTCGCGAAACTCCGCTTTCCCGGCCGGGCTGTCACCGGCACCTCTGCGATTTGCCCATCACGTTCTCGCAGCAGCGGTGACGCCGGCAGGAGGAGGAGAGGGATGGTTTATGTTTCGCTGGAGCAGTTTTTGTGCCGACCTGCTAGGGCAGCACACGCGCCGCGATTGTGAAATCCGAGTTTTCACAGTTCGGAGCTGGCTGCGCTTCCTGCTTCTGGCACCGGGAGGGGTTTTTAGGGGACACCATAAAATGCTGCTCGTTTCTTTAGGGCGCGTTGTGCGTGTAAAGCTCTAGGCAGCTCTTTCAGGCAGCATTAAACTTGATGGAAACACATTTCCTTCCTTTATGCCCAAAATATCCACTGTTGCTTTCTCCTGCTGCCTTCAATATCATCCCCAGATATCTTCCTGTCACTGCAGCACCGACTTTCTTGACGTGGATGTGAAGAGACTGAAGGAAATTTAAGAAACACCCTTTGGGATGCGCTCCTTCGGTTTTCCTCCTTCCCTGGCAGCTCTTCCTAAAGAAAAGCTGGCAAAAAACTCTTCCCCACCACAGCTAGAACAGCGTCAGCCACCTCGTTTGGAAGGTTTCTGCTTGAGGCTGATGTTTGTCTTCTTTAATCTCGGGAGGTGATGCCTTAGCGTGGAGAAACTCCCTCGCTCCCCCACCCCACGGGCTTTTTTAGAGGCTCCAAAACTCCTCCAGCCTCCGCAATGCTCCACAAAACCACAGGAACAGCGAAATAAAACGAAAGCAAACACTGAGGCAGGAGGTCTCTGCCAAAGATCCCTCACCCGGGGAATAGCCGGGGATTTGGGAGCCTCTTCCACCCCGCGCTCCGTGTCTGTCACCGTCGCTCTCAGCCAGCACGACTCCTGTCACCTGTCACCAGCCTAAAAGGGGCTTCAGAGAGAGCAGGGAAGGCTCCTCTCCTATAAATTCCCAGCGGAAAGGAGAAACCCTTGGAAAACCTTCCCCCGGGGGGCAAAGCGGAGCTCGCAGCCACCCGGGGGCGGCTCCGTGGCGTGGCCCTGGTGCCACGGGCTGGCACCTGCAGGGGAGCCACCCCGCCGGGGCAAAAAAGGAGCCGCTGGTGGAACTTTACAGTTTGCTCGGTAATTTTCCAGCTCCGGGAGGTCTGAGAATGGCAGCCTTGTGCGGCCGCTGCCCCGCCAGGGATGGACTCGGCCTTTGGAAAGTCCCCCTTATTTATGCTAATGACTAATTGCTTCAGCTGCCGGCGCTGCCGCACCTTTTCCACCGTGCCGCGTTCGGCCGGGGATTTGCTGCGTCCCCAGTGAGGGAGGGAGGGCGACTGAGTCATTTTGGATGCCTGGCTTGTGAGGGAGAGGAGGTCAGAGTCATTCCAGGCCGTTTCCCGATCCTTGGTGCTTCCCACTGCTCCACCTGGAGCTGCTGGGGCAGGAGAACGAGCGGGAAGAGAGGCAGAGACCGGCGTGAGCTGATGGCAAAAGGAGAAGGCCGAACTGGAATTTTTGGGGCAGCTTTTGGCACCTTTCTGCCGAGCACGAAAGCACACGGAGTATTTCTGTGCTCACAGGTCATTTATTTCCTCGATTAGGCAAGACACCTCCGTGAATGAACAAGCCCAGTCAAGACCGTTCCTGCCTCGCACTCCACGGGAAGGCAGAGTCACTCCAGAACTGCTTCCCTTTGGAAAGATTAGCAAATCACACCGGGGGAAGAGCGGGGAAAGGGGGAGGGGGACAAATCCCAGCCTCAGCAAAGCCTTTCGGAGCAATCCAGGAGCCGGCTCTCCCCTCGTCTGCCGCGGGTTTGACAGCACCGAGCTGATCCCGGCTTTCCCCCAGCCCGTGCCCGCCGCCAGCTGCTGCCTCTGCCATTCCAGGCCGGGAATTGCGGAGCCGCTTCTGGGCTTTGCTGCGTGTGACTGACAGAAATCTGTGTAATTTGAGAGAGAAAAGCCTGGCAGCGGCAGCAGCGGCGATTTCGCAACTCCTCCGGCCGTGCCGAGGACGGGGTGGGGGGATTTGCGCTGACATAAATTAGTGGCTCATTAACTGCTCAGCGCTCGGGGCTGCCCGCGCCGCCCTCCCCCGTCCTGGCCGGGCAAAAATCACTTTGTACGAGGTGTTTTGGGCAGGTAATCGTGGTTTGGAGCGGGCAGCTGTGGTTTGGGAGGCAGAACGGCGAGGTGGGGCAGGGAGCCTGGCAGGAAGGGAGGTGGGAATGAGAGGAGGACGAAGGGAATGAGAGGAGGATGAAGGTGGGAATGAGAGGAGGGTGAAGGGAATGAGAGGAGGATGAAGGTGGCAGTGAGGACGATGAAAGTGGCAATGAGAGGGGGATGAAGTGAATGAGAGGAGGATGAAGGCGGCGATGTGAGGAGGATGAAGGGAATGAGAGGAGGAGGAAGGTGGCAATGAGAGGAGGGTGAAGGGAATGAGAGGAGGATGAAGGTGGCAGTGAGGACGATGAAAGTGGCAATGAGAGGGGGATGAAGTGAATGAGAGGAGGATGAAGGCGGCGATGTGAGGAGGATGAAGGCGGCAATGAAAGGAGGATGAAGGTGGCAATGCGAGGATGAAGATGGCAATAAGGAGGATGAAAGGAATGAGAGGAGGATGAAGGTGGCGATGAGGAGGATGAAGGGAATGAGAGGAGGATGAAGAGAATGAGAGAAGGATGGAGGGAATGAGAGGAAGATGAAGGTGGCAGTGAGAGGAGGATGAAGGCGGCGATGAGAGGAGGATGAAGGGCATGAGAGAAGGATGAAGGGAATGAGAGGAAGATGAAGGTGGCAAGGAGAGGAGATGAAGGGAATGAGAGAGGGATGAAGGGAATGAGAGGAGGAGGAAGGTGGCAATGAGAGAGGGATGAAGGGAATGAGAGGAGATGAACGGAATGAGAGGAGGATGAAGGCAATGAGAGGAGGATGAAGGTGGCAATGAGAGGAGATGAAGGGAATGAGAGAGGGATGAAGGGAATTAGAGGAGGACGAAGGGAATGAGAGGAGGATGAAGGTGGCAGTGAGAGGAGGAGGAAGGGCTCAGCCTGGCCCGTTCCGAGGTGTACCTGCTCCCCACCGTCCCGCCCCGCTCCACGGCCTGACTCACATCCTGCTGCCGCTTCCTGCAGCTCCCAGGGGCGCTGGATCATCCCGGGACCCGGGCTCGCAGCGCCGCTCGCCTGGGAGCAGCAGCAGCAGCAGCAGCAGCAGCGTGGGACCCGCAGTGACACACGGAGCTCGCCCTGCGCTCCCGGGGCTCAGCCACATCCACGTTTCCCCGGCAGCTCCCGGCAGCTCCGGGATCTGTCCCCTGGTTTGGGTCCGGAGCTTTTAACGCGGCGGTTTCTGGTCGGAATATAAAAATCTCGTGGGGGCATCCTTTGAGCCAGCGCGGTGGGGATTGGTTTGTTTGTTATATTGAAATAGGGAAGGGATTTTTGCTGTGACCTCAAGGAAAAATCTGACCTGGGGTTTATGAATCACCCACTGAAAATTGCTGGTTTATGGCTTCCTGGGCCCTGACAGGATGACACCGTTTTTGGAGGGATCTTTTCTTTTCCAAGAGAAGTTGTGGATTCTCCATCCCCGGCAGTGTCCAAGGCCAGGCTGGACACTGGGGCTTGGAGCAGCCTGGGACAGTGGGAGGTGTCCCTGCCATGGCAGGGGTGGCACTGGATGAGCTTTAAGGTCTCTCCCAATCCAAACCATCCCAGGATTCTGTGATTCCACGAGAGGCACATGTGTGCCTCGCATTGTGCCCCCTCCAGAATAGAATCACATGGAATTACCATCCCACGACTTTCTGTTTCTATGTGCCAGTGATTTTTACATCCTCTGTGCTTTGGGGAAGCTTTCCAGACAAGAGGAGGTCCTGTGAGAGCTCAGGAATTGCGCTGTGCTTTTGACAGAGACCTTGACCCTTCCTCTTGCGATGCGTGGAGGAAGTTCTTACAACCCGAGACAGAATGGTTTGGGTTGGAAGGAACCTTCAATCTCCTGTCTTTCCACTCCCCTCCCCTGCCATTCAGCCGGTCAGGTTACTCTGCATTTTGCCCTCGGCCATCAGTGACAGCTCGGGAGCCGAGCCGTGCTCTGTGCCACTCCGAGCGCGGCTCCTGGGGCTGGCGGGTGTCTGTGTGCCCTCCTGCCCCGGGCAGGTCCTGCTGAGCCAGGATTGACCTCGGGTCCGGGCGGATCCGCCGGGATGTGGGGCTGCGAGGGTGGGGAAGGGGCTGCGAGGGTGGGGAAGGGGCTGCGAGCGTG
>VZTG01008727.1:5757-17714 GCA_013397845.1 Melanocharis versteri | reverse complement strand
CTGGTCCTACGACCAGTCCTACCAGTACCTGGGCTCCATCGCCGCGCCCGCCGTGCACCCCGCCACGCCCATCTCACCTGGGCGGCCCGGCGGCATGACCTCGCTCACGGCGGAGCTCTCCAGCCGCCTCTCAGGTAAGGAGCCGGGCCTCTGCCACACAGGGACAGCCGCGGTGACAGGGCAGCGGCCCCGTGCCCACCCTGCTGCCCCGAGCCACAGGGACAGCCCCGGTGACAGGGCAGCGGCCCCGTGCCCAGCCCTGCTGCCCCCACACCAAAGGGACACTTCCTCAGTGACAAATTGGTGGCCCTGTCCCCACTTCTGGGCCCTTCGGGATAAAGGGACATCCCTTGGTGACAAATCAGTGGCCCTGTCCCCACCCCTGCTGTCCCCAAGCCAAGGGGACACTCCCCCGGTGACAAACTGGTGGCTCGGGTGCTGCCCCAGCCCTTCAGGGGCTCTCTGGGCAAAGCTCATCCCGAGGTTTTGGGGGATTCGTGGGAAGAGTAGAGAAATAGAGAATTTTAGTAAATGAGTCATGTTTTAATCAATGAATCACCGAGTTAATTAGGTTGGAAAGGATCTCCCAGCCCATGCAGTCCCAGCTGTGCCCCATGCCCACCTCATCCCCAGCCCAGAGCTCTGAGTGCCACCTCCAGCCCTTCCTTGGGCACCTCCAGGGATGGGCACTCCAAAGCTCCCTGGGCAGCCCCTGCCAAGGCCTGAGCACCCTTTCCATGGGGAAATTCCTGCTGCTGTCCGAGCTGCGCCCCAGACTGGTTTGGGGTGGGAGGAACCTGAAAGCTGATCTGGTTCCCACCCCCTGCAGGGGCAGGGACACCTTCCCCTATCCCAGGTTGCTCCTGGGGTTTGGAGCCCAACAGAGCCCTGTCCAAAAAGGAGAAAAAAAGAGGCAAAGCAGCACTTTGAGGGTGCAGGGAGCTGTTAAAATGGTTTGGAGTGCTGAGGAATTATCATGTTGCCAGGAAATGGATGGCACAGATATTCCAGCTCTGCTGCCTCCCCTCCCTCCAAACCCAGAGCAGAGCACAGCAGGTTTTGGGTGGACGTTGGTGGAAGAATGGTGGGGTTGGACATTTTAAATGTTGCTCTGGATTTTCTTGTCTTCCGTGCCCATCAATTCGTCCTGCAGGGCTTTAGAAACCACCAGAAAAATGGAAGTGAAAGCCACCCCGATTCCACCAAGTTTAACTGCCCCTGACCTGCACATCTTGAACCAATCTGCGTGTGCAGCAGCAGGAATTTTCTGTAAATGAGTGAGAGCCATATCATTCTAATTTGCATACAGCTTTTGCAAAAATTCCCTCCTTTAACTCCACATCTTGCTCTCATTTGAAGGCTCAGGGCTTCTTCTGAGATCAGAGGGAACCACTTGAACGTGCTCCAGCCTGCTCTGTTGTTGTCATGTAGAGCTTGCTTTGAAAGCCTCACACCAAATCTAAATTATTTGTTAGGTCTGGGTGATAATTGCGTTGCAGAGAGGCCTGAAAGCACAGGGAACTTTTCCGAAAAAGCCATTTCTTCTTTTTTAAAAAAAGTCTGTAATAATTCTCATTCTTTATTTACACATAATTAGAAATCAGAAATTTTTAAAAAATTAGAATTTCCCTTTGTTTTCCACCAGGACCCCCAGGTCTTTCTCCACAGAGCTGCTTTTTCTGCCCATGGCCACAGGGATTTTCCTTGGAGCTGGCAGAGCTTCTCCAGGCCTTGTGAAGGAACCTAGAAAGGTTTCGTTCCCACATCAGCATCCTTCTTTTCCCGGCCTAATTCCTAACATTAAATGTCATTCAGCATTCCTGGGAAAATCTGTCACAGCATTTTCTGTCACCCACACTTGGCGCCTCTCTAAAAAATTTCTCCTTGGCAGAAAAAAAGAGCAATTTTGAGGAGTTTTTTAGGCCCTTCCAGCTAAAGACCCGGTGTCTCCAAGGAAAAAACACCAGTGTGGGATATATTTGATATATCTTGACATTAAATGTCATTGCTCTGCTTTTTGCCAGGGCAGAAGGAACCCCTGATCTGATTAACGAGGTATCCAGGCAGTTCTAGGAAGTTTCTCAGGAATGAGGTGTGGGAGTAGCATTTAAAATCTGGCAGGTGCCACCTCAGCCTTGGCTCCTCCAAAGCAGCTCCAGACCATGGTGTGTTTTGCCGTGTTAAACCTAAAGGTGATGGGCTTTCAGGGAATTAAATTTCCAGAAAAAAAAAATGGATGGCAAATTCCAAAGGAAGCAAGCAGCAAGTTCAGAGCTCTTCTAAGAAACTGAGAGAAACTCATGCAGGTGGGCGGATGTGTCCTGATGAGCCCTTGGAGCTCGGCTCTGGAGCGTGTCTGCTCCAAGAATCCCAGACTCAGTCTGCTCCAGCTCGGGCTCTGGGGAGAGCCAAGAGCTTTGTTTTCCCTCTGCTCCTCCTCAGGAGCATTTCCTTCAGCACGCGGCTCCGCTGCTGCAGACTCCGCGCCTTGGCTGCCAGGAGGAGTTGTCTTTCTTCTGGAAAGATTTTTTTTTTTCCCTTCATTATTATTGTTGTTATCTTAAGCAGGCAGAGCTGCCAGCTCTGGGGATGAGACCTTCCATTAACCTGAGTCACGATGGAGATCCTTCCTAAAGAGGATCTGCTCTGCTTGTTGAATCCGGGCAGGGAAAGAGAGGATTGGACTGCACATAATTCCATGGATGCCAGACAAAGCAGGGCAGGATTTGACTCTCCTGTGGGGCATTTCTGAGTGAGAGGACATGGGCTGGGCCAGGGGAGGCTCAGCTTGGACAGCAGCAGGAATTTCCCCATGGAAAGGGTGCTCAGGCCTTGGCAGGGGCTGCCCAGGGAGCTTTGGAGTGCCCATCCCTGGAGGTGCCCAAGGAAGGGCTGGAGGTGGCACTCAAGGTGATGAGGTGGGCATCGGGCACAGCTTGGCCTCAATGATCTCGGAGATTCCTCCTCACCCGATTAATTCCAGGATGACCCCGTAACATTCCTCTGCCTCCCTCCCCTTCCCCACCACCCAGGAGCTTCCGACCTGACGGCGTTCAGCGACCCCCGGGTGGGAATCGACCGCTCCTTCCCGGCGCTGCCGTCCATCTCCGACCCCCGCATGCACTACCCGGGAGCCTTCACCTACACGCCCACGCCCGTCAGCTCCGGCATCGGCATCGGCATGTCGGCCATGTCCACGGCCGGCAGGTACCACACGTACCTGCCGCCGCCCTACCCCGGCTCCTCCCAGGCGCAGGGCAGCCCCTTCCAGACCAGCTCGCCCTCCTACCACCTGTACTACGGCACCTCGGCCGGCTCCTACCAGTTCTCCATGATCTCGGGCGGCGACCGCTCGCCGCCGCGCATCCACCCGCCCTGCACCAACGCCTCCACGGGCTCCGCGCTGCTCAACCCCAGCCTGCCCAACCAGAGCGACGTGGTGGAGGCCGAGGGCAGCCACAGCAACTCGCCCACCAACATGGCCAGCACGGCCCGCCTGGAGGAGGCCGTGTGGAGGCCCTACTGAGGAGATCGGAAGGAGCTCGAGGGTCAGGACTAAGGGACTTCCCATTTCCTGGAGATTTCCTTGTGGGGCCCTGCCGTGTGTCCATCCGCGAGTTCCAGGAGCGAACCCTTGCGAAGCCGGCGCTCCCAGGAGTGGTGGCTCTCGTCGCCAGGCCTTGGCGGAGCCGCGTCGCTCCGGCGAAGGATTCCCGGCGGGAGAACGAGCTTCTGGAAAGGAGGAGGAGCCCTTGCTGGTGGCGCGGAGGTAGCGAGGGTGGGTGGAAGGGTGTCCAGCCTGATTCCAGGCCTGTGGCTTCCCAACGTGCCTGGGCTTGAAGGTCTCCACAGCCCTGAAAGAGAGTTTCGGTTCGCTTCTATTTTTAAGACTTAAAACCTTCAAAAAAAAAAAAATTTAAAAAAATTTTAAAAATTTAAAAAAAAAAAAAGACACAAACCAAAAAAAAAAACAAAACTAAATCTTAGCGAGTTTACCGCGTCTTACGGACATCTTAAGTGTGAGGAAGTATAGGAAGATTCCCAGAGGGAAACTGTGAACGCTTCTGTTTTAGCAATGCTGTGAATGAGAGGTTTTATATGTTGGACTTCATTCTTTCTTTTCTTTGTTTTGTTTGTATATTCCAAAGAATATGGAATTTTTTATTACTGGGTTTGTTGTTGTTTTTTTGTTGTTGTTGTTCTGGGTTTAGTTTTTTTGGTGGTTTTTGGTTTTTTTTTTAGGATGCAGCTCATCCTGCTTTACATCTAATTTGTTTTATTTCTCTTGGCACCTTATAAATTGCAAAAAAAAAAAGATTTTGCTCTTTTTTTTTGTTTTAATCATGCTTGCTTCTTTCTTGCTTTGTCATCTGAAAGAATCAGCCCCTTTTTCAATGAGTTAATTTAACTTTTTCTCTCTTGGAATTTTTTTTTTTTAACACAACGGCTACAGCCTTGGGTCATTTTCAACTACTGTATTTCTTTGATGAGTTCATTGATATTTATGCTTGATATTTAGACTTTTCTTATTTGTTGATACTATTATTATTTAAATATGCCTATATTAAAAAATATCAGCAATTGCCTTTTTTTGGTAGCAGCCAAAGCCAAATTTCTCACCTTGAAAAAGGCTGGAGTAACGATGGGCGAAAGTGACCTCCTAATTCCCTAAAAATATTGTTTACAATTATCTCCCTCTCATTGTAGTCAGCTTAGATCCTCAGAGGCATTGAGGTGCCCAGTTCCTGCTGGAAGGCACCAGAATTCCTGGGAATTTCTGCACCTTTCCAGGTGGTGGAGTCATCTCTCCCTCCTCCTCCTTTGTCACCAGTGGTGACCCTCAGGATCGGGAATCAGGATGTAGATAAGGCAAATTTCGTATTCCCTAATTAAATACCTGCCCACTGGAGGGACAGGACACAGGGAATGGCTTCCCACTGCCAGAGGGCAGGGATGGATGGGATTTTGGGAAGGAATTGTTCCCTGCGAGGATGAGGAGGCCCTGGAATAGAATTCCCAGAGAAGCTCTGGATCCCTGGCAGTGTCCAAGGCCAGGCTGGAGCAGCCTGGGATAGTGGAGGGCGTCCCTGCCCGTGGCATTTCTGGTGGATGAGCTTTAAGCTCCCTTCCAACCCAAACCATTCCCTGATTCTGTCATTCCCATGGCAATGGGGGAAGTCCTGGCTCTGCTGGAATCTGGGTGAGATTTGCTCCCAGGCTTTCTGTGCAGCACAAAATCCACCTCCCGCTCTGCTGGAAAACACATCCGTTCCTGGACAGGACTCACCTGGAGAGCTCCAGAAAAGCCAGGGCCTGGACAATCCCTCCACTTCCATCCTCTGAGAGAAGAGGAGGGCTGTTTAAAGCTGGTGTAGCCGATGTTGTGGCCTGTAGTAAATCTACAAGGCTTTCACCACGAGCAGGTTCAGCACGGAGCCGTCACGGCCGCCCATCGTCCCGGCACAAACATATCAGATGTCACTGTAACGTTCTTGGCACTATTTTATTGAGGGTTTGCTCTGAACGCAGCTCTTGTACTACTCCTTGACTCCAAACTGCTGATGTTGACACGTGTGCGCCCCAAATGAGCTGATTATTATTTAATGTACCTCTCGAAGCAGAGAAACAATTGCAGGTCAACTCAGAGAGTATTTGAAAGCAGGACTTCAGATCAGTGTTTGATGTTTAAAAAAAAAAAAAAGTTAAAAGGATTCAAGTTAAAAAGATCCTTGGCTGCAGGCAGCAAAACAGCTGGACTTATTTAAAACCATTTGTTTTTCAAGATTTCTCTTTTTTTATATATATATATATGATTTTGCTTCTTTGTTTGAGTCGGATGCAGTAGCACTTTGGTATTGAAAAGAATCGAAGAATTTCCATTGTCAATAAGGTCATTTCTGTGCAGAAAATAGGGAGTGTTTCAAGAGATCTCAGCAAAAGCCCAAAATGTTTTGGTTAAAACACATGGCCTTGTGCTTCTCGTTTAATGGAACATCCTTTATAATTTTCCAGAGTTTGCTCTGAACGCAAAAAGGCAGAAAACATCCAAATTCTACCAGAATACTTAAAATTATCCTTTGAAAGTCCAGAGACCCTGCTGAATACAGAAATACAGCGACCCCCCTGTTGTAGCATTTCCATAATTGAACTCTCCCCTCTTCAGTGGCCAAAAAAAAAAAGTCCCTCATCACTGAGCAGTAGCTCTGTCGCAGAATCCATCCGGCACGTTCTGTGCAATTCAAACCCTAATTTATTACAGCTCTCAATTAAAATCGTAATTGATTACAGCTCTCACATCTGCCTTGTGACTGGACCACCAAAGTGCACAGAGCTGGGAGTGGCAACACAGCAGGGAGGGAGAGCAGCTCAGAGGAGCCAGGAAGGGCCAGGTGGCCTGGAGAGGGAATTTTAACCAAAGCATGGGGTGCTAGGAAAAGGGGGATGCTGTTAAGGGGAAGGAGGGCAGGGTTGGATGGGATAATTGGCATAAATTCCTCCCTGTGAGATTTGTGAGGCCCTGGCACAGGGTGCCCAGAGAAGCTGTGGCTGCCCCATCCCTGGCAGTGCCCAAGGCCAGGCTGGACATTGGAGTTTGGAGCAGCCTGGGACAGTGGAAGGTGTCCCTGCCCATGGCAGGGGTGGCACTGGGTGGGCTTTAAGGTCCCTTCCAGCCAAAACCATTCCAGGATTTGATGATTCTGTGAGTTCAGCCCAGTGGCACAAGTGAGGTTGGTGTGGTCACCAAGGCGAGGTCAGTGTGGTCACCAAGGTGAGGTCAGTGTTGTCACCACGCTCCCAGGCCTGTGGGACACCACAAACCTCCTTTCTGTCCCAGCCCTTTGCCCCTCTTAGCCCCCAGTATTGAAACCCACCCACCCTGGAAGCTCAGAATTCAGGGGTTCACAGGAACGGGGAGCTGGCACCTCTCAGCCTGGAGCTCAGACCCTAAATCAACCATTTCTTGTGTCTGTGCCTCTACTTTGTCTCCACTCATCTGAAAGGTGGGGTTTAGTTTGGATCTCCCTGCTGTGAACAGGATGAGGAAATACAGAACTGGTCACCACCACGTTTCCCTGTGTTCTTATTGACACTTTTCTGGAATTTCCCAGTGTTTCCCATGTTTTTATTGCCACCAACCAAACTTTGGAGTCCAGCCTCTCTGGGTATGTCCCGCACTGCAAAGGAAAGGAAAAGCCAAGTTCATTAGCCCTGGCAATTAATTTGTTTAATCCCTGTGGGTTTCAGTGTATTCACTCATCAGAAACCACAGTTTCCTCAAATTTTTGGTTTTGCAGCCATCACTGAGGATGGCAAAGTTTTTCAAGGCTGTGAAAATGCTCTCACGTCTCTCCTTTTGTATTTTAAGAGCACTTAACAGGTGGAAAAAAAAGACATTTGGATAAAACATTTCCCCCATCCCCCTCTCCAGATTAGAGTGTATAAGTAGCTATTTTTATATGGATATAAGATATATATTTATATGGTTTTATCATCCCGGGAGCTGAGTGGAATCAGAAAAACAGAATTCTTGTGCTTCTGCTCTGGAGCTGCAGTCAGCAGAGTGCTTTAGGTACCTCGCCCTCCCAAAATTCAGCTCATGGCTGTCCTTACGCTCAGCTTGGGGGCTCCTTTCACAAGACACAACTCCTCATCCACGTCAGACATCTTCAAAGTCAATTTTGCTGGCTCTGAGGAGAAATTTTTCCCTCTCCAACAACATTTAAACTCATTTAAGAGTTCCTGCTCGCTTCCAAAGCGATGGAGAGGAGCTTTAGCGCGAGGAGAAGAGGATGCTGAGAGCATCCCCGCTGTGGATGGTTTGATTTGCAGAACGATGCCGAATTCTCTGCCCAGAGCCTTTGCCAAAGTGTCCCAAATTTCCCTGTGCTCTTGAAACATTCGCTGCTGCTTCCTGGGTGACCTTTTCCGTGGGTGTGTTTGAAATTCAGGGAGGAGTGGATCCGTTTTCTGTCCTCGGAGCAAAGCTCTGCCTCGTTCTCCTGCCTTGTACCGTTTTCCCCTTTGATTTTCGCTGGGTCAGTCCCTGGCACTCGGCGTTTTTTCTCCTTGTCCTTCAAGGGTTGCATCCCCAGAGTTACTTGTATTTATGTCTGTAAATAGATTTCCAAAGCTTCCTAGCCAAGATATTTAGTGCTTGTAATTACTCTGCATTTTTCTCATTTTTTCTGTGTTTTTAACGAACTTACCTTTGTGTTTGCTGAAATACTGTAGTGAGACTTGTTTCTTTTCCCAATTAGTTATTTTTAGGCTTCAAGAGGAACTACATTTTATTCACTTTTGTAAACAGCTACAGCATGGTCTCTACCCAACATCCTTCACTTTTTTGTGGTAGGGGAGAAACAAACGTGCAAAAAAAAAAAAAAAAATCTGTGGGTTGTTTGTGGTATTTTGGGTTGGACAATTCCAGCTCTTTTTCAAACCAAAATTTCGGTGTGAGGTAGTGAGGCTGAGGGGGGACACAGCCCCATCAGGGTGGCACCAAAGGGAATTTGTTCAGCATTTTCTGGCTATGTTTACAAAACAGAGGCTACAGCACCCTGCAACAGCCCCGTTTTCCCTTTCACGCTGAACTTTTCCAGGAGGGGAAGCCACCAGGTTGGGGATTTTTTTGGGGAGGATTGATTACCAGGGATTTTTCTTCCTGGGGAGGGACGGAGGGAGGGAGGGGAGGGCTGGCTGCTGATTTTTGGAACCAGATAGGAAAAGAGAATAGAGTAGATTTTTTCCCCCCACTCCAGGAATCTCTAGGTCCCACCCCAGGGTAGACTCTTGCTGTGTCCAGCACCACAGGAGAATTCATTACAACTACCCAGAGCAGCTGGACTGCTGCAGTAGTTCTAATGAACACTTTTCTTTTTCTTTCTTTCTTTCTTTCTTTCTTTCTTTCTTTCTTTGTACCACAGTTTCCTCTGTAAATTCAATATCATAATTAGTGTGAATGACAAATAAAATGTTTGACAAGTATGCACGTGAGCCTGGAGTGTTCTTTTATCAGGGGGAGAAAAAACCCTCTCAGGGAAAAAGGAGCCATCAGGAAAAAGTTGCTGACCGTGTGTCACTCACAACATCAAAAATAGGTTTCCACGCGCTTTTTTTTAATGATTTCTTTATTTTTTTGCCAAAATGGTATTTTCCTGCTGTGGAGTAAGCTGGTGAAAGGCCTGAAATCCAATGGGACACCAAAGCAGGAGGGAAACTTTACAGTGAGGTTGCCCGGAGAGGTTGTGGGTTCCCCTGGATCCCTGGCAGTGCCCAAGGCCAGGCTGGACATTGGGGTTTGGAGCAGCCTGGGACAGTGGGAGGTGTCCCTGCCCGTGGAATGGGGTGATCTCAAAGGTCCCTTCCAACCCAAACCATCCCATGATTCCATGAAATGAGATTTTGCATCTACAGAAGTCCAATAATTGCATTTTATCCCTGGGTTCTCGATTAAATTTCAGTATTTCAGATTCATCTACAGCTCTTATTTTTCTTCATCTTTTCCTTCTTGGATTGGATCATTTTTGCTACTGATGGTTTGAACCTTCCTTGAGGAGCAGCAAAACACATTTTAAGGTCGTGTTACTTAAAACATTGGGGGTTTTTTTTCTCTTTAAATAAATAATGAAACAGAAGTGTTAAAGAAACATTATTATAGGTGTACCAAGCTTTCAAAATGAGCAAAATATATTGAAAGTTCATTTTTCAAGCCTCTGTATCCAGGCATCTGTCAATATAGATAAATTACCTTCTAATACTGGCCCCACACAGCATATTGCATGATATTAAAGAAGTTTTCAGTGATATCCTTCTCCACAATAATCAGGGAATCACAGAATGGTTGAGGTTGGAAGGGACCTTAAAGATCAGCCAGTTCCAAGTCCCCTGCCACAGGCAGGGAACCTTCCAGCCCAGGTTGTTATAGATTATGTATATAATTTATAGATATAATTTATATATACCAGGATTATATTACAAGGATATTGTACAAGGATACAAGGATTGGCTTTCAGCTGCTCCTCTCAGTGAAGTGAAAAACCAGCTACAAAGCAAAGAATTAAAGGTGCATTTTTCTTCTGACAGAGTAACCCTCCATCTCTCAAACTATAATCCATATTCTCTTCTTAAAATCAGGGCCAAAGCACTGAGAGAAAGCAGTGACTGAATTCCAGGTGCCTCTTTAGAGGTAGAAACGTTGGCACCCCCCTCTCTGATGTGGTTTTTGGTTATCCTGCTCAGCGTGGCCTCCTGATATTTCTCTCCAGCACGACCCTAAAATATTTCATTTATATTTTTGAAGAGGCTCCCCTACAGATTCCTCCCCTAACCCTGTGAAACCCAGGAGCACTCACTTCTCTCGAGGTGGATGATGAGGCAGAGCACACAATTATTTTGTCTCTGGCTTTGACACGCAGGAAAAGAAGCCACAAATAGCGATAGTCAAAACAATCCCAAAAATATGACACCCAAGGGCATCTCAGCAGAAATATTTACTGCTGGCTTTTGAAGACTGGGCAGAGAACAGAGCAGGCTGCTGGGTTTTGAAAACTGTGCAGAGAACAGGGCAGGCTGCTGGGTTTTGGAGATTGTGCAGAGAACAGGGCAGGCTGCTGGGTTTTGGAGATTGTGCATAAAACAGAGCAGGCTGCTGGGTTTTGAAAACTGTGCAGAGAACAGGGCAGGCTGCTGGGTTTTGAAAANAGGGCAGGCTGCTGGATTTTGGAGATTGTGCAGAGAACAGGGCAGGCTGCTGGGTTTTGGAGATTGTGCAGAGAACAGAGCAGCAGAGCTCTGGCTGTGGAGAGGAAGGGAAGGCAAATCCATGGATCCCACTTGGAGCAGATCCAAGGATCCCACTGCCTGTCCTTGTGGGAAAGGCCATGTCCTCCTTCCTTGCCAGGCAGCTGGGCTGAGGAGAGTCCCTCCTATCCCCAGATTTCCCAATTTCCAGGGTGGTTGTGCCATTATTCCAGACCGGTGGCACCTGCTCGCTGCAGGGTGAGGGGGGGAGCAGGGGCAGCTCCCTCTCCTGCCCCCCTGCCTCCCTCCCTGCCCGAGGGGGCTGAGAGCCCACGGGAAAACAGGGACCCAGAGGTGACCCCACCACACCAGTTTGGGCAACTGGGAACGTCCAGCTCAACCCTCCCCCTGTGGTTCTCGGGAGGAAGGAGGAGGAAAGGGCACAGGAGGTGATGGAGACCAAGCTGCTGCTGGGGAGAGGAGGGGCTGCCAAGGGTGAATGCAAAACGTTGTTGACTTCTCGTGGCACTTCACGCCCAGCTTTTAATGAGCTTTAATTACAGAGGCCACTGTCTGGGTGCTCTCCCACACGGCTGCCTTTGACTTGTGCAGTGAGGGCTCATTAAGCACCATCAGCCCTCAAGGCACCGTCCAAATCCTGGAAATGTCCTGGAAAAATAACCCAGGCGTGTGTCCAGCTCCACACAGGTGTCCTGGAAAAATAACCCAGGTGAGGGTCCAGCTCCACATAGGTGTCCTGGAAAAATAACCCAGGTGTGTGTCCAGCTCAAAAGGGATTTTCTGGATCAATAACCCAGGTATGTGCCCAGCTCCACTGGGATTTTCTGGATCAATAGCCCAGGTGTGTGTCCAAATCCACAGGGATGTCCTGGAAAAATAACCCAGGTGTGTGTCCAGCTCCTCAGGGATTTTCTGGATCAATAACCCAGGTATGTGCCCAGCTCCTCAGGGATTTTCTGGATCAATAACCCAGGTATGTGCCCAGCTCCTCAGGGATTTTCTGGATCAATAACCCAGGTATGTGCCCAGCTCCTCAGGGATTTTCTGGATCAATAACCCAGGTATGTGCCCAGCTCCTCAGGGATTTTCTGGATCAATAACCCAGGTATGTGCCCAGCTCCTCAGGGATTTTCTGGATCAATAACCTAGCTGCGTGCCCAGCTCCACAGGGATTTTCTGGATCAGTAACCCAGCTG
>VZTG01008719.1:28077-59116 GCA_013397845.1 Melanocharis versteri | reverse complement strand
GATCCTCAGCACAGCAGGCACAGCAGACAAGCACCCTTGGTCAGTGAGCACCTGCTCCTGACCTGGCATTTGGAAGCACTGCAGGATTTTTGCATTTCTTCACAGACAGATCTTGAGGAGGGTGAGAAGGAAGGGATTTGGTCCTTGCTGTGAGAGGGGTTGGTTCCCATCTTGTGCAGTCTAGGTTAGGCGTTCGCCAAATTAATTTCATATTTGTGGTACAGGATATTTTTACTAAGAGCCTCTCCATAGTTAAAAGAGGAAAATCCCCTCTTATCCCTGATCAAGTATCAAGATGTTAATAAACATTGTTTAACAGGTTCCTGGGTTAGCAGATGCTGGCCATTTCTCCCCAAGGAGAGGCTCACATTCATTTGGAAATGCTTTGAAGCTTTGGCAGTTTCTGGCTCTATTAAAAGCAGGAAGCCATGAAGGGCACGTGCTCATCACTTTTAGCTGGTGCAGATGGCTGCCCAGCTTCCTCCCTTGCTGCTGGCTCCAGCTGTCCCCGAGGATGGTGGATGCCTCACTTTCCCTGGGAAATGTGGTGGCACCTCCAGCAGTACCTGTGTGGCAGAGCTGGGCTCAGGAGGGGATTGAAGCTCCAGCTCCCTGTACTCAGCCTGCAGAGTGTGACTCCAAGGTATCCAAGTATGTATTAGTTACTTTTTATAGTTTCTTCGACTTCAGTAAGATGTGGTTTGTTAAAGGACGTCAGAGCCTGTTTAGCTGAATTGTGTTAATTAGTCTTGCTTACTTTGTAATTTTAACCGAAATTTCCTGGTGTTCTTTTCCAGAGAGTGAGAATGTTGTGAAAAGTTAGGCTGTTGAAGACTTAGCTTGGTGTTTAACTTGGTCTTTTAGTAGTCTCAAGGCTAGTGGGACATGGAAGTTCTTGTTTCCTTTCCCTTTCATTAAAACCCAAATACAAGACTGTCTTCTTTTTTCAAGGTAACACAGCTGTTATCTTGTTTTGTCCTTCCATCCTGTGTATCCTGTGAATCCCTTCTTTGTCAGGGAAGGCTTTATCAGACACCTAGCAGTGTTGTGTACCTTGCTCGGTGCTGCTCCTGAAACCTGTGTGTGCTGCCCCAGTTCCCAGGATTTCCTGCTATCGCCTCCGTAATTGCTCTCGATACTGGAGCTCGAGTGGGTCAGGAACAAAGCGGCGCCCGGCTCTTCCCTCTTCCCCTGCCCTGGCAATTAGGTGACTCAGGGCACTCCCAGCTCCTGGAGCCCGCTGCAAACCCAGGCCGAGAGCAGCCTGCAGGAAATCTGGAGCAGCCTGTGCGGCTTTGTTGGATTTCTGCTGGAAAAGGTGCAGCTTTTCCTGCGCCTGCCGAGGGAGGGGAGCCTTGCAGTGCCAGTCACCTGCAGGAAAACACGGGCTGCTTTTGCCCCTCCCAACCTCACATCCACGGAACTGCTGTGCTTGAGACATCAGTTGCTACCTGGTATCCAAGGTTCTTAATTGAAACTGTGATTTATGGAGTTTTAGAATACCTACAGTTTCTTTGCCTTTGGGGATCATTCATAGTTGTTTCTATTTCAGAAGGTTTTCATGATCTCCAAAGGGAATTAGCTTGATGTAATTAGGCTTGTCAGAACCTCTTTCTCTCCAAGTAAGTTGTGAACCTGTTTTTGCCATGGTTATCTGCACCCCATAGAAATCCCAGAAACCTGAGGTATTGTGGAGCAGAAAGACTAAAGCAAGCCTGAAGTTTCTGCAGGACTAAGCAAGGAATGTGGGATGCAAATCTCGAGGAAATGAGCTTTTAAACTCGCCCAGCTTGTGGAGCAATGTGTGAATTTTACTGCCATTTCTGGTTACAGTCAGTGAAAATAGAGGCTGGGGCTTTGCTCAGTGTAACTCGATTCAGTTGGGTTTTAACAACTTTAAGGCAGCAACAAAACATCCCAGCTTGGACCCATTGTTATCTCTTGGCTGTCGCTGCCGTTCCCAGCAGGGATGGAGAGCACTTACTCCAGGCTGACTAATTAAGAAATGACAGCTGGTTGGAAATAATCATGCTACTTTTGCAAGAGCTGTGAGCAACTTCACAAGAATCTCTGGAAAAAATGAACGTATAAACAAGATGAATTGACAATATTTAGGAGCTCTGCTTGCACGGTGAGAGGCTGCAAGGCTCTTGTGGGGGTGGAAATCACGCGTGGGGAATGCCTGCGAGGGCAGCTCGGCCTTGCTGGGGTCACTGGGATGAGATGTCAGTGCTTCCAGCAGGCCTTGAAGCTGTTCAGCAGCAGAGCTGCAGGGAATTGGGGTGAATTCCGTGGTGATGCCACTTCAAAGCCACTTTGGAAACCAGCTTTATGTGGAGGTGGGTGGGTTGAGCAGGAGGTGCTGCTGAGGGAAGGGAAGGGAAGAGAGATGCCTATCAGTGTTCTTGCACAAGGGCTGGAGCCCAGGAGCCAGGACTGGTGACACCAGCCTTCAGGAATTCTGGAATCCTTCTGCCAAGTGCTGGGAATGGACAGGACAGATCAGAGTTGTCTGATTGCTTCTTCCAGGCAGCAGGGCAGGATCCACCCATCATCTCCTGGCCTCCGGTTAGGAGGCTGAAGTGCTGGAGAGAGACATTGGAGCCTGAATTGGGATGTGTGTGGTGGGGGGAATGACCCCAAAGTGAAGTGTTTTAAGAGAGAAGCACAGCAAGTTTATTAGGCAGAGAAGATATAATAGGGAAAACAAAATATATATTTGGGATCAGAAATGGAAAGGATGAAGGATTTAGAAGCTCTAAAGCACAGTGAGAAAGTGTGGAATGAGTCAGGATGGGAAAAGAGAGAACACAAGAAGTTGTAGTAGTAGATACCATTAAATTAATGCAGCTGCCAACTTCCTGGTGAAATATCTGAATACAGTGTTCATTTCCAGCCTAAAAATCGAGCCGTGCTATCTGCGCCCGCAGTCATGGCTCAGATGTTGACAGGACATGGGAGTGTCTCTGGGCAGCACTGCAGTTTGCAGTGCCCATCCCTGGAGGTGCCCAAGGAAGGGCTGGAGGTGGCACTCAGTGCTCAGGGCTGGGGACAAGGTGGGGACCAGGCACAGCTTGGACTCGTTGGTCCTGGAGGTCTTTTCCAACCTCAGTGATTCTGTGATCCGGTGGCATTCTGAGGCTGTAGCTCTCCCCAAAGCCTGCTGCCCAGTTTTCTGTCCCTGGGCAGCGGTGGAGGCACAGTGGAGTTGAGCAGGGGCACAGCAGAGAGGGAAACTCTCTCTCCAGTCTGCTGGTGTGGAAGTCTGGTGCTTTTGGTGACATTTGTGTCTCTGCACTGTGTCACGATGCTGCTGTGCTGTAGTTCTGTTGGGTGTTCCCAGAATGATACCATGTTCAGGAGGCAGTTCTTAGTCATCCCTGGAAAAGCTGGCCAAGATCTCTGAGATATTTTCTGATAAAGGGAGAAATGCAATGGCAGAGTCCCACTGTGCCCTGCTGAAGGACAGTTAGGGGGATAAATGGATAAAATGTGGGATTTCTGCTGAATTTGCTGACCCAAGCCACCTGTGTTTGATATTCTCAGTGTTCCTTGCTCGTAGCTCCCAGGATCTATGGGTTTATTTAACCTTCAGCTGCCAAAGGAGATGAGATGTTCCTTACTCATTTAAGGACACACTAATTGGATACACCATTAACAACATATAATCACTCTAATGAGTATTTTTACATATTCATATTGAAATAAAGTAAAATCAAAGAAGCCCTGCGTAGTTCCCTGGTGGCATGACAGCTTTGCAGAATGGTGTAACTGGTGTGGGCTGGCGGGGTCCCAGGCACTGAGGGGCTGCTGTGTTCCCTGCTGGGGGAGCACCCTTGCTCTGGTTTGCACCCCAGTGTGCAGAGAGGGGCTGGCTGGGCCTTGCAGGTGACTGGGATGGCCCTGCAGAGACCATTCAGAAACCGTGGAAGGTGTGGTTCTCTGTTCTGTGCATGTCCAGAAACACTAAAATCCGTGTTTTTGTGGAGTCACCCCAAACACCTCCTGCCTTTATCCCTCTCTGGATTCCCCTCCAGCCACCTCTGGGCTTGTCCGTGCCATTGTCATGTGTGTCATAACCAGCAGTTGAGTCTCTCCATCACCTGTGGCCACAGTTTTTATCCTGTCAGCCAAAGTCCATGTGCCACATGTTTTTCCACACCTTCAGGGAGGGCTTAGGGTAAACTTGAGCCAAGGCAGTTGGGCAGGGGAGGAAGGGTTGGTACAGACAGGATACTGTTCATTTTCCAGGTTTTCTGGGTTTGTGCAGCAGGTCCTTATGGAAGAAAGGAGAAGATGAATGCTTTTGAGATGGACCTGTGTTTTGAGTGGGGTTGGATGTAGCTTCTAAGGAGTTATCCACCATCCAAGATGGCAGGAGTAAGGGAATTGTGTGACTTACTCCACTGTGTGTTTTACCTGAGCCCCTCGTTGCTGTTTCTGCTGAGACAGAAGGGGAGAAGGCTGAAATAGGTACAGGCAGTGTTTGAGGACTCTCAGTTTGCCCTGCTGACCCTCTGCCCGTGTCCTGGGCAGGGCTGGGGGAAGCAGGAACTGCCTGGGAATGGGGGCTGGCAGCAGGGAGGAGATGGGGGTGTGCCACGGACAGCAAAAGGGAGCAGCTCATAGCAACAGGGGCAGAAAGGAGGGAAAGGTTTGGGACAGAGGTGAGCTCAGAGCAAAGTCTGCAGCTGAAGGTTTATAGAAATCCTTCCATCCTTTGTTGGTAAAGGAAGGAGAGGGGAGCAGTGGTAAGGAGCAGTTCTGATGTGGGGAGAGCCCTGCAGTAAAAGCAGGGGTGACTGCCAAGGGCTGGAGACACAGCCTGGGCAGTGAATTGCAGAGGTGTTCTGCAGAGAATGATCCCTATTCCTAGAGCTGGGAAAAAGCATATTCTGTTGCATGTAAGTAGNTTTTTTTTTTTTTTTTGCCTAGCTGTATGCAATTTAACTTTGGCAGAAAGTGCTGGTTGAATACATTGACAGGTTTAATTGCTTTGGCTTGAGTAGGATGAAAGTGAATTTATTTCCCAGTGAGAAAAGCGTTGAAAGGCTGCATGAAAACCTGTCAAAGGAAATTGAAGCGGGGTTGGGGAGTTATCTTTACAGTAAATGGAATTGATAAACATGTCAGTTAAAAGGGGAATTTATTTATAATACTCAGGTTTTGTGGCCAGAAGTCTTTGAGAATTCCGTTCACTGGGAAAATGAATTTTATCTGTTCAGTTGATATACTTTTTCGTAATGCTTGTAGAGCAAGAAATTGTCCCAGAGTAAAAAGCTGAAGTAATATTTGTTCTTTTTTTCCAGAACACGTCAGTAATGGAGGATCAGAATGAAGATGAGTCTCCAAAGAAAAATACCCTGTGGCAGGTAGGACTAACATGGATGTAGAGGGAGAGGTGCCAGGATTTCCTATGTTGCTGCCTTTGAGAAATGTCCAAATCTTGGGTCTGCACAATCATCCTTGGACACTGTTGGCTGTATCCTCCTAAAATTAGCTCAGCCTTCGAGTGAAGGATGGTGCCAGTGGATAATCCTTGAGAAATTACCAGTTCTGCTCAGATTTTGTGGTTTGTGCTGGCCTTGGAAGGACAATACTGAGTCAAAGGATCCTTGGGAGTAAAATTCGTTGGCATATCTGAGCATGTGACTGTTGTTGAAAAAGAGAAGTTCAGCATGGCAAGGACTCGCAGCCCATTTGCTTTGAAGAAGTTTGGGAATGTTTCAGAGCTGCCAGTTGCTCCCCAGCAGCCCCTCCTGAGGGCTCAGAGGAGCTGGCATCACTCTGAGGCTGTGCTCACTAATTAGCAGTGGCTCCTGCCAGGGTGTTCTGGGGCATCCTGACATGGAGCTGGAGCTCCCAGGATTTTAATGAGGTGTTCATGTGGATGTCCCAGACATTGACAGGAGCTATTCTGCAAAAACAAACCAAGCCCTTGAATCTCAGTTTTCATTTATGGACAACCAGTGCAACACTGACATGAGGGTCTCGAATTCTTATTTTAACTGCCAGAGTCTGAGCAAAAGATTTGTGGAGACAAACTGCAATGTGCCCAGAAACCACTGCTTTGAGCTGGGGAAGGTAGTTCTAAAAACAGTTAAGTTCCTGGCAGTTTAAATGATGAGAGGTGTAAGGGAAGAATTCAAGACTTTCAGTGTAAGAAGTAATTTAGGAGCAAAGTCTGAAAGACTTTGAAAAGTCTTTGAAATTCATCTGATGTAGCTCATATCTTGAAGACTGTGTTTTAAAATTTAGTTTTGATTATTTCTTTGCATCTTCTTACATGTTCTTCCTGGAGAGAGTTCGTATTAAGCTGTTCCTATAGTTTATATATGAATACCAATATTTAAATATAGACTAACGTATAAATAATGTTCCTTTTCCAACCCCAGATAAGTAATGGAACCTCATCTGTGATTGTCTCAAGAAAAAGACCATCAGAAGGAAACTACGAAAAGGAAAAAGACTTGTGTATAAAATATTTTGACCAGTGGTCTGAATCAGATCAAGTGGAATTTGTGGAACACCTCATTTCCCGAATGTGTCACTATCAGCATGGACATATTAACTCGTACCTGAAGCCCATGTTACAGCGGGACTTCATCACCGCGCTGCCAGGTAAATGCACGGCCTGGGCAGAGGCTTGCTCAGGGCCCAGGGGGGACCGGGGGCTTGCTCAGGGCCCTGGGGTGACAGAGGGCTTGCTCAGGGCCCTGGGGTGACAGAGGGCTTGCTCAGGGCCCTGGGGTGACAGGGGGCTTGCTCAGGGCCCTGGGGTGACAGGGGGCTTGCTCAGGGCCCTGGGGTGTGCAGGGAGCATCCTCCACGTCCCCATTGTCCCTTGCAGATCCAGTGCTGCTTCCTGCTGCAGAGAAGGGCAGCAGGGTGGCTGAATCCCTTCTGTGATTAATTGAGTTGGCCACTGGATGCCAGTGTTGTTCCACGTTGAAATAGCTGGGCTGGTGTATCCCAAAGAATTTGTGCTGGAATTGGAGCTGAGTTGTCACAGAAGTTGTGTATCTGCAAGCTTTGGTCTGAGCTCCTTTTTCATACAAACCCCATAGGTACAGAAAATACTGCTGCAGAGGGCGTTTAGTTTAGGAACTCTCACATTTTAATGTTATGCTGAGTTTCTGCTTAGATGAGTGCATCTAGTTTGTCTACTCTTGTTGCTGAGCTGAGAACAAAAACACCTGGGGATTTTTATTGTGTTGTCCAGCCCTGATTCCTCCTTTTAGTTACTCACAACTTCTGACACCCAGAAATGTCAGCCTGTGTTGATATGTTCAGGTATGAAATCTGTTTTTACACTTGCTCTGTGCATTTTTTCACAAAAATGCAGAGCAGCAGTAAGTGGATATATAGAATCTCTAGCCTGTAATCTGCTGGTAAGTTGTATTTATTTTTCCATTCATTTTTGGAAGAAACTGTATCTCTGCATTTTTGCTGCCGGGGACAGTGATTGATTTGGTTCTTGGGAAGGGAAATGTGTGGGCATGGTTTGCAGGGTGGGAGGTCAGCCTGGGACAAGGGTCAGTGTGTTCTGAGTGGGCAGCAGTGGCACAGCCTCACCCTGCAGTGTGTGAGCAGCCCGTACTGTGACCCAGGAGAGCCAGCACAGCAGTGAGCACTGGGGGTGGAAGAGGAGGCCATGCAAAGCCTGAAAGCTAAACCCTAAAAATCAAATCAGCTGCTCCTCCCAGGACTGATTCTCCAGACCCTTCATGTACAAGTCTGGTCTTCAATTATAATTTTATTTTGTTTGCTTTTATGCCTCAGGGCAGATACAGAGTTATACAGATCTTTCATGTTATGTATTTCTGCCTAAGAAAATTTTGGGAGCTTCATAAGATTGACACTTGTTTACACCACATTTGTATATATCAAAATACATCTTTACAACTTCTGTTGCTTTTTTCCAACGTAAATACTGGGAATTGTTGCCATATTCAGCCTCCCTTGAAGGTGCCGTGGCGTGCGAAGAACATCTGTCTAAATTTATCCAGGAACTTAATCCGAGCTGATTGAAATCAATCCTGTGTTGGGCTGCAATCACATTAAAGGATAGCTGGAGTACCACTCTCAGGCACATGGAGGGATTTTTGGGGTCATCCTGTGCAGGGCCAGCAGTTGGAGTTGATGATCCTTGTGGGTCCCTTCCAGCTCGGGATGTTCCATGATGCCTTTTTAAAAGATGGCTTCACTTGTCTTAAAGAAGTCAAATTCTCTTGTTTTAGACAGAAGTAGTTTTTGCTCAATGCTGTCCTCACCAGCTTTACACCAGTGAGAATGTAGGAAAAATGGAAGAAGAGTTGATGGAATGTGACTTCCCTTGCTTTCAGTGACAGAATGGTAACTGTGGTGTGTTCCCTGATCTAAATGACTGTTTTGTATCTAATGTTGGTCACATTTAGAGAGTTGACATCCCACATTTGGGTTTCATCTTCATACAAAGTGATATTTATACACAGACCTTTGAAATCCCTGTGAATTTTAATTGTTTGAATTTATTACTGAAATTCAACCAAACCTTCAGCTGCTCCCTCTAATCAACAACAGCTCTTTTTCACCATTTTCTGTAGAACTGCAGAGACTCTGTAGAGGCATTAGGGATGGGTGTCATGTTTTCCTTTGAAAAGTCTACCAATAGATGTCAGATTCATTTTACTTCAGAAAATGAATAGGTTTTAGTACCTATTTCAGAAACTTTCTGAAACAAATCACTGTCTTTTAATGTAAAAGAGGGATATGCAGCTATTTCAGGCCTTAATGTGTCTCACACTTAGTCCTGCATGTTGTCTGACATCAAATCTATTCTTGAGATTTTTACTGCTAGCAGAAGTGCACAGATTTAAATTACTACATTCAAAAGAGATGTCAAGTGAAATATTTACCCTGATTAACATAATAGGAACACGTCCAAAGCACAGACACGAAGGACAGGCCCACTAGACTTATGTTATAGTTCTCTAAATTATGTAGAATAAGTCAGTGAATAAGACTTACATGTATTGGTTTCTGCTTTCTGCTGCTGTTCATTTTTATGAAGGCCATGTGAAATTCAGTGTGCAGTGGAGGACTGTATGAACACACTTTCTTCATGCTTTAAAAAAATAACAGTAGTTCCTTTGATTTGTCAGGACTGTTTGAAGCCTAAAGTGGGCTGTCATGAGATAAAGTGGAAAATTAAAAAGGTCGTCATCTGCTGGTTTGAAAGATTTTTTTCATGCTTGGCCAAGGGGCGTATGTTACTCATGAAAATGAAGTTAATCAGCATCTCAGGTTCAGGAGAGTTTTGTGGAAAGCAAAATTGCAGGTCCTTCGAAATAAGGAACAGACTTAGCAGTGGCTTTTTCACAGGGAAGAATTCCTCTCCAATGTCCCATCTAACCCTGCCCTCTGGCAGTGAAGCCATTCCCTTGTCCTGGCACTCCAGGTTCCTGATGCAGAGAAACTTTCTTGTAGCCCTTTCAGACACTGGCAGGGGCTCTGAGCTCTCCACACAACCTTCCCTTCTCCAGGCTGGACATTCCCAGCTCTCCCAGCCTGGCTCCATGGGGGAGCTGCTCCAGCCCCTGTAGCAACTCCCTGGCCTCCTCTGGGCTCGCTCCAGCAGTTCCATGTCCTTGTGCTGGGGACCCCAGGGCTGTGACCCCTGCTCCAGGTGGGATCTCAGGAGAGCAGAGTGCAGGGGACAATCCCCTGCCTGGGCCTGCCTATGCTGCTTTTGCTGCTCTCTTGTGCTGGTTCTCCCTCCAGGGCAGAAGGACAGTCCAACAGGCAGGAAAGACAGAAAGCCTTGGAGATGTTTTGGTGTGTCTGTGTGCACTGAGCTGTGACTGGTGCCTGTGCTGATGGCAGTGTGCTCGTGTTGCTGCCGTGCCCCGAAGCTCTGGACTCTCCGTGTCTTGCAGGGTTCTTGGCTGTTTCCATGCACTCACTGACTGCTGCCTTCATTTCTTTGTAGAGCAAGGCTTAGATCACATAGCAGAAAACATCCTTTCGTATCTCGACGCCAGATCACTGTGTGCAGCAGAGCTGGTGTGTAAGGAGTGGCAGAGAGTCATCTCGGAGGGGATGCTGTGGAAGAAGCTCATTGAGAGGATGGTACGCACAGACCCGCTCTGGAAGGGGCTCTCGGAGAGGAGGGGTTGGTAAGTACCTGCACTCACTCACCTGCTGCCCTGTGAACTCACCTGCTGCCCTGTGAACTCACCTGCTGCAGTGTGAACTCACCTGCTGCCCTGTGAGCTCACCTGCTGCCCTGTGAGCTCACCTGCTGCCCTGTGAACTCACCTGCTGCAGTGTGAACTCACCTGCTGCCCTGTGAGCTCACCTGCTGCAGTGTGAACTCACCTGCTGCAGTGTGAACTCACCTGCTGCACTGTGAGCTCACCTGCTGCCCTGTGAACTCACCTGCTGCCCTGTGAGCTCACCTGCTGCCCTGTGAGCTCACCTGCTGCCCTGTGAACTCACCTGCTGCAGTGTGAACTCACCTGCTGCAGTGTGAACTCACCTGCTGCAGTGTGAACTCACCTGCTGCACTGTGAGCTCACCTGCTGCCCTGTGAACTCACCTGCTGCAGTGTGAACTCACCTGCTGCAGTGTGAGCTCACCTGCTGCCCTGTGAGCTCACCTGCTGCCCTGTGAACTCACCTGCTGCAGTGTTCTCCTGCACAAACCCCCTCAGGACGAGCTCTGCCCTGCAGGAAGTTTAGAGGGAATGGCTGTTGCTGAGCCCTAGTCTCTGCTGAGACTGGAGGCCAAAGCTGTCAGCTCCCCTTTCTGCTCTGGCTTTGTCCCTGTCCCTGTCTGTCACCGCTTTCTTCCTTGCTTAAGTCTGTGTAAATTTGGGATTTCTGTTTTGCAGGGAGAACTAACAATTCCATCAGCTCACAAAAAACAGTGGCAGTGTGTATGCAGAGCTTTTGCTCAAGTATTTCCAATTCTACTTTTTTTTTTTTTTGCTTAAAATGTAAAATAGCAGCTTGGGCTGCAGAAGCCTCTCAAAGAGAAACCCTTGCTGTTTGTGGCAGTGGAGTTTTCCTGTCTTTCCCGAGTTTCTGGAGAGCTGTTCTGCCTCAGAAACCTGTTTCCCTGTGCTCTCTAGTGGTGTGCCTGAGCAAAGGCACATACAGAGCAAGGGGATGGCACCCTGCTGCCTGGAAACCTTGTGGAGCAGGGAATCAGAACTGGAAAACACTGTTATCTTTTTAACCTTGGACATTTTAAATATTTGTCAAATCGCAAAGTCACAAGGGTTGTAGTAGTGATACTAAAAATTCTTCCAAGTATTTTTGAGAATATGTGCTCAGGGTTTGTTCTGGGCAGGCTTTGCATTCCTGTGAAGTTTGGATTCTTTGTGGTACATTGCAAACTGTGTTTCTCCTCCTTTCTAGGGATCAGTACCTGTTTAAAAACAGACCAACAGATGGGCCCCCCAATTCGTTTTACAGGTCCTTATACCCAAAGATAATCCAGGATATAGAGGTAGGTGTTCAGATCTGTCCTGTCTGCAGGACAGATAATGCTGCTGGTTTTGGGGTTCCAGAGGTGTTGAATGTTGGAGCAACGAATCTGTGTCACTGCTGCTCTTGGGGTGATGTAAAAAACACCCTCAGCAGCTCCCTGCCACAGCAGGTGCTGTGGTTTAGGTGGTAACACCATCCTTTTGCATTTAAAGAGTTTTGGAACTCTTCTGGGACGCTGGATTTTAATAAAACAGCAGGTTTAGGACACACTAAGATAATTCCGTGTATTACTCAATGTTCAGTATATTGGCCACACTCACTTAGAAGGTGATCTGAGGTTGATGCCTTAAACCCCAATTATTTAAAATATAACTTATTACTTCTAGAGCAATGACTGACTGTTGCAAATACAGCTCTTGTCCCAACAGGGGATTTTTCCTCTCTCCTGTGGTTTGATGGGAGCAATAATCAGTCCTATGATGATGAACCCACAGGGGCATCAGTGGTAAAGAAGCTTGAGATATAAAATTTTGCTTATCTTGTTTTGAGATTTAGAGAGCTGGGCTTGCTTGGTGGTTTTGAAATATTTTTCATAAATGAGGATCATCCCAGTGTTCTGCCAGCAGGAGAAAATGGGTCTTGCTCCGTTTGCTGTACCCACCACAAAGCCCTGAAGTTACACCACAGACTGTCATGGATTTATTTCAGGATGGGAAATTATTGGTCTGAAATTCATTAGTGGGGAAATGTGTTTTGACGTTGAAGACAGATGTGAACTAATGGAATGCAGAATGGCACAAATGGCAATTTGTGCTGCTTGGCACTCAGGAAGCAAAATTATCCCAAACTCTGAACCCAGCTGTAGAATGGTTCTGCTGGAAGCCATAATGTGCTTTCCAAATACCTTTTTATAATCCTTGCTACATCATTTATAGACATTTAAAGATAAAGAGCTGAGCATGAAATGCACCCCAGGCAAAATATGACCAAAATTGATATTTACCTGTGAGCTGAATGATCCACTTTATTGTGTGAGAGGAGATGTATTTTCCCTGTAGGGAATGATACTGCAATGATAAGAAGCCTGTGAGATTAAGAGCTTTTAGCGTGATATTTTCTTGCTTCCTGCACAATTCTGGCCTAGTTCTGTAAAGAAAATGGGCAAAAATCAGCATGAAAACCTTTGCATAGAACACTAAAACAGTTTGGCATTACTGTAACTCACACTTGTAATGTTATTTTTCTGAAACTCATTTGTATAAGTGGAACATTCGTGTGGGCATTGTTATTAGAGATAGAAGGACTCCTTGAAGGTGTTCTAAGGACTTTTGGATTATCCCAATCTGCTCTTTAATGCTTTGATTCTTCAGTTGGTGTAGATTTGCTTTGCAATGCACAGAAACAAAGCTCCTGAACTGAATACTTCTTGCTAGCATGAAGCAAGGAGGAAAAACCCAAACCCCTTGTGCTTCCCTCATCCCCAATATCAATAATAAGTATAAAAAATTGTCAGTCTTTGAACAGCTGAGAGTGGGAAAAGAGTAGGTGATTAAGAATGTATTGTGGTAATGAGTGTGTTTCTGCCACAGCAGATTTTTCCCTGCTTACCTGTTCCCTCCAAGGCCTCTGAAATATTGCTGTTTGCCAGGTCTCTGACCTGGGGTGGCCTTGGTGTTTGTGCTAATAGTCAAGGGCCCAATAATTTTTCCACTTCCAAAAGTCTATTAGAATTTTTCAAGTAAATCACCCTTTAAAGTACTTTTCACAAATTGCTTCCCTAAAGGGCTGTCAAAAGAAGCTTTTAACACTGTTTAAAATGTAGAGTGAGTACCAATAACAACCAAATTTAGCTTCAAGATCAACTTTTTCTTCCTCTTCCTGTTTTTAAGCCGAAGTTGCCCTTCCAGAGTTTTGTACTTTCCCCATTCTTCCATGTTTCACAGCAATGTGCAGAAGCTCTTAAATAAGACTTTCATCTTAGCTGTGATGAAGAATTTTTTGTCTCTGCATACCAAAATGTTTTTTCTTCAAATATTTGCCTGGATCTTTAATAAGATCTTCCTGTTTCTGTCAGAGGGTCAGAGTTTAGGGAGCCATATTAGCATTTATAGAATTATGTACCGGTTGCTACAAACAAATCCAAAGGATTTGATTTTTTAATACAGTAAAATATATTTGATGTAGCACAAAAATCTTGTCATTTGGTATTTTACCACCAAGAGTAACCAAATTCTGCTAGATTGTTTCCAAGGGTGAGAGTTAGGAAAAATGCTGCAGCTAAATTGGGTTGTGGGCAGAGATAAGCTCAAAGCAGAATGTGCTCTCTGACTGTCAGAATTTGAAAAATAATCCCAAACCTGAATTAACAATTGGAAGGGAAAATGAGGAATGATAAACAGCAAATTTGGATTCTTTCCCTTGGGCTCTGCTTGCGTTGTGGGTCAGAAGTTCATGCAGCCACAGAGTGGTGGGAGCTGAAGGTGACACGGGCAGGGTTTTGGCAGAGGGAGCTTCCCTTGCCTCTCCAGAAATGCAGTGGTGCCAGTGTCTGTTTACTTCATGCCAAACACATTTTAGGAACATAATGTCACTTCTGAAGTCACTGGATTTGAAAATAAGAGGACATTTAGATATCTGAGACCAAATTCTTGGAAAGAGATGGTTACTCCCCACCTCCACTGTGAAGCCAAGTATTTAATTAGGTTTCATTTCACGAGAGGTGGTCCAGTGCCTCCAAATGTCTCCAAGTCACATGTTGAACTGCCAGGGTTCTTTAGGAGCTTTTTTTAAAGGGAAAACCATTTTGGATTTGGATTTGGGGGTTTATCCTGGAAAACTGGGCTTGGTGTGAGACCTTGTTTGTGGAGAGCCCCGGCTGGAGCGGGGTGTCCTGTGTGGGGTCAGCTGTTCCGTGGGGCCCTGTCCTGGGGCACGCTGCCAGGCTGGGGAGTTTCATCCTGCTGGTTCCAGAACCCCACGTCCCTGGAATTTTTCCATCTTATTTGTGAAGCTTGGCCAACTATTGTGTTGTCCCCTCAGGATTAGCACAAGTATCTATTTCTGGCGATGAGTTGAGAAGACTTTATTTCATGAATGTTCTCCTTATCTTGAGGCACATGGTGAGTGCCCTCAGCTCATTTCCGTGGAGACTTGGGTCCACCTAATTAAGATGAGAATAAAAATGTGGTTTTTCCAAAGACTCTGGGGAAGTGTGGTGCCAGGCCATCAGATAAACACTCTGTGTTCTTCTGATTTCTGAAGAAGTTCAGGTTTTAGGACTGGAACTGAAATTTTAAAGCCTTGGGACAATTTGAAAAGGGGAAAAAGTCAGATCTTGCCCTAAGTCCCTGCCAGCATAGGGAGATGTTTGTTTATGAAAGTTGCAGGGTATTATTTCTGCGGGAAATGGGTTTGTTTAGTACTGCTCTAATTATGATGCTGGAGAAATTTTATGTGCGTGTGTGGGGAGAATCTGGTCAGCATTATACGCCTAGAAATTTTTTCAGCCAGCCTTTGAAATCTCTATTCCACAGGCACTTTCCAAAAAGCATTTCTTAAAAATGGAGCTGGCCAAGGAGAGGGGAGGCTTTGGAGCAGGAGGGCCCGAGTTCCTGTGGTGCATGGCACAGACTGCAGCTCTCCTCTGGGCAGGGCAGAGCTCCCTTGCAGCTGCCCCTGCCATGGGTGGGGCCCTGGCTTGGCTCCTTTGGTTCCCTTTGCCCACCTCACTCCTGCTTTTTAACACAGACGGGCTGGACAGCAGCCCCTCGCAAGGGACCTCAGGGTCTTTGCTTATCAAACCCTCTTAACTTCCTCATGAATGAATTATGAAGTCCTCTCTACCCTGGTGGCATAAGTTCATTTAGTTGTGCCTTCCCTCTGCCACGGTCAGGAGGGATTTTCCTTTTTCCCTTTGAAGGACGCATGAGAAGAACAAAGAGTTGGATTTTCCTGGCCTCCTGCGTCAGGAGAAATCCCTACATACGTAACAAACGTGGATGTTCCTTTTGCTTTTTCCTGCCCCACTTGTCCTGCAGGAGAATTGTGTATTCAGAGGGAACAGAAACTCCTTGGTTTATGGGATTAAGATAAACCCACTTACTCTGCAATAACATTCACAAGGATAAAAATGCAATTGTTAGCCAAGGAGCTGAACACAGTGTACGTTATCCAATGGGAAAAAAACCCCAGTTCCTGGTAGTTTATCCTTGACACTTCCAATGTATAGTTAATGTTCCAGCTGTTAATGCAGATGAATTGCATTTTTTTCACTGTGCATCTTTGCACCAGTGAATGTATTCTGGCATGGTCAAGGCTTGGCTATACCTCTACATCTTGGACTAGTTTCTATTTGTACTTTTCTCACTAAATGCCTTTTTTTCTTTCAGTCCATTTGTGCACTGCTTCAGCTGCCAAATGGCTCTCCTGCTGTGGCAAATGCTTGGTCTTTATCCCTTGTATGTCCAGATTTTGTTGGTTGTGCAGCATTTGTGAGCTCCTCGCTGCTGTTGCTCTGGTGAGCTTTGAGGAGAGTGTGAGAAACTGTGGGTGTGAACCCAGGAGACTGTTCTGCTTTTCATGGGGAAGCCCGAGCTCAGAGGCAGAGGAGACTATTGAGGGGATCTGTAGAAAATACAGTAGTGGGTGTAGGATATCTTGGTGTTGGTTTGGAACCATAAATACACAAATAAACTGGGATTCTTCATCCCTGACCCTCTGATGCTTGGGGGAGTCCATAAGCACAGTGACATCCTCACCCCTCACACCTGCTGTGCTCCCTGCTTGGTGGATCCAGTTAGGATATCTCCTGGCAGGAGGGTGCAGATGAAGACTTTCACTCCCTGCACTGTGGAGCAACAACCAGAAATTCCCTGCAGCAGAAGCTTTCATGTGGTTGCCAGTTCTGCATTAACCATGTTCTCTTGGAGGGTCCTCCAGTTGCCCACCCACTCAGTCTATTCAGTCATCCCAAATGTTATTTCTCTGGATGTGCACATCTGGTTTCACTCTGCTGCCCAGGGAAGTGCTGCTGTACGTTCTGTGTGTCGTGGCTGCTTTCCCAGCATCCCAAGAATTAAGGCAGCGTGAGGGGATTTTACAAGTTCTCCAAAAACAGGCACTGTTTTCCCACAGTAGCCACACCACATAATGGCTACATGGAATGACATCTCCTCACAGAACTGCAGTGTGCACCTGTATGTGCCTTACTGCCCTCACAGAGATACACAGGAGTTAAATTTCCTTTATCTGAAGCCAGCATTTTCTTAGGGGGAGCAGCTGAAGCAGCTTCCTATAGTGAACCTGTGAGGATTGAGCCAGCTCGTGTCCCGAGCGCCTGCTGAGCAAACTCCACTGCATGCTGCTCTGTTTGGGAAGCTGTGAGCAGCAGCATTTCTGGTCTGGGGGGTTCCCAGTGTGTTCTGGGGCTGTTGGGAATGGCTGTCACAGGAAGCTGAGGTGTGGAAGTGCTCCCAGGGTGTCTGAGCACTCACAGCTCCTCTGGCACGTGCAAGCTTAGTGCAGCCTGTCCCAGAGCAGGGCTTTGGGGAAGCTCTCCCTTGAGGCTATTCAGAACTGAGTATCTGAACACAACGTTTCTAAAAGTATTTCAACTGGCTGACTGGGATCTCTGATGCCTTATCTCCTGTGTCTCCAGTGTTGCTATTGCATATTGAAATCTGCTGCCTTCAGATCTGTAATGATATTGGTTCCTGCTGTTGGTGCCTGCAATGCTCTCCTGTTTCTGAGGGTCAGAGGAGTTGATGAGCTGCAGTTGTGCCCTCCCAGCCCAGATGAGATAAAGCTTGGGAATTGTCTGTCCCTCCCCCTCCAGCCCTGCATTCCATGCTGAGCAAGGAGGGTGATGAGCTGGGCTGTTCCCCCAGAGCAGTATCAGGTTTGAGCCCAGTTCCCATGTGACAATCAGCAGGGCATGGCTGGCCAGGAAAGCTGATCCCAAACTGACACCCTCACTATCCTGATTCCACTGGCTTCCCCACCAAATGGGAAGGAAATGAAGGGGGGATGAGTGATCTGTCAGCTGCTCCTCTAGAAGCATCTCTTAGTATTTGTGATTTAGACAAATTCCTGAGGCACATCAGGTCTGTATTAGGACTGGGTATAATTCTCTCCAGATTGCATAATGGGAGACAACTGGAGGAGCAAACACATGGAAAACAAAGTGGAAAGTCAGTTTTCCCTTGAAGCAGACATGTTTTCCTAGAATTGGGATGTGACAGTCACACTCCACTTCTGTCTTTACTGAGGGTTCAGTCAGTTTTACTCTTGGAGGAGCTGCAGAGGTGCCTGCTACTGCTTTGGAAGATAGGATTATATAATAAATATGCTTTTCCAAACAAACTGCCAGTCTGTCAGCTTCTCCCCAGATTTCCATGCTGTATTTGGGGAGAATCCCAGGGAAATAGCTAAACAGATGGTCTGTTCTGGTGGAAGCATCCCAGCCTGCCCAGGTGCTGCAGGTGTTGGCCTGGAGTTCTGGGCACACATTCTCTGATGGTTGTGTCAGGATCTTCCTGTCCAAAACCCCACGTTTCCCTGAATCCAGCATCGGTTTTCCAACAAGGGCTAAAGCTGATTTAGACCTGAAAATCATGCTGGTTCTGCTGTGAAATAGTTTGCAGCTTTTTAAGGCATGTCAGGTCTCTTTCCTTAAAAATACCTCTCAGAATCAAAATGTTGAGAATTACCCTTCCACAGATTTTAAGCGGGGGGAGGAAAGCAAGTTTGGGTTATTTGAAACCTTATAGTTCCTGTTGAGCTTTATTTCTATTGGGGTTTTAGGTACTTTTAGGAGGGTTTCATATCTCAAAACCCCTTTCCAAGGTGTGTAACTACAATTAGTGGGTGATATGGCTGGGTAGGGGAAGGGAAGGCCCAGGAAATGTCTTCACCCCTGTGTTGGGCTGGACATGGCACCATGTGAGCTCCTGGTCTCATCTTGGCTGCTTTTGTTGGTTGGTCACGTAAATATGGGGGGAACCAAAGGGTTCTGGAATTTGTCTCTGTAGTGGCTCCTTGGGAAATTCTCATTAAGGTTGGTGGACCATGATTTCCTCCATAAACACAGCCTTTGTCATGACAAATTACGGAAGTGCTAATTCTAATTCATTGTGGTTTGTGTGTATTTATTGGGAGCAGGAGAAGAGATTTGTTTTATGTCCTTCAGATTCGAGGATGGTGTGTGTAAAAGCAGGAAGCTGGGGGGATGTGGGACAGTCCTGCTGCAGCCTCAGGCCCAACCCCTGTTTTTGCCCTCTGGTCAGACTATAGAATCCAACTGGAGGTGTGGGAGGCACAACTTGCAAAGGATCCAGTGCCGCTCCGAGAACAGCAAAGGAGTCTACTGTTTACAGTATGATGATGAGAAGATCATCAGTGGCCTACGAGATAACTCCATTAAGGTGAGCCTTCCCTTTGTGCTTTCCCTGGGGGCGAGTGGGGTTCTGCCCTGGAAGCTGCCCGTGCTCCCGTGGTGTCTCTTCCTGGGGCAGTGTCTGTGGTTGGTGAGGGTGGGATGTCTGAGCCTGGCAGAGTTCCCACCTGCACCCCTCATGGAATCTCTGCTTTTCCTCCTTTCTTCACACCTGTGACAATGTTCAAGTCTTGGGTCCACGTTCTTGATGTTGATAAGCCATTTACCCTTCTTGTTTCTAACAGATTTGGGACAAAACAAGCTTGGAATGTTTGAAAGTATTAACGGGACATACTGGCTCAGTTCTTTGTCTGCAATATGATGAAAGAGTTATTGTAACTGGATCTTCAGATTCTACAGTGAGGTGAGTGTTAAGTTCTTGCAGAAAAATGGTTTGAGTATCAGGGCTGGGAATATTTTCAATAATCTCTAAATATCAGAAAACATCCCTAAGATGAATGTGATATTTGTATTTCAGAAGCAAGATACTCATACTTGGCAAAGCATCATATTAAATAAATTTTTTTTCAAATCTGTTTTGTTCTTTTAGCATTAGGAATTTTGAGGGAATATGACCTGAGAGATTCAGGGCATATCCTGAAGTTTTGGAGTGGCTGATGGCCAAGTATACAGTAATTTCTTCAGTGAGGGTTTCTTGTACTGCCCTCTGACACCTTGTAGTTGTGACTGTTCTTGAGAGGGTTCAGTCCATGTGGAGCACTGCCTGACTGCAGTTCTGCTGCAGTGAGGACACTTCCAGCACCACCTTCCTGCCCTGCTCAGGCCCTGCCAGGGGTTAGCCAGCCAGAGCTGTCCCTCGGACCCTGGGGCAGGCTTGTGTCTGCTCACAGCCTGCAGAGCCATCAGCTTCCCTTGGGTAACACCGTTCTCTCCCGCAGAGTGTGGGATGTGAATACAGGTGAAGTTCTGAACACGCTGATCCACCACAACGAGGCCGTGCTGCACCTGCGGTTCAGCAATGGGCTGATGGTGACGTGCTCCAAGGACAGGTCCATCGCCGTGTGGGACATGGCCTCCCCCACAGACATCACCCTGCGCCGTGTCCTCGTGGGGCACCGCGCCGCCGTCAACGTCGTGGACTTCGATGACAAGTACATCGTGTCAGCCTCGGGGGACAGGACCATCAAGGTGGGTGGCAGAGCCCTGCTCCAGGGCTGTGTGGCTGCCAGGGAAAGCCCTGGAGCAGCTGAGGGGGTCAGGAGCAGTTCTGGCCCCGTGCCTTCCTGGTGTCTCTCAGTGAGCCGCGTCCTCTCGCTGGCTCTTGGTGACTTTGGGCTCACAGCTGCACTGGAATATTTTCATGGCTTCTGTTGTACAACTGCAGAAAAGCAAAGCCCATTTGCTGTTTGAACTCTTAGTCTCGAGATCAGTCGCTTTGTTAAGTGTGGCACATCCTGTGCCTTTTTCCAGTGGTATTTTTAATTTCACTTGGCAGTTCTGTCCAGACATGAAATTCCTCAGCAGTGCCTTTCCTCACCACGCCTTCCCAACAGCTCAGCCAGGCTGTGCCATGTTTGAAGGATTCAGAGGCTGGATTTGAAGGCTGTTACATACCAGAAGATTTGAGTTACCCAGAGTGCACTAATATAACAAAGGCATTTCCACCCTGCCCTCTCTGAACCGGAGCTGCCTTAGCCTGGGCCAAGAAGTTCTTGGCAGTTCCATGTCCAAATCTCTGCCAGAGATCCTGCTGCACTCTGTGTTGGAAAATGAGACACTTGATACCCTGCATTACAACTTCAATTACAGTTCATTAGAAATGGGCAAAGTTGATTGAATCCTTTAATGATAAGACCAAGCTTAAGGGCCACGTTTGGACCTTCTTTTACTAAGAGCTTCCTAGTTATTTGTTTGCTTAAAAAATGTGAGGGTTTTGTGTGTTTGATAACTCCAGTTTTAAAATGATTCTTAACTTCCCACGTGTAATCAAGGTTTTGAAATCATTTGGAGCTGTCTCTGCCACCTGAAAATATTTTAGATACACCCCCCAGCTCTTCTCAGTGCCAGAGCAGTGCCTGTGGCTCTGTCCCTGCTGGGTCCCCACTGGTGCCCGGGCCCTGCTCTTTGCCTCTGAAGGTGCTCTGTGGGTTTTCACTCCTGTGTCCAGCAGAGCTCAGCCTCTCTGTCTGTGAGTTCCTAGTGGCTTCTCGTGCAGTGCAGGAGGCTGGCTTGGTGCAGCTCTCAGGGCTTTGTCCCGTGTCCCCAGGTGTGGAGCACCAGCACGTGCGAGTTCGTGCGGACGCTGAACGGGCACAAGCGCGGCATCGCGTGCCTGCAGTACCGGGACCGCCTGGTGGTCAGCGGCTCCTCGGACAACACCATCAGGTGGGTGCTGCCAGCTGCTGCCTGCCCAGCAGGCCCTTTCTGCCTGGAGCCTGCATTGCCCTGAAGTTGGTGCTGCACAGCTCCTCGGCGTGGCCTGCCGTGGAGCAGGTGGTGTATGGATGGGGTTTGCCTCAGTGTGGGAGTGAGCGTTTCACAGCCCCGTGGAAGAGTGGGACACTGGGGTTTCAGAGTGAACAGAGCCTCTTATCTCCTGCTGTATCACCTTGTCTGCTGCTGGGGGAGATGGGGAAGACACTGCTCCCTGGTTTTCTTATTTCCTGAACCTCTGATCAGTGGTTCACAGAGAATTTAAAACTGGTAGCATTTCCCAGAATGACACATCTCTGAGCTTTACTTGCATGTGATTTTGAATTATTATATTTATTTGATGTATATACTGCAGCTGCTGTGAATGACACACCTTTTTAAGCAAATGTGTGATACCTCCCCCAGCAAACCAGGCAGTAGATGCTTAACCCTGGGCGTGGGACTCAGCCTTTCTCCTGTGTCCTCCCCAGGCTCTGGGACATTGAATGTGGTGCCTGTTTAAGAGTATTAGAAGGCCACGAAGAGCTGGTTCGGTGCATCAGGTTCGACAACAAGAGGATTGTTAGTGGAGCCTACGATGGGTAGGTTTGAAGCAGTTCCCAAAATCTTGCCTTTCTCTTGTGGGGCTCTCAGGAGCCTGCAGACCATTCCTGTGGGGCTGAGGGCAGGACCCCCCTCCATGAGCACCTCTGGCTTGCTCAGTGTCTGCAGTGCTTTGTGGATTCGTGGCAGTTACATCCATTTCCAAATTCTCCATTTCTTTCTCTGCCTAGAGAGTTACTGAAAACAATTCCAGAACTGGGTTTGACTGTAACCTTTTGTTTGGGGTCAGTGTCTGCCTGGGGTTGGTGGGCCCAGCTTCATTCCCCCGTTGCAGAGGGGTCTGTGTGTGCATTGTCAGCTTGTCTGTCCCAGCCATCACAGAGCTGTCACTGCTGCTACAGAGAAACACAGAACTACCTGGCTTTTACAGCCTTGAGCATTAGTATTTCTCACAATGTGCTTGATCCCAGGGAATTAGCTATAGGGGAAACCTGGCAAGCTTTCCAGGGCTTTGGATGTTACTTTCTATGCTTTCATAATGATTTTCTTCTCTTGCTTTTAGGAAAATTAAAGTTTGGGACTTGCAAGCTGCTCTTGACCCTCGTGCCCCAGCAAGTACGTTATGCTTGCGTACGTTAGTGGTAAGTGAAAATTAATTGTTTTGGGGTTGTCTGGGGTGTTTTAGTGCATTATTGTGGGATAAGTGGGAATGTCAGGATGGTTTATGAAGTCTAGAGTGCTTAAGAATGAAGAAAAATTTATTGTCATACCCTGAATGGTTTGCATCTGAGCTTGAATGAAAGATCAAGTTTTTCTGGTTTGAGATTCTCAGATACTCTTAAGAGAAAAAGAAATCATCATGATACTGTATCAAATCACTCTGGTTATTGGTGTGTTTCCCTAATATCAGTGTAGGGCTGGTTTTAAATTTCCTCTTATTAAAAAAAGGGGCAAGAATCTTGTGAGTCTTTCCCAAACTTTTCTGCTAACCCTTCACTTTGGAAGGGGGAGCTGGGAAGGGGGAAGGGAGGCTGAGTCCAGCAGATTGCCACAGGAACTCTCAGCCCTTCAGAGGACTTTCACATTTAAGGCTTAAGTTGCTTGTGTTATATTTTTCTTTGTAATGAGGGGTTTGGCTTATGACAGCAGACTTAATTAAAAATAGATGGGGGAATGAATTCTTTGTTCTTTTCACCCAAATGTGTGTGGAATTTTACTTCAGGAGTCAGTTTGGTGAGCCTGTAGCAACTCAGAGTCCTTGACTGTAGGTGATGCACGTGCTTGGCCTTCCCAACACCTGGAGAAGTGCTGGAGTGTGGCTGGAAATGCTTCTCCTTTTTCTTTCTCTTCCGTAGTCTTGGTATAGAGATGAGATTTAACTATTCTTTTATTTAGTTTTAGTGAAAAAGTTGTTTGTTTCTGTGTTCTGTGGCTATCCTATAGCTCAGGTTGGAGTTTGGCTTCACTCTGCCAGCTTGGGTTAGTTCTCCAGTAAAGGCAGAGCCCTCACTTTAAATATAATGAAAATGGGTAAGCAGGACTAAGGGGAGAGCCTTTTCTGGGCTTCTTGGGCCACTTTGAGATTTATTGGAGCATGAACTCCCCTTCTTATGGCAGTGTTTGAATTCCTGGCTGCTGTGTGAGCCCTGAGGATCCTCTCAGCAGGGTGCAGCTGTGGTGAGCTGTTTGGGGCTGCACAAAAACAGAACCAGCAGGGAATTCTGCAGGAGAAGGAGCCCTGGCAGAGCATCAGTGCCAGCCAGGGGCCAAAATTGCTGCTCCTTGGTGGACAGGCAGCTTCTGTCTGGAATAATCTCAGCCTGTGCCTGGGCTGGCCCCACCGAGGGAGGCTCAGGGTACAGCACTGGATCTGGGAGCCGTGTGTTTTCTGTAAAGAATTCACATACAAAAGCAGCTTTTCCTAAATCTGCGTGTAATTGTAAAGGTTTTTTAGTCAGCACAGCAGAGTTTGAACACCCATGTGTGTCCAGATCCCTGTGTGGTACCAGTGCACTGCAGTGTTTCCCTCTTGCCTTGCTGACCGCTTGCCTCTTGCCCACAGGAACATTCAGGACGTGTCTTTAGGCTGCAGTTTGATGAATTTCAGATCATTAGTAGTTCCCATGACGATACAATTCTGATTTGGGATTTCTTAAACGTGCCACCGAGTGCCCAGAACGAGACCCGCTCTCCATCTAGAACATACACCTACATCTCCAGATAACAGTCTGCACTTTACTGCCCTCAGAAGGTAAGGCTCCCTCGTTTCTGGGTCTGGGAAGTGTCTGGAACGTTCTCTCTGCCTGCAGCTTGGATTAGGCGAACAAGCTGAGGTTTTCCTTGAGAAACAAAACCTTTTTATGCCACTCCTTTCTCTATCTAGTCTGTGTGTGGTCATGCTCCAGCATGTCCCGTTGGCTTCCCCTTCTGTGATTATAACCTCCTGGTTATAACTGGGTGTTGAGGCATGCTAGAGAGCTGTCATGTGTCCACAGCACTGCTGGGGCTCAGGAGCCTTGCTGTGTGGCACAGGCATTCCAGCTGACCTGGAGTGGAAGCTGCTGGGAGCTCCCCGTGCCCTGCTGGCTGTGGGGAGCTGTGCAGGGAGCAGCACAGGGCCTCTGCAGGGCTCTGAGCCTTGGGCAGGAACAGCAGCTCTGAGGGGAGCAGGAGTGGCAGGGAGAGCTCTGGGGTCACCAGCACAGCTCAGAGCTGTGTGAAACAGAGCCCAGAACTCGCTGCAGTTTCCCTTTCCCAGTCCCTGCAGCCGGTGCTCAAAGCCCTTTGTTGGGAGTGTGGATTCTTCTCCTCTCTGTTGCTGCCAACAGTTGCACTTCAAACTACACCTGCCTGTGAGTGCTGGGGCTTGGAAACACGGGCACTGCCTTTCCACAGCCCTTCCACAACCCTTCCCCAGCCCTTCCCCAGCCCTTCCCCAGCCCAGCAGGCTCTGCCCTTCCCCAGCCCTTCCCCAGCCCAGCAGGCTCTGCCCTTCCACAGCCCTTCCCCAGCCCTTCCCCAGCGCGGCAGGCTCTGCCCTTCCCCAGCCCTTCCACAGCCCTTCCCCAGCCCAGCAGGCTCTGCCAGAGCTTCCGAGGGACTGGAGACACCACAGCGAGAGGAGCTGGGAGTGATATTGCCCCACAGGAAGGATTCATTTCATTTGAAGCAGATAATGAATACTTCACTTAGACACTGTGTGGAAAGCCTTCCTGTAAGAAGGGATTTTCATTGTCTCTCTGGATACATTTGTCCCTGCTGAGGCAATGTGTTCCTCAGGTTTTTGCACTCCTGCAGGATCTCTGTGTCTGGCTGGGAAATCCTTCCCCTTGTGAAGACAGGCTTTGAGGTGCTCCTGCTAAAATACGAGTTTTCCTTCACCTGGGGAAGGGTTGGCTGCCTTCCCTGCTCCTGAACTCCTTTTAGAAGTGCCAGGGCAGTGCCCTCTCTGACCTGACCCTGGGATCTGTTGGCACATTGCTTTGCAGGGAGGGTCTGAGCCAGCAGTTGGCCACTGCCAGGCTGAGCTGCCTGTCAGCATTCCTGCAGTCAGGGCCTGGAATAAGGACGAGCTCTAATGCTGTGAACATGAGCCATGTGCAGAATGCCACCTAAACCCTCCCTCGCAGCAGGTTTTAAGAACCCTGCTGCAGGGGTGGCTTAGTGAAACTCATGGACTGGCTCATCCTGCCTGGGGCAGGACAGGGACACCTGGAAGGGCTGCATTTTACAGAGTCTCCACCTACCTTCCAGTCCTGCATCAGTCCTTGCTTCTGTTAACTGAAGTGGTAATTTGGGCTGGACAAATTCTGGTTTTACATTACACATTGGGCAGCTTCTTTTATTAGTTCTGATTCATATAAAAGCCACACAGAATCGTAGACTACCCTGAGTTTAAGGGACTCACAAGGATCATCCAGTCCAAGCCCTGGCCCTGCAGAGACCCCCAACAATCCCCCCTGTGCATCCCTGGCAGCGCTGTCCCAACGCTCCTGGAGCTCTGGCAGCCTCGGGGCCGTGCCCATTCCCTGGGGAGCCTGGGCAGTGCCCAGCACCCTCTGGGAAGAGCCTTTCCTGCTCTCCAGCCTGGCCCTGCCCTGCCCAGCTCCAGCAGCTCCCTCAGGGCAGGAAATCAGGAGTTGTGTAAAATGCCTGTCAGCAGCAGCAGTGCTGCTGTCACTTGGCCCCGTGGCACACGTGGCTCTGTGGCTCTGGGCTCTGCCAGGGCAGTGGGGATGCCTTTGGCAGGGGGTTCTGCTGCTCACATCCTGCACTCGTGGCAGCTGTGCTCAGCTCAGCCTGCCTGGCCCCGGGGCACAGCTGGGACCACGCAGCCCCCAGGTGCTGCTGCTGGTAATGACAGTCCCTTAGCAGCTATTTCCTCTGCTGCAGAGATGCTGTGATGTCACTTCTTGACAGGGTTGTCTGACTTCAGAATCCAAAAACCCTAAATCTGCATAAAATTATGGTCAAACAGCTAATATTTCATCATGACATTTAATGAAACGGTTTTATAAGCTTTCAAACATCACAGTCTTGTGAATTTTGAAGCAGCCCTGCACACGTTTTTACAGGCTTTGCAATGTGAGGCTCTTCAAAGTGGATCATTTTTGACAGTCCTGGCAGTTGGCTGTGAGAGTTTTATTGCTTTCTGTTGAATTCCTGTTGTTTATTGTAACATGATAAAAATTGTTACCATATGATAGTCTAATATTCTGGTATTAAGCATTAGGCCTCGGGCTGAGGGAAGGGAAGTCAGGGGGAAGTGCCCAAGGATGTTTTAACCTTTCAGGGGAATTTCATATCAAGAGGGAAGTTCTCCCTAGTCCATAAGGATGGTTTTGGGAAGTGGCAGGTCAAATCAAAGCTCAGATTTCATCACACTCGCTGTCCTGCACGAGTGCCACCTCCTGCAGGTGCTGTGCCCTCCCCTCTCAGCCTGGATGCAGAGGATGCTGCGGGCCTGAGCACCTCGGGATGCTGCTTGCTCTGGGCCTCCTCTCAGTTCTCTTGTCTTTTGTCTTTTTCAGGGTTCCACAGTCTTGAACTACTGGATTTTTGGCTACTACATGCCTGAAGATGATTGACAGCTAAAGTCAGAATTGGTTCTAGATGCTGTGTAGATGCAAAGCAGCACAATTCTATATCTAAATTTCTTAATCTTTCCTGCTCTCAGTGGTCGTCTTTGAATTTGCTACAAATTCACTGACTTGGAGTAGATGAATTTCAGAAGCCTATCCTTCCCTGCTGTGAGAAATCCAAAGCTTCACATGTAAATTGTCCGTAGAAACTGAACTCTGATGGCTTGTTTTTCAGATATAAATCAGAAGTCAAGAAAGGACTTGGCCTAATTTATATTGCTTTGCACTTTTGTCTGACTTTAAAGAAAAAAAACACAACATTCTCCAATGAAATTTGGGTGCCAAACACATGCCCAGAATGTACAGAGCTTTGCTTTCCAGTCACCACTGTCCTTTAGGCGTTCCCCATGGCAGGTTCAGAGCCCGTTCTGTTCCATAGGTGTACGTTGGACTCTTACAAACATTTCTGAGTTGCTCAGTAATATTTTTGGATTACAGTTTACTTGTTTCTGCACCAATAATTTCTTTTAAATTAAAGATTCCCTGTAATTCAGGCTAGGTTACCTGAGCTAGTTGTACAGCACTGTCTTTTCCTTTGCTCTGTGCTCTGTACCCGCCGTCCTGCGCTTCCCATGTTTGCTGTTCCCTGTTCCCCGTGTGCTTCCCCATCTCGGATACTGTGTAAGCATGTAGATACCTTGTACATACAGCAGAGCCTCTGGTGCCAGCCTCAGGGTGTCCTGACACTACACACTAACACTCAGCGTGGTGGCACTTGGCAGCAGGATGCCCTGACCCCTGGCACTGGTGGCGACATGATTACCTAGACATTGTCTCTGCAACAGGAGGTTTTCAGTATTCATTAGTTGGGTTTTTGGTTTTGTTTTGGTTTTTTTGGTTTTTTTTTTGTTTCGTTGGTTTTTTGTTTTTTTGTTTTTTGTTTTTTTTTTTAATGGGAACTACATATTTTAAAATGTAATTTCTAAACTTTTTAAAAATTAAAAACTGTTTAATTTATGTTCTGTATCTTATATTTTTGTGCCGCGGGATTTGCAGCTGTGTGTCCCTAACACCAGTGGGGCCTCGCTGGTGTCCTCGGTAGCATTAGTTTGGCTGCTCAGTGGAGAAGATACCGTGGGCCAAAGTTGCATTATTTATGTGTGGTTTGTGACACTTCTGCCGGTGGAGAGGAGCCCGTCGCAGTCGCCGCCCTGCTGCCCGTGCCCGTGTCCCGGAGGACGGGCTGCCGTGTCCCGGAGGACGGGCTGCCGTGTCCCGGAGGATGGGCTGCCGTGTCCCGGAGGATGGGCTGGCATGTCCCGGAGGACGGGCTGCCGTGTCCCGGAGGATGGGCTGCCGTGTCCCGGAGGACGGGCGGCCGTGTCCCGGGGGATGGGCTGCCGTGTCCCGGAGGACGGGCTGCCGTGTCCCGGAGGACGGGCTGCCGTGTCCCGGAGGACGGGCTGCCGTGTCCCGGAGGACGGGCTGCCGTGTCCCGGCTCCCGGTGCTTTTGTCCCGGAGCCTCCGCGGCTGTCGCCGTGTCCCCTCCCGTCCGTGCGGCCGCGCACCCGCGCTGTGCCCGGCTCGGGGGAGAGCTGGGGCGAGGCACGGCGAATCCCCGTTCCCGTGGGGTTCCCGTGGGGTTCCCGTGGGGTCAGCCCCGTGCCTCTCCGTGCCTGCAGCCGCGCCTGGCCCGGGCTGTGCTGTCTGTCCGTCTGTCCGTCTGTGCTGGCAGCAGCTGTTGGCTCTGTGCGCTCCTTGCCTTTCCCTGTCTTGGTGCCGAGGGGCAGCGGGGGAGCTGGAGGTGTCCCGGCCCGGGGGGCACTGCAGGGGCTCCCTCCCCGCCTCCCGGAGCCCAGCTCCCCTCCCGTGTTACTCCAGCTATTTATTCATCCAGATGAGCCAATGTGGTGAAGTCCAGAAGAGCAAACTCGCTCCTGAGCGTCCATGAGGTCACTTTTTGGTAAGCTTGACAGTAGTTCGTGCAAGTGTCTTACTTTACCCTTCTCATCTAATAGCTTTAATATTAAACTGTTTAAAAAAGAGACATCTGTCGCAGCCCTGAAGAAAAAGGTTCTTTGTTTCTGAAGAGCGGAGTCCTTTTTTTAAAAATGCATGTGTAAGATTTAAATTCCTGTTTTTCCTTGGGAGATAATGGTATTTGAACATGCGGTCTAAACTTCTTTGTGCTTTGTGTAACATAGCAGTGGACTTTTGTGATTGGCACCCAAGGAACTCGACTCCTGGGATTCATGGTAGTGATCCTGGCTGCACTCTGGACTTTGTTTTGCTAACCATAATTGAGCAACTGTACATTACTGCGATATTAATGTTTCAAAGCACTGGGATAGTCTAATTCTAACTTGTAATTATGTTTGCCAATTATCTGTTTGGAAAGTTGGTGTATGAACAGCTTCTTGAAACTGTTAAATTGTACAGATATCGTTCTTGATCTAAAGCTTTGTACTGTGGAATGTGCTTAATAAAAAAAAGTTTGAACTTAATTTGTCCCGTGAATGGATGAGTGGTGTCTCAGCAGAGATGGGTGTGAGTTAAGGGTGGGCTGGAGCAGCCTGGCTGGGGGGGTCCCAGCCCAATAAATGCCCTTCCAGCCCAACCCCAGTGCAAGGCACAGGGCATTTGTTCCTCCCAGTTCCTCCCAGTTTGCCCTGCTCTGGCACGGGGGGGTGGCAGCTGCTGCTCCACCCTTCCCTTTCTTGGGGGCAAACTGGGAGGAGCAGTGGCAGCTGGAGCTGAGCTCCTTCACCCGTCCCAGAGGTCTGAACCCCACTGCCTCTGCAGGAGCACCACCAGGATTTTTTCTTGTTTTACCTAGAATGCATTTAACGTATTACCCATCTCCTGGCTTGCTGAAGCGACCTCCATCCCTTGAGCTGTGCAGAGGAAGAGTCTTCCAGGGCTTGCTCTGGCTCAGGAAAAGCTGTGCCTCGGGCTTTGTTCAGCTGCTGTGCAGTGACTTGCTCAGCGTTGGGTTTGGTGGGTGTCCGTGGGAGGCACTGACCTGAAATGGTTTTGGAGGTGCCACAAGCTCGGATGAGAGCATGAACAGTTCTGGCTCAGCACATCCAGGCCTCCGAACGTCTCCAGTGCAGATAAGTCCTTGTTCTCCTTGCCCCACTCCTGGTTCTGGGCAGGAGAGCTCAGAGCAGCGTTGCTGTCAGGCTGAGGCTGCCCCTGGAGCAGAGTCCAGTCCCCTGTTTGTGCCAGGAGTGCAGTGTGGAAGTGCAGCCTGGCTGAGCTTGTTACGAGCTTCTGAAGGCCTTGCTGGGTATCGTTATCCAAATCAGCCACAAAAGCTCTGGGATGGATCTGCAGAGTAAACCTTGAGGTCAGGCTTCAACATTCCGCCTTACCTGGGTGGCCTCTGGGCTTGGTTGTTCTGCGGGTTTCCCCTGCAGTTGCAGCCTTCAGCAGCTGGCTGTGAACTCCCACCAGAGAACTTCCCAGTGAAATCGTGGAGGCCCCACTCCCCTGGGTGCTGCCACCCATCCTGGAGAGATTTGGGGCCCCTCTGGACTCTCCCCTCCCCGCCAAGGGTGGGAGCCCCAGGCTGTCCGGAGCAGGGCGTGCCCGTGGTGCTGGGCAGTGCCCTGGGAGGGCAGGGCTGGGCTCCAGGGGCTCCCACGGGCACCGGGGTCTCCCTCAGGCCCAGCATCTTCTGCCAAACCCTTCCCAAACTCTCGGGGCTGCCTGTGGATGGGGTTCCACCAGCACGATTCCAGAGGGAAAACTCCATCCAGCCTGGCCTTGGACACTGCCAGGGATCCAGGGGCAGCCACAGCTTCTCTGGGCACCCTGTGCCAGGGCCTTACACCCTCACAGGGAACAATTCCTTCCCAATATCCCATCCAACCCTGCCCTCTCTCAGTCTGAAGCCATTCTCCCTTGTCCTGGCACTCCATCCCTTGTAAATTGTCTCTCTCCATGTTTTCTGTCCTTCAGGCCCTGCAAGGCCACAATGAGGTCACCCCAAAGCTTCTCCTCTCCAGGTGAACAATCCCAGCTCTCCCAGCCTTTCCTCCCAGCAGAGCTGCTCCATCCCTCTGCTCATCCTGGAGCCTCCTCTGGCCTGGCTGCAGCAGCTCCAGCTCCT